>JAWDGP010003292.1:50000-325000 GCA_033675545.1 Elysia crispata | reverse complement strand
TTCGTACACGCTTTCCAACCTAATCCCTTAACCTTGTAGCGATATCACTTTAAAACTCTTACAACCTTATCATGTTCCATATCCTCCATACTGAGACTGCAGTTTTTATTTTATTATTTTCCATGTTTTATCAATTAGTTCGTTCTGCTTTGATGTTGACAAAAAGAGAAAGCGAAAGTAAAAGAAATCTCTCATGCTTGTTTTGATTTTGGACTAGAAGGTTGAAAATAAAAAAGCTCTTACAACTCAACGACAAACTCCAAGATTGATTTATTGTAAGGACGCTTTATTGGTGACCCCGACGTTAAGTAAATACGTCACAGGCAATAGATTTTTCAGAATACGAATCTAGATCTAAAATACAGCTTACTAGAGCGAGTAAACCGACTAAACCACAGCCACCAAACCAGGCTTAACACTACAGTCTACACTCCCTAGACAGCACCATACCAGATCTAGATCTAGACCTAGATCTAGATTCATCAACCTAATATCATAATTTTGACATTTCTAAACTTTTAACCATGGACCTTGATGCTATCAAACAACTAGCAGACGCGATCAGAGAGCAGACTCTTCACGCAACGCAGGCAACAACTACAACAGTTTCGTCAATGTCGGCAGTCGCCTTCAAGGCACCACAGTTTTGGCAGACAAACGCCAAGGCGTGGGTTATTCGCTTAGAAGCATCCTTCAACACACACACGCCACCGATTACACAAGACTTAACTAAGTTCCACCATGTGATACAGCTCTTAGATTTCTCTACTGCACGCCGTGTCCAAGCAGTGTTGGAAAACCCACCTCCAGTAGGGAAGTATGACAGACTAAAATCAGCTCTCCTCAACGCCTATGAAGCGACACAGCTTCAAAAAGATCAAGAACTGCTCAACCTCAATGGTTTAGGTGACCGCAAGCCATCAGAACTTCTCCAACACATGCGGAGCCTTAACCATGACCCTGTAACACTTTTCCGTGCCCTTTTCCTAACCCAATTGCCCCCTGAGGTCCGCCGTATTCTGGCTCAGACTCCACATGCTGACCTCGACACCCTCGCAAAGACAGCCGATGGAATAATGGACGTAGAATTTTCGGCTGCTGCTACGCGTTCCATCCAAAATACGTACCCAATCGAGGCAACACTAGAGGAACAGGCTAACTCCGGTCACGGAGACGTGAACGCCCTCCAAAGGAATCCACGTTTTCAACAGAAGCATAGGTCTACGACCCATACCCCTACTTTTGTTTTCTGCAAATACCATTCCCGATTTGCTTCCAATGCTAGATCCTGCGAACATTTCGTCGACGGCCGACCTTGTGCAATGTCTCCACGTCCAACCAGCCAGGGAAACGACAGAGCCAGTGCAAAATAAAGGGCGCTACTGGCTTGATCAATGCCCCTGCAATCTGTGCGGTCAACTCCAGTTCTATCTCGGTCACTGATATTATTTCAGGTCGTTCTTTCTTAGTAGACACTGGAGCGGAAGAATCTGTTTTTCCAGCCACAAATTCGGATAGAAAAAAATCTCGCAGCCCCAATCTCATAGCAGCTAATGGGTCGGCTATTGCAACTTATGGGAAACGACCGATTTCTCTGAAACTCAGCAAAACCACGCTCTTCAAACAGAAATTCTGGATAGCCGACGTCACTCAGCCAATATTGGGGGCAGATTTTTTCACCTGCCACCGTCTCGCAATCGACCTCAGCAACAAGAGATTGGTTTCGCTGGATGGTGGCACCATCGTCAACGCTAGACCTACACATTCACCACGCCCGGGTATACTCAAAGTACATTCAAAATATGAGGCCATTCTAGAAGATTTTCCAGAACTTTTGATACCCACTTTTCGTGATAACAAGCATGGCGTTGTACACCATATACCAACTTCTGGTCCCCCTGTTCATGCTCGCGCCCGCCGCCTTGATAATGACAAATTGTCTGCAGCGAAAGCTGAATTTGAGGAACTAGAACGACTTGGTATTATCCGCCGATCATCATCTCCTTGGTCGTCACCTTTACACATGGTAAGAAAGAGCAATGGAGGATGGCGCCCGTGTGGAGACTACAGGTGGTTGAATGACGTGACCAAAGATGACAGGTATCCGCTGCCACACATGCAGGACCTAAATAGTAATCTACGTGGAAAAACTATCTTTTCAAAGATTGATCTTATTCGTGGGTATCATCAGATACCTGTGGCTGAGGAGGATATCCCTAAGACAGCTATCATCACTCCTTTTGGCCTCTGCGAATACCTAAAAATGCCTTTTGGGTTAAAAAACGCTGCTCAAGCCTTCCAGCGGCTCATGGATGGTATTCTACACGACCTCAACTGCTATTTCGTTTATCTAGACGATATTTTAATAGCTAGCTCATCTCCCAAGGAACACGAGGCAGATCTACGTTCTGTATTCCACTTACTGGCAACCAATGGTCTTGTCATCAACACTCAAAAATGCATATTCGGGCAAGCTACAGTGACATTCCTCGGTCATAAGATTACCCCAAACGGCATCACACCACTACCTGAAAAGGTCAAGGCCATCACTGAATTCCCAAAACCTAACGGCAAGAAAGCCTTACAACGTTTTTTGGGAATGCTGAATTTTTACCACAGATTCCTCCCTGGAATTGCCAAACTTCTAGCACCGTTGACGGAAGCAACAAAAAGCAGAGGTAAAGTAATTACTTGGACAGATGAATGCCAGACCGCGTTCGAGGCAGCCAAATCTTCACTAGCTTCAGCCACACTTCTCAACCATCCAGATCCGAAGTCTGAAACGCGATTATCTACTGACGCCTCAGATTCAGCATTCGGCGCAGAATTATCACAAAAACACCATGGAATGTGGAGACCGATTGCATTCTTTTCTAGGAAGCTGACATCGACACAAAGCCGCTACTCTATATTTGACTGAGAACTGTTGGCTATTTACAGCGCCATCCAACATTTTCGCTTCTTCTTAGAAGGTAGACCATTCTCTGTCCTCACTGATCACAAACCTTTAACTTATGCTCTTACAAGTAAGACAGCCAGGTCGCCACGACAAGAGCGACAGCTAACGTACATTGCAGAATTCACAACGGACATTAGATATATCAGTGGAACAGACAATGTTGTACCTGATGTACTTTCACGTGCCCCCTGCGCCGAACAACCTATGGTGGCATCAGCATCGCCCATTCCCCCCATAGACCTCGCTCGAATGGCCGAAGAGCAACTTAGAGATCCTAAAGTGGCAGAATTGCGTAAACAACCAGGTGCTCTGAAACTAAAAGAAGTCAACCTAGATGGCTGCATTTTACTATGCGACGTTTCCAGCTCTCGCCCACTTTACATCGTACCACAGCTCTTAACATAGAATATTTTCGAAGACATCCATTATCTTTCCCTTCCTGGACTCAAACCCACCACTCGATCTATCTCAGCCCGATTTGTCTGTCCTGGACTTAAACGTGAAGTTAAAAATATGATACGCGCATGTCATTCCTGTCAAGCAAGCAAAATTGGCAGACACACCAAAACTCCCCTCAACTCATTCGACCCTCCAGATCGTCGATTTGGGGATATTCATGTAGACCTTGTAGGACCTTTTCCCCACTCAGAAGGCTGCACATATCTGTTCACCATCATCGACAGGTTCACCAGATGGCCCGAAGCAGTGCCAATCCAAAACGCTGAGGCAACAACATATGCCAGAGCCTTACTTAGGACCTGGATAGCACGTTTTGGTGTACCAGATTCTATCACATCGGATCAAGGTCCACAATTCACAAGTGGTATATGGCGTGAATTGCATAACGTCCTTGGCTGTCGTAACAAACATACCACGGCTTACCACCCGCAGAGCAACGGCATGGTCGAGCGTTTTCACCGCAGCCTTAAAGCTGCGCTCAAAGCCCGGCTCCTTGGACCTGGCTGGATGGATGAACTACCTATTGTTCTCCTGGGTATTCGTTCCACGTGGAAAGAAGACCTTGACGCTGCACCCGCTCTCCTAACATATGGCACCAATTTGAGAATCCCCGGTGATTTCTTCCCATCAAATTCGGCCGAAAGAATTTCACCAGGCAGCACTTTTGTTCGTGATCTACAAGAAAACTTTCGCAAGTTATCGCCGCTTTCTCCGGTTCATCATGGTACAACGAAAAAATACCTACCACGAGATCTCATGTCCGCGGAACAGGTTTACGTGCGCCATGATGCACATCGTGGTCCTTTGGTCCGACCCTATGACGGACCTTTCAAGGTTTTATATCGCTCAGATAAACATTTTGACATTTTACGAAATAATAAGTCCACACGAGTGTCAATAGATAGACTCAAACCTGCCTATTCTGCCGACCCTAAGTTTCCTCCCCCGGCCGTGCACCCTCACGACCAGGCCCCACGAGTAGATGACAATTCTAGAAGTGAAACAGTCTCAGACAGTCAGTCAAATACAAGATCAGGCAGAATCATAAAGAGACCCATTAGGTACAGAACTATTCTAAGCGCTAGATCGTTTTAATTTTTATTTTCACATTCCACCTTCATGTATTCTTCTTTCCTTTTGCTTTAAAAGAATATTCCATGTTGTAACCTCATTTTATGTTCTATAATACGTAAGTTAGTATTTTCAAATATGCAACATTCTGGGGGGAGCCCTCTAGCGATATCACTTTAAAACTCTTACAATCTTATCATGTTCCATATCCTCCATACTGAGACTGTAGTTTTTATTTTATTATTTTCCATGTTTTGTAAATTAGTTCGTTCTGTTATGATGTTGACAAAAAGAGAAAGCGAAAGTAAAAGAAATCTTTCATGCTTGTTTTGATTTTGGACTAGAAGGTTGAAAATAAAAAAGCTCTTACAACTCAACAACAAACTCCAAGATTGATTTATTGTAAGGACGCTTTAACCTCACTCATTGCGAAACACATTACCATCTTGACTTCTATCCCTAGGAGGCCCCGCCTGTGTATGATCTCACCACGTACACTGTACCCACATCAATTTACTACGGTGGTCACGACAATTTTATTCAAGAAACTGACATTGAATGGTTGTGCAACCAGACTCACCCGGACCAAGTCGTGTACGTCCCACAGTTCGAACATCAGGACTTCGTATGGGGAATTGATGCAGTTCTTCACGTGTACGGACACATAATAGATGCAATTTTTAAACAGCAGTAAGAGTTATTCTTAAATATTTCAAAAGTTATTGCAAGTTATATCAAATGAGAGGAATAAATGCCTGGCAGATACTAGATTCCTCCTGACATTGATGGTCAAGTTTTTCTCTTTAAATTTGTTTTTATTTTTTTCCCTTTTGTCTTACATAGGCTAATCAGGATACAATTGTTTTCTTTACGGCGAAATACTTGACCCTTTTAGTGAAAGAACACTTATTTAACTGAAACACTCAGAAAATTACTGAAACAGTTAAGTATAACGGTATGATTTATGTGAAAGGCGGTCACGGAGCCGTATAGACATCTCCACAACTCTAACATTCAAAATGAATCCATATTTTCAGCTCAGAAAATAGGCAAGTGCAATAATTATCAATGCGCCCCCTTCCCCCCCCCCCCCCGCCCTTTCTCTCTCTCTCTCTCTCTCTCTCTCTCTCTCTCTCTCTCTCTCTCTCTCTCTCTCTCTCTCTCTCTCTCTCTCTCTCTCTCTCTCTCTCTCTCTCTCTCTCTCTCTTAAATAAGTGCACAAATAAGTGATATTTTTTAAAAAGAAAATGGGCACATGTGGAGAGTAAAGAAAAGGGAACCAGAAAACTTCTGTCCACCTCAACATTTCTTCCCCCTCTATTCTTGTCGCTAATCCTCATAATTTTTTTCTCTTCACTCCACGATCAAGAGACTCAGATTTAGAAGAACCCATTTTGTTTGATACAAACCATGGAAATATTGTCAATAAAATAATTCTAAAATGAATATTAAAAGGATATCTAACAAAGGTTTGTATGGATATGAAAGCGGTCATGAATCATTTCCATGGCTCTTTCCTTCCTGGGCTAACTAAGCATACTGCTCCCCACGCTGGTAAACTATCATTGTAAATAACTAATCCAGGATCGAATCGTAAAGAAGGGAGTTAGGGCGGGCAACATACAATGCGCAGCCGAACCAGCATTCTATAGACCCAAAACCTGGTCACATGAAATGGCAACCTCGGGAATATTGGATTCTCACAGAGGTCTTGCATGCGCTACCTACTTTCTCTCTCTTTCTTTTCCTCGAAAGGAGAAAACGGTCATGGTTTATGGCTCAATAAAAAAGCCAATAGAATCTATAGTCTGAGCTGACGAAAAATCTTAGTCCAGAAAATAAAGAAACTGTATCTATCATGTTTTAATACTTTTTTTTTTTTTTGGTGCTTCCCACAATCTAGTTAAGAGAAACCGATAAGACTGAAACTGAAGATTTGTTTTAAAAGGTTTTAAAATTTTTGTGAAGTTCCGCCGCGCTGGGCAAGACCATTCGCAAAATTAGAAAAGTTGTTCCTTCTAGTTATTGAGTTTGCGAGGACGCTGAAGAGCCACAGAAATGTGTTCAAACTTGTTAATATCCAAGCCTAGCTTCTTGCTCTTTCAGTACGATATTTAATGGAAAAATATGTTTCTGCGCCTATAATCTGTACCTTCCTCCGTAATTTTGTTTCACTTCACAGCTAATCACAATGGTGGTAAGCTCGTAAAAGATTGGAAAAACGACAGGGGAGGGATATTTACAACCTTACCTTATTTTACTAAGAACACGTGATGAGAATTTTTTCCTGATATTGGCATGTGTGGAAGGAATCTATTACAAGAATCCAAAAAATAATCTGAAGTTAGATATAGGTCGAGTTTCCTCCATCCACCATCAATCATAACTAGGGACACCATGTTTGGATTTTCAGCGGCTACAATGCCAGGGTTGGATCGGAGTTATCGGTGGTTCCGTGGAAAAGTTCTGCTTAAGTAATATCACCTGGGTTCATTTGGCTAATTCCCATCGTCCATGTCCCGCTGAACCTGCCAGGATTACTGTAAGTCTCATCAGATTTTAAAGCGTTAGATTAAAAGAATGCAACACGAAGAATTTAAGGGAAAAAATTCAAGGTTGGAGATATCGAGAAAAGGAGAAGGGGGAGTACTCTAAGTGAGAATTAGAGAGAGAGAGAGAGAGAGAGAGAGAGAGAGAGAGAGAGAGAGAGAGAGAGAGAGAGAGAGAGAGAGAGAGAAACAACCGAAGAAAAATAGACAGAAATAGTTAAAGAGAGACTCTTAAATTTTGTATTGAGTTTGAATATTTTATTAACAAGAGGCAGAAGTTAAAAGTGAAACATGCGTAAGAAAGCTGACGAAAGAATTAATTTCTAGATCAAGTTTTTATTTTAAAAGTACAAATTACAAAAAGTCCACTTAAGCATTTATCAAAACACAATAAAGTACGTTTAGTCAAGATCACATTTTTCAGTTATACATATTATCAATTCCCTCTCTGTAAAAAAGTTATTTTTAGAAACTACGTTAGGCAGAATGATGGTAGAAAGATGATAGTAATGAAATTCGCCTTGTTGTTTGTGGAAATGCTGGGATATTTCATTAGACGAACAGTTTGGCTACTGATTGCATTGTAAATTGTTTATAGTTAATTTGGATATGTTGATGTAAAATAAGAAAAATTTTTAGAAACCTTTCAATGCAAACTTAATGTGTTGATTGGTTTAGGTTTGGACATCTCTCTCGAAAAGCATAAATAAGTAAGTCTAAGTTCGAAAATTATAGTATTCTTAAGCTTTGTAGTTTAATCTTAAGCATTCTTTTCAATGAAACGGTAATGGTAGTTCCCAAGTCGATTTTAACTTAAATGTGATTACAATCTCCTTTAAATCAAAGCAGATCAATAAATTGATGTGATCTTTACACCAGTTCTGTTCTTTCCTGACATATATTCATTTATAGAGGCCGCCAGTAAAACCTCTCATACTCTACAAAATAAATTAATTTAGCCTTTTTTTTCTTTTAAAAAAGAGAACTTCTGGTTGAAAAAAAATAAAAAAAAGTTATGATAAAAAAATTAGATAAGCCTATTTCTCTATCCCCATCTAACAATTCAGTTTGTACAAGAAAATTAGGTAAAACTTCATGGGATTATGCAAGGAAGATCTATGTTGAAAATTCATTAAATTGCCTACCTTGCAACCTTGATACATTTGAATCATTCATAAACTTATGTTAGTAACTGCAAGTTTTCAAGTCGTTCATAAACTTGTGCTGTTAACTGGCAGGTCTCGTAGTCGTTTATAAACTCGAGTCGGTAACTAGCAGGTCTTATGGCAGTTCATAAACTTCTATCCAAAATTTGCAGGTTCATAGTACATCTTTATACGATACGAAAAACTTTCGAAAAGTCTTATATTGGACCCATGGCCTTATTAATAGCCATCAGAAGGGAAAATCGTCCGATTTGACAGTGATTTCCCCTGAAGTCATCCAGAGAAACATCCCATAGCATGGCGCCAGCCAATTTGTTCTCTTTGATGTACTGGACCTGAATAATAAGAAAAAACTTTTCAAGTTTTCTTTGACCTGAAATTTCAAAAGCAACTTCTGTTTACCAAACCTACCAAAAGATATTTAGAGGAATTAATTACATTATACGTACATGTGTTTCAAAACGTTTTAGGTCTTTTGTTAATTTATTTCACATACGATACATAAAGAGAAGTATCCCGCTAAAATAATATATATATATATATATATATATATATATATATATATATATATATATATATATTTAGTTTGAAGATAAATTGAAATAATTGATAAGAGTGCTCAACTGTGGGAGCATTCCATAGATATAGAAGATCTTACCTTAAATTCTCTTCATGCGACACTGGTGTTTCGAGCGGAGGACAAATGTGTCGCTTGTCCTCCGCTCTCCGGAACGGCAACCGAACACACCTCAGTCATACCCGAAGAGAGCGGAGGACAAGCGACACCTTTGTCCTCCGCTCGAAACACCAGTGTCGTATGAAGAGAAATTAAGGTGAGATCTTATATATGTATATATATATATATATATATATATATATATATATATATATATATATATATTGTTGCTCTAAAATCTAAGCGGGGAAATAAATATAATAGAACTTTCAAATGATACGGTATTGTTATTGTATAAGTAAAATGTTTAATTTCATTATGCATCGCTATTAGGTAACATCTTCAGACATGCCAGATCGATCATAAAAATATTTTTTCTAACAAGATAGTTTTAAGATTATTGGCATTTTAAGATATACTGTGTAATAGACCCACCCATAATATAGGACCGTCAGATACGAGACACTAACATGGTGTACTGAAATGACCTACCTATCGTTTACAAGCATTCGAAGTTATTTCCCGACTCATGTTGACTTAGCATGCGTGTCACGTACGTTTAATGACTCTAATATTTATGTGATAATTTCTCATGTTTTGTTTCACCACCGTTAAAAGTATCTAAGCTGAGGTTTTGTTTTCATTCTGAGTATTTTCACAATCATATAAGAGTATGTTTGATATACTTGGATTTTACATAATAAGAATCCTCCCGTTTTATTTTATTTCCGTGAATTAACTACATTTTCCATAGTGCTAATCGTCAAAAACCATTATGTGTCCGAATGTGTAAGAATCAAAAGTCTGAAGAATCAATATGTCACAAGAAAAAAGAACAAAAATAACAAAATTCTTGCCACTTTTAATAGAACCAAAAAGGATAACTGCCTCTAAGCCACGGGTGATATCAATTTAAAAATATTCTTAAACCATAAAGTAAGCATGAAAAAGGAGTAAACCGTAATACAATACAAAGGCCCAATATTGGACGACTATGTTTAATATGTTTGTGATTGCGCGTAGGCTGCCTAGCCGCTAGCTGACGGAGCAAAAGTGGCAACCACAACTGGACACATGCGGTATAACAAGAACGCTTTATAGGGGTATCACAGGGGTGCAGACCGCTGTGCTTTCTAATGCTTGTTTAAAAAGTATCTAAGAAAAAGTTTTGAAGAATCACTTGTCTATGTTTTAATCTCTACAGGAGAGAATGAGTATTCTTTTCTTTTAAAAGTTAACTGTCTTAACGAACCCACCTTAAATTACATCGTTCTAAATCTTCTAATAGTTAGAGATAGATCCTGTGTTAGAACATTTTTACAACGGCTGATGCACGATTTGTTTCCGTTAGTGAAAGATTCATACGTGCTGGGTTCATTGATTAATATACAATTTTACAAGTGCAGTCTTCAACAACGGATATCTCAAGGCTTGCTGGGGATATGTTGAAAGAATACCTGTCATTAACTATTGTTTTTTTTTTTGTATGTTTGTCAGATTCATCGAATCATCAAAAATCATAAAATCGTTCTAATTTGAGCATCAAGATTGGCCATAATAAAGCCGTATGAAAAGTGATTGATATTTTTATTCAAAGTAGAAATAGGTTAACAGCTTACTCAAAGTATCATGTAATGGAGCAAAAACGTATGCCTAAACAAGAATTATTGGTATGTTGGGCACTTCCCTTGTGCCAATTGAATGCCATGCCCATTTTGCCACAGTTTGATTACTCAGGTTATCAACACGACTACGTGCTAGTTTCTTGCGTGTTTTTACATTGAAACGTTTGTTACAAACATATGACTCTGCTTAAATGTTATTTTAACGGAAACTTGGTCCTCGGTTTCTAATGAAATTATAACGAGGATGCAATTTCATAAATAACATTCTATTGTTTGGAAAGGGAAATTAATAAGAACATCGTTAGATATGAATCACGCCGGTCATTTTGGTTTCTCACATATAAAAGCTAGCAAAATGTTCTTTACGATGGTCTTGCCTAGCTACGACGTAATTTAGTTAACACGAATGAAAATTGATTTTATGCATTAAATTTGAAATGACAAGAATTTAAATCCATTAACGATCGCAATTTTTGTAGAACTTTCGAAATAGCTTCTAGCGGGTTCCAATAATTTTATTTTCAAATTATTTTCAGCGTTTTTAATTGCATTTCATTAAAATAAATTATAGGAAAACTGTATCAGGTTCTCCTTTTTTATTAGTTCGCACTATAAAGATTTTGAAGGAAAAAAACAGCTAGCGTTTAAGTGTATTTTTTAAACAGCCTAAACCATGTTCAAAACAGACGCTGTTTTGGGTCACCATATATTACTCTCTTATGTTGAGAATGTGAAGGCTTTATTTTTTTTTCTCCCACAGTGTTGCTTAGTTTCGGTAGGCAAATAATAGGGGGATTGTTTTGGAGTGAATTAATTCAGGCCTAAGAAATCTTGGGAGAAATTTAAACCTTTTAAACCTTTATAGTCCCTACCTTAAGGTCAATACTTCTGAGATCTTCATAAGCAACCCACTGTTTACCGCGGACAAAGTAAGGAACTTCCTGCTGCTCCAGCCAAATAACATCTCCTCCTTGCCAGATTGACGAGCAAACCTAGAAATAAAACATGATTATTAAATGTCCTTATTTTTTGGGTGTTGCTTTTTTCAATTGAAGTATTTGCAAAAGGACACTAACATAATATAATTTTTACAGTTTCAGATAGAATTTATGAAATGCACTCCATTAGTATTATTATGATATAATATAATGAACATATTGCAAATTTTGAGAACTTCTTACAACTCCTTATCGACACTCAAACTTCATATTTTTTTTACGAATATATCGCAAACGAATTACATTTCAGAGCATCTGATTTACCGCCCGTTACTAAAGAATTGACATTTTGCATAGTTGTTTTAAATTTAATTATCTGTCAGAATGAAAAATACTTTTCCCTTTTCTCTTTGAAACTTTTAAAGAGAGAGCAGATTTTCTTCTTTGTAAATTCAATTACAATGCATTTAGATTCACTGGCTCATTTTACTTAACCATTGAAAGATAGTAATATATTCCTTCGTCTTTATGATTTTCATGAAATTGATATAATGAAAATGAAAAAAAGAAAACGAGGAACTAAGAATTATGGTTTTGAAATCATCACTTTTGAATATATAGATTCAGATATTGAAACTGTTTGGCATTCGCTTGCACCTGAGTCAGCTAGTAAACGAGTGTAGCTCAGCAGAGTTGTAAGAAAATGTATAGATTCAACGAGCCCTTGTTGAACATGATAATGGAATATGCGCAACTAGCAGTCAACATTATGGTATGAATATAATCGTAAAGCTGAAAAGTTCCTTGATTCACCTCATAAAGCGCAAGAATCCCAGATTCTCGGGTGTATGGGCCCGGGGCACCAGCTCCTCGTGTAGGTGCACCAAGGCCAGTGTCATCCTCGTATTCTAGTGTGAAGGATCGCCCGTAAGCGGCCAGGCCTAGGATAAGCTTTGACCGAGGACAACCTGCATCGAGCCAGAAGTTAACTGCATAATCCTGTAAAAAATAAAGATAGAAGGATCTTAAGGCATTGACTAGAGGGTTCCTCTCTAGCTACCAGATGTAACAAGTTTAATTTCTCTCTACGCTTCCTCTAACCTTGAAATAGATATATTTTCATAAACTTTTCCAAAACGTGTTTTTTATTGTTTTGATTTCCAGCCCATGTTGTTTTAAGCTATTGACAAAATGAATTGAGGTCACACACACACAAAAAAAAATAAGAAAGAAAAACTAGGAATTAAATAGGTAGACCTACGAAAATACTTAGTCAGGCCAAATGTTCATAAGTGACTACATTCTTTGTGGTAACAATCAAATGAGATGCGCGAAAAATCTCACATGGCAAAATTGATAAAGCAATGACTGGTCGTTAAAAAATATCAACGCTAGCTTCAGACTTCTGGTTGTAACGTTTCACGCAGTCGATTTTTTAAAAACAATCTTTCTTTATACATTGCCATTAGACAATACGAAAAGTATTGAATATGTTACGAAAAGTTCACAGTCTGTTACGAGTCCGATCTACGATAATCGCCATAGTCAAAAGAGGCATCAGTTTCTTTTGCTTTCAAATATTAATTGTAAAAAAGACACCTAAGTACTTCTGTATGATGCCCATCTTATCCCCTTCAGACGTTTGGCCGATGTAAAGTATTTCACTCCATACTTCTGCATTTGATAATAAATTGGCAGTAGGATCTCAAGATTCAGGACAGTTTATGAGAATTTTCCGAAACTTGCTGATGGTTGACTCTTGGAGAATATTGCTTCATCAAAACAGAACTGGCTGAGTGTATGTGAGAGAAACGCAGCTTCTATAAATTCGGCAATCACTCATCCTGTGCACTTGTTGGAAAAGATAGTGGCACGTTTGCACTGATTGGTTTGTTGCTTCCCTGCCTCTGTTAACCTGTAAGCATCCGTAAGAGTAGATTAATTAGGAACATACAGCCTGATTCAGGCGAGCCAATTGCAGCAGATCTGGACTTTGTGTCTAAGCCAGGTGCTGCAGAGAGTGATAATATATTGTTCTTCTGCCGTTATATCGCGTAATGCAAAAAGATAGAAAAAAAATGGTAACCAAATGTACATACATGAAGCACGGCGTTTTAGTTAAAATTGAATAGCAGTATGCAACGAATTCAATGTTCGGTTTGAGATAAAACCTCAAGCCAATATTATATTCTTGTAAAAATAAGAAATAGACGCGATTCAATAAGACAATAAAATAGGAATTACCATGTAAAAACATCAGTGAATCACTCATTACCACATTATGCGTTTTGTCACTCCCTTCGGATTCATTAGGTGCATACAGTCCGGTCATGTGACCCGTAGAACCGTCCCAGTGACCGTGAAAATCGTAGGCCATCAAACACACGTAGTCCACAGAGCTGGAGAACGAGTGACAAAAAACTGCAAGAAGTTTATGTGTGAGGTTACTTCAATTTGAATTTTTTTTCTTAAATAGCATCCCACTTCTCTGTAACAATGGCGAAATTTTTTTTTATAATCTTTAGATTGTCTTAATACTGATCTGTCATAGTTTCGACGTTTTTTATTTTTTCTTTTTTTTTTTTTTTTTTTTTTTTTTTTTTGTCTTTTGCTTGATCGCTGTTGAAGGTGCATGATCCTATTATGCTATACAACAGTGCATTATTAATATTTTAGCAAAAAGAGACAGATGTGATCTAAATGCTAAAAAGGGCTAATTCAAAAGAACACGATCTTTATTTTCAATAATAACTTTGAGTAGCGAAAACGCGTTACCTTTAAATTACCATAATATTCCTCCCTTGATATCTCATAAAGTAATTTATAGTTATATGCCATGTTTGTGAGTGGTATTTTTTCTTTTGCGTGAAAGAAAATTTTAAAATTTATTTTTATCATTTGACTCCTCAAACAATCCAATGCTCAAGCTTACTTTGTCACAGCGCGGATATCATATCCATTATCCATGTATGGGGAAGTAGCTGCTACTGCCACAGATAGGAAAAGACGTTTTACATGCCTAGCACGGCTCTCTGTCTCAAATGTACTCCTAAATTCCTGTAGGCATGAAAGAAACTTTTATGCATTACGACTGCTACTAAGAGCTGATAATAGATCTAAAAATTATCTACCAAATCACACCTTCTTCCATAATCTATCGATTATGGAGTTAGACGAAAGGTGAGGACCTGAAATTCTAAACGTTATAAGATTCTGTGCTTAGAATTATACAGATATCTAGATTAAAGCTAACGATAGTTAGGTCTTATATATAAAATAAGACAATATTTATAGACCTATGTAATACATATACGCACCCCGGCCCCGACAAATTGACACCAGTATCCCCTTCGTAGAACGGGCTGTGAGAGTTAATGCTGCGTTGAAATCTAAGTCAAACCTTCAAGTAAGGCCTATATTCTATATTTCGTTATTCAACAAGCTATATTTATAACAGTGAATTTCCATTTTTTTGCCAGAACATACATATTCAATGTATACCTAAAATAACCTGATTGTTTTTTACTTCGACATATCAGATTCGAACTGTCTAGAACGATTAGCCTGATAAAATACACACAATTAAAGAGGTCAAGCGACGCAGTATATTGTCTCTCTACATAAGAACACTATCTCGATGTCCAGCAGGATCATTTAGCATGAGCACAGCCACTTCTGAAGCAGTCGGTGCATTATAATGGTGAACATGTTTTACGGGAGGCCGAGCATTTTCACGAATAATAATTTTGAAATTAGAGATTTGTTGACTTCCTTTTGTAATTTTATAAACATGTTTTGATTCTTTTACATAGCTGTTGTGATCCTCGAGGACAGTTTGAATTTATAGAAGCAGTGGCTGTCTTAAAGGAAAATCGACAATTAAAAGACGCCGATGCACTTAATCCATGTTAGAATCTATGAAATATATTTGTAAAAAATTTGTACTCTGTTGAGAGTTGGGGTTCAACAGGACCAATTAAATGGCAGACTTGGCCTTGAATTCTAAAGTTTGGATTCCAACCTTGTTGACTGGATATCTTACATCAAAAAGAAGTGATTTGAAAAGCACAATTGTAGTATCTAATATTTTGTATAAAATGTTTCGGCTCCTCCGACTACCAGACTACAGATCCTTCAATTCATTTGGAAGAGAAAGATAAGGGACAATTTTCTTTTTGCCATTGAGGCAACACATTCCAGGAGTTTCTTTTTCAAATTTGACCTAAGCACAAGGTTCGCAAACATGACACAGATTTCCAATAAAAGAGTTTTGAACAAAATCCAAGGGAGAATATGAAAAAGCTTGGCGTGAAGTAGCAACAACCTCTTCGGTTGCTTCACGACTGTTTAAATTGGATTTTCTTTTTAAACAAAGTCGTTTTGCATCAGGCGTCGAACGCCCAAGTGTTGCAGTTCGTCTCCGTGGCATCTGTATCAAACAATAAAAGCGATTTTTAGATATACATCGAATGAGAAAAATGACAAGGAATGACACATACAAATTTAAATTAAAGATATTTTCAGTACACCGAAATTGGGAAAAAAATGCATCCTGCCAGATTTACTTTTGTTTTGTCTTTTAATTAATTCTTTGGATTTTGTTTTCTTTTTTCTTCAGTTTTTGTTTCGGTTTTGTGGTTATTTTTGTTTGGATTTGCATGAAACAAGTCTGCAGCACCCATATGAGAGAGAGAGAGAGAGAGAGAGAGAGAGAGAGAGAGACCCGGGGGGGGGGGGGGGGAAGAGGGATTCCACTTAATTTTTCAGCATAAAGGGACTTGGCTCCATGACATATATATATGAAGCAATTTATGTCAACTGCAAAAACTTTCGTGAGTGTGGCATCTGCATGAAATAGAAATGAAAAATAGTATGAGTTATTTCACTGTCAGTTGCAGAGAGAAAGAGAGAAAGCGAGAGAGAGAGAGAGAGAGAGAGAGAGAGAGAGAGAGAGAGAGAGAGAGAGAGAGAGAGAGGGAGAGGGAGTTGGTGAGGTGTGGAGTAAAACTTTTTACTTTATTACATACAACAAAACACTGACGATGACTCCCGACGACACCACATATCAAAAAAAGCGTGAAAATAACAAAAACTGTGCTCGCACTTACTACTAGAAACAGTAACAGTAGATAAATTTACCACTATGGACCACACTACAAACACAAACAACTCTTCTTCTTCTATTGCTATCTTCTTCACTTGCACTTACACACACAATGCAAACTCCTAGCCCGCAGCCTTCTTGAAGTTAAAAACAAACGACAGTGAGAAATTGTACTTACCAACTTATTGAAGCATGAGGCTTGAATTCTTTGGAAAATGAATACCAAACTTCTTTTCAACAATGTCTTCTACTGAGACTCCATGCACCCACGCCGAGTTGAGCAAATAAATCTTTTCCAAACTTTCCTAGACGTTCCAGCTTCTGAAAAGTCTGAAAAAGATCTTCCAGATGAAGATCGAGAGTATCAATGTCTAGATCTAGTGATTCTTCCGACGATACCGGTAGATCTGGTCTAGATGTAGGCCTAAGTGTTAGCGAACATGAATTTATAGTACAATTTAAAAAAAATCATGAAAAACTAAATAATGAAATAACAACGTTCTCTTTTTTGTTCCTTTTTTTTCAATTTAGATCTGTTATGTGTGTTCGCTTTTATTCGACTTTCGACTTCCACTTTCTTCATGACGGACGACAAGGGCGAGCGGTTTCAAAATTGCAATCCCAAGTTAATCCAAACATTGACGAAACAATAATTTTTTTTTACAACATTACAACATTTAATCAAAACCATGATAGAACAAAAACCATCTTCGTTATCATTGTAAAGGCCATGCGCAGTCTGGTTGTGATTGGTTCAGATGATCTTAAGTTTAAGGCGAACGAAGTTTCGTATTTACCAACCAAATATATAATAGTTAATATCACTTGGGGTCATTTAAGTAGTCCCATTATGTTGCGTGCTACTTAAAAAGACTCATATGCTATATGTTTTCAGACTTTGTCGATTCCTTCGCGCAGTACCATTTCAGAAAAAACATGTTTGCTGGCTTGTTGAGTCCTGGACTCCAAACATTAATATCCATTGAAAGGTAGACGACACTTTGGCGAGTCTTTTGGCGAGTATTTATCTATATCAATGAAGATTCAGCCTGATCAAATTGGTTAATAACTTTTGTGTGAAAATTAGGAGGTAGTACCAAATCAAGACCTTTGTAGCCCTCAAATTGAATTACAATTCGCTCCTTCTACTGCTTCTTCTTTAATGTGTAAGGCAGTAAGGTCTCTATAATGTAAACATTAATGAAGCTGATAAGCGTTCATACTACTTAAAAGATAAACTTTGCAACCGTTGAGTTTATGGTGAAAAAAATCTTTTTCGTAGGGTGTCTTTAAGACTATCCGAGCTCAACTTTTTTCGTTGATCGTATTTAGTTTGCAAACATTTCCGACTCTGTCTTCACAAATGGTTATTTAATTGGAAGAGTTTTTATATGAGCGTGGGATAGAATTGATGCAGTTCTCTTCTCACAGTAAAAAGGAGCCATTACAGATACTTTGATATAATTTAGTTTTCGAATGTAAGGAGTATCAGCAGGTGAGTGTTGATTGCATACTCTTATATGCATAGTCACTTTCAATGTTTTGTGAGGGAATCTGTAAATCTATTCATGGTGTCCGGTTGGATCCGCGTACAATTAAGATCATAACCTTTTCAAATTCCTGATGTTTCTGGCTAGCATAGTCACTCTTGCAGATCATAACGATGTTCTTTCTTTCCCCAAAATAAAAGCAAAATAAGAAAATTAATGTTGGCACCGAGGCACCCCAAAATGAAACATATAGCACTTCAAAGATGTTATACAAAATCAGATTTCATTTAAATCTAGATCGTAATAAAGTAGGTGTAATAATGAATTACATTTAAAAAGAAATTACCTCTCTATAAAATGAAATCGTATTTGGCATGACAGATAAGGCTAAATGTCAAGTGAATTTATATTTACAGCATAATTACGTAGTATGATGCCGTGTGGCTCGAATCACAGTCAACGAGAAAGGATCATAGCAAAGAGTGGTCCTAAGGTGAACGAAGAAAACTGACTGTTATCCAAAATTAAAATGACACGAGAGACCAATGAAAACAGTTTGTTTTGTTGTGCGCACTATAGTCACAGTCCCCAACTCACGCGGTGGGCTGAGATTATTGGCCTCCCAAGCAACTGATTAAAAACCTTGGGACCAGTGCTGTTAAATAGAGCATGTTGATTCTCGCCAAATTTTAACCAAGGCACCCATTTTCCTGATCAAAGAAAAATTTCCAGAGAAATCTGTAGAAACTTTCGAAACTCAACCATAAGACGGCTAGCTTGCAATTTACACAGTTCCCGTAACATCCCTGGCAACTTGCTTCTCCCGATCAAATATTTATTTATAGTTTCTTAAATTCTCCCAAGATATCTCTCTCAGGGTGTTTTGATATTTGACCAAGGTTATATATTTCCTTATGCACTGGTAGGAAAAGTCAACGCGCAGTTTGCGTTGTTTACTTGGTTCTGGTCCGCATCCGAACAGCTCCGCGATAAGAAAACGCTTGTCTAGACACTAACTGCTCTCAATAGCTTTGGAGACTTACTTTATCGTCTCTAAAACTAGGGTTCAAAGCTTAGGCTAGGATATGACTGGCTTAAACCACAAGTTGCCAGTTCTCGTATGTCGCTGCCGATGCTAAGTCATTTACTATTTCTGCATCAGGATAGACCTCTTTACATAAAAATTGGTAGTCACAAAATAATAATTAAAAAAAAAAAAAGAATTAACGTTTAAGAGACTATTAAAAAAATTAAATAACAGTTTTTTTTTTCAAATTATTGCCAAAATACTTGCTGCCTCAGCAAGAGTTGATATATCTATGGCAACCGTTTCCAGAGATTGTTTACATAATGAGATGAAATTTCGTAATCAGCCCAAGAACGCAGAACCAAAATCATTCAAAAATGTCAATATAAGGATAATGTACAAACATTGTTCGAGACATCTTGCCTGCCACTTTTCTTATCAATTTTTTTTGCTGAGTGAACAAATTGTTTTTGCTAAAAAATGTCAAAGAAATGACATTAGCTAAAATCTTTTCATTTTTTACACTCTATCGGTTCTTGTGAGGTTAGTTAGCTACTGAGGTTAGTTATTTATGGAAAGAGGTTTATCCTGCCCTTAATATTGTGTGCTGCTCGATTTACCATCAGTGGGAATGATCAGTCTACGTGATGTTTCAAAGCTAAAAACATGTAATGAACAACTGTTACAGCATTGAGGCATTTCGGAAAAATATAACACTGAGATCATAATGTTCCAAAGCTTATCTAAAATATATGAAGGAAAAAACCATATTTACACTGGGCAATGTGACTTTTAGAAGCATATCATGTACTGATCAGAAAATCATTAAGAGTTCAAAGTTTTAGCTGTATTTTATAAAGAATAATTAGTAATTGGCATTATCTCAACTTCGTTACAAATAAAAAAAACTAGTTTTAAAACTATTGATAAATTTTAAAATATTTTGACAGTAAGATAATAATGTCTGCGAATAATTTATTATCTCTGTGTGTGTTCTCTCTCTGTATGTATGAATATATATATATATATATATATATATATATATATATATATATATATATATATATATATATATATATATATATATATATATATATATATTTATATATCGCTCTTTCTCGATCTTTCAATTTTTGCATGCGTTTAAGTGTCTTTTTCAGGTCCTTCCTTTCTTTGATATTTTTTCTCTTTCATTTAATAAGTCTAGCCAACGAGATCCATCCGTGTTAACCTGCAATAGCAAAGTGAAACGTCTCTTGTCTCCAGGTGGGCCCCCGCGGCTGCCTGGATATTCCCAATCAATATCAAAACCGTCAAAGCCCCAATAGCGCAAGTATCGGATGACATTCTGGAGAGAAAGTCAAAATGTAAGAATAAAAAATGCTGTATCTAGCATTAAACGGATAATGCGAGGTTTCTTTATTGTTTAACTTAATGTCTTATAAAAAGCGGTTGGTCTTAGTTTTAATAAAGCATTTTTTTTCCTAATTTTAATAATTTTTTTTTTGTTTTCAACTTGTTTAATATTAATTTTTTTTTCATTTTTTTTTTTTTTTTGGTTCTCCTTTTTTTTTTTTTTTTTTTTTTTTTTTTTTTTTTTTTTTTAGTGTTTAAAAGTAGAGGGGCGTTTTTAAAATAATAGCGCATTTGAAAGAAATGATTGATCGCATGGAAGATTCAAAATATTTTAGATTGTCACAGTTGCAAAATAAGCTTATTAAAAATATCCCACTGTATGGACGTGAAATATGAAATCGGCTCTCTGCTTTAAAAACCATTTTTTATCAAATACATTTTTACCAATCAGATTTGAGAATGCTCGTCAGAGGTTTAGAATCTTCTCATTATGTGAGACTAATTTAGTAATTAGCAACAGAAAAGGATAGTTTGTCAAAGAAGCTTGGATGATCATTTGAAGAGCCCTACCTCTACTCCACCTACCATGAATTGTTCCTTCCCACCCGCTCATAGATTATTCTAAAGCTAAACGTTTTCATTAACAGGTGTCTATATAGAGGTAATGAGAGTAGCTTGCTGGTAAATTCATACATTGAAGGGTTTGTTTATGCTTCTGTTTTGAATGTAAATCGTCTTAGTTCTTTATTGTGGGACAGAGCACACAGAAATACTTTTGTGTTATCACTCGCAGTAATGAAGAGTCCAAGTGAAGATAGGAGAAATGTTGAGAAACCATTATGAATAACAATAATGATGAAATCGACATACGCTGCATATTTGTGACATGAAGCTGAGACTTGAAATGGTTAAATGAAAGTCATAATTTGCAGAAATGCTGAAAGTAAGTTCCGAGGATAAAATTTTGGACATTGATCTGAGTTGCATTAAAATCAACAAAGGTCAAGAACTTGTGATGTGCTCTCTTTAATAATCATTGAAGAAGGTGAGCGCACCAGAAATGAAAATAGTTTTCGTACAGGAGAGGCAGTAAATGATCAGTGCTAGTAAAAATCTAACCTTGGGTCTAGGATATATCTTTCCGTTGTTTAGCTTGGGATTGCACACATTTTAGTTAAAATGATGTTTGTCTTTTATTTTTGTTTTACCATCAGCCTCGGTTTTTATATGAAAGCAGTCCTTCCACTTCTATGTACCGTTTCTTCCTTTATTTGCAGCTCCTTTGCCTTGTATTTGTAAATTTCAATTAACCATAGCTGGTACGCAGTACCTTTCTGTGTCGACAATTACTACTTATACTACGTGTGACTCAAGCATTGTCCTTATGTCTTCGTAATATGAACAATGAATCTCAACACTTCGTAACAATAACATTTCTAAAATCAAAGAAGAAGACTTGTTAGCATTCCGCCACAAGACACAGCCATCAGTGATGAAAAAAAAATTATACAAAAATCGAAAAGATGCAGGTTCAGCCTTTTAGTTCATGGTTATGCCTTAAAATAAGCAAATCAGATTTGCATGCAATTTTTCCTTTTATCATAATTATTCTCTAGTAAATTTAGTCGCTGGTAGGGCAATTTCTATTCCTTACACTATTTATTTAAACTTTATTATGATACAACAGCTTATTGAGGATAAAGTTTCTTTAGTCGATTATTGATCATTAATTTTCAGCTTATATTTTAAGTCATTACGTTTGCATTTGGATTTTAGTTTTAGTTTTAATTTTGGATAATCTTCCCGAAAACAAAGGAGACATTGATAGTTTAAGAATCGCTAGAACGTAGCGGTCTCGAATCATAGTGGCTCGTCTTGCGTGTTTGTTGAAAGACTGGGAAAGATGAAGGAATTAAGCTAGATCAGTACCGATGAAACCCACTCTGGATAATCTTGAATGCCAAGTACAGAAAAAATACATTGATAGGAAAAATTAGCAAGGCAATATCATAACTTCCTTAACTGTAATACTTTTACCCTAATAAAACGTCTTCTTGAGTTGCGATTGGCTGCCATCTTAGAGAAAAGTTTGCTTCCTGCACCCCAGCCGCCGACGGAAAGTAGCACTTTCAGATGAGGATTGTGTGCCTTGAGTTGTAGAACCCGTTCATACCTAAGTCAAACATACATTAGAAAAAGCTAAGTGCAGCTGAAATTTTGACATTAACATATTGCTTGGGAAAGGATATTATAAGATTAAGTTTTATTAAAACACAAAACTCTATAACTATTGGATGTATCTGACGTCATATAAAAAGTTCAGCTGAAAAACTGTGCACCTACAATCATGTGCATAAATCTGTTTTGTTCTCTAATTAAAAAAA
This sequence comes from Elysia crispata, assembly GCA_033675545.1. NCBI lineage: Eukaryota > Metazoa > Mollusca > Gastropoda > Plakobranchidae > Elysia > Elysia crispata. The sequence continues at coordinate 302,196 of JAWDGP010003292.1, read as the reverse complement.
AAGCATTGGTTACATAATAATGGGACAAAAGGGTAGAGAACATAAACAATAAATTATTTTAGAGTTGATAAAGAGCATGATCGAGAAAACAGTTACTGTGTGGGACTCCCATTGGCGAAAATTCCCTACTAGTTCACGGCTTTTCTACCACAAAATTTTTTTTTTATTTAAAGTTAATAAAAGATTCATTCGTTTTCTTTTTTTCTTTTTCTTATTAGTTTGTTATCGAAACTAACATATTTGATAAAATGCGTTACTTTCAAAGCAGTTTTAGATCAAATCCAAGTAGTCTTTATGCGAGTTTGACAAGAATAGAAATTGTTCCAAGACAGACACTATTCATAGATTAGCAGCTTTTACTTTTTCGCCTTGTTACAGTTTCATTTTTGTGAGAAAAAATTTTACAGATTCAAAGATGGCTCTCAAAAAGATATATTCAAAGCAGTAATGTAAGGGAGAGACTTCTAGTCCAACAAAAGAAGCGACGGCGACAAGAAAGAATAAAGTCCTTTCATAAGGCAACCCACTGACATGTCAATAAAAAAGATGGAGCTGGAGTATGATAAAGAGCTAGACAGAGGTGAGAGCCAGAGAGAGTAAGTTTGTGTGTTTATGTGTGTGAGAGAGACGGTCTAAAAGGAAATAGCCACACAATTTTATAATCACCGGACAAAAAAGAAGTAACAAAACTATTATCAATTCAACATTATAAACGTTTTACTTTGTAAGCTTCGTCAGAAGACCTTGTATTATATTATTTATAGACACACACGCGTCCTTTTGGATCCTTTATAATTACCAAGTTATCCTCCAATTGTGGTCTTTTTGCTTTCTATTATGAGAGAGAGAGAGACAGACAGACAGACAGACAGACAGACAGACAGACAGACAAACAGAAAGAAAGTAAATCAAGTAAATCAAGTAAAAATGAGTAGTGATCTATGATGGTGTTTTTTTTTTCAAAATGGAATGAATAAACATTAAGAATCGTTTTCAGGAATAAAGTGTAACGATTCATGAAGCTAACCGGACCTACATTCCAATCATACCGCGCTTGCTCTCGTCATTCCACTGACCAGGCTCAAGGGTTGTACCTCTGCCACTTATCTGAGCAAAGGCGTAATGTATATGAGTACATAAGTTTGGATTGAGGTCCTCTGGCAGAAACCTAGCTTCTCCATTCCTGTACTGTGCCCAGTTGGTGAAGTAACATATCATTTTTTTCCCTTTTACTGGAGATGGTGGAGATTCAGGAAATATCTGAGCTGTCGTTGCGGCTCTGAAATCTTAAACAATGGCATTTCAATATAATCATTCACTTTAAGAGAAAGCATGATTGGTATAAAACGCGTAATCCAACAAGTAAAACTAAACACCTTGAATGATTGCGGCGACTGACTTATTATATCATTGCCCCCTAAATCCCCTTCTTACAATATAGTTGGTATAAGTTCAAGGTCAACTTTAAGAATTTTAAAGATAATAGTGAGATTTCAACCTCTTGAGAATAATCCCAGAAAATTTGCAGAAAATGCAAAAACGCGATTTTCTCTCATAATAAAGATACTAACTGCAATATATTAATTTTTTTAAAATGTTTGGAGATCGACGCAAATACAATAAGTATTTAATTTCTGACATCTGCTCCAATGAAATGATAGAAATGCAAGTAAGCCGGTTTTTCAATTGTGCCAACCCTTCAAAACTTTCCTTTGTTCATAGTTAGTATACAATAATGCAATTGACTTGGCAGAGATGAAGCTTCACTGAAACACACAAAAACTGTTTGTAAGATAACAATTGGTATTCAGATTCTTTGAATTTAAGCATCACCACAAAAATTCTTAAAGGTTCATATAGCCCAGTTACGAGACTTTTGGTCAATCATTGCTGTTGGCCATAAGCTGATTTTATTTTTGAGGATCATTAACACGATATTGTTAATTAAAGGAAAACATGGAAAGGGTCCTTACCTGGTATTATGCTAGTCACGGGCTGGAGCTTTCTTTTTTGGTCTGTGCCAATGGCAAAGCTCCATGAAAATAGACCAGGGAGGAATGGGTATGGGCTTTGTACTCTGGCACCATGTATTGACACTTGTCGCCTCAAACGATGCTTACTGTGCATTTTATGCTCTACATTCTAGAAAGAAAGACGCAAAATAGAACAGTTCAAAGACATAATACATCGGAAGAAAATGATGAGGGAAGGGTGGATACATGCAGATAGCTAAAAACCCGACATAGGTATTTATTTTGAGACTGATTTTTTTTGTTAGTTTTTACGTTGAATTTTTTTTATTCTGAAAATTTTGACCGGAAAAAAAAAAAAGAATTGCTCCAGTACATTAACTAAAATTTTCATCGAAAAGAAACGAGTAAGAGAAGTACTGGAGCGGATATGTACCATTTTTCAGCCATACTATGCACTTCCGGATAGAAGCATGAAACTTTGCACCTGGGGGATTTTGACAATGGTGAATTCAACAATGGCGGGAACCAATTTGTATCTCTAGATTTTCCCACCAAAATTAAATTTCCAAATTGGCCGCCATAAACAACTGGATTTTCCTGTAATTTAGTTTAAAAATTCACCGATTTTTAAGGTGTTGGTATCGATTCATATGTTTATAAGGTCAAAGAATACAATAAAACATATTTCAAATGCATTACTTTCATAATTTGCACGCTCAAAATTAAATATTCAAAATGACCGCCATCAAAACCAGGATTTGTCTGTAAATTAGTCAAACATCGACTGATTTCAATAGTTTTGGTGTCAATTCATATGTTTATAAGGCCAGAGAATACATTAAAACATACCTGAAATGTGTAACATTCATAATTTTCAACCAAACTTTCAAGAACTCATCAAAATGACAACCTACAAACCGAGTTTTGCAATAAATGGCATTTGTTTTAATAAGTCACCCTCAAAAACTTTAAAGTGCATTTACATAAATATTTTTTTCCAGAAGATAAGCTATTATATAATATAATTGTTACAACTATTGCCTTTTCAATCCCTCATCTACCTTGAGTCAAGATTCTTTCCATGGCACTGCAATATCCGTTACAAAACATGTCAAAATTGATAACCCTGGTGTCGTTAGAGTTCTCCCAGAGATTAGAGATAAAAATGAAAATTAGCTATTGAAATCAATCAGGTCATTACCAAAATCTTATACTGACGTGCCACCAGTGACACTCTCGAATTATGTAGCTCCAACAATAGCTGATCAGCAAATACATGCACTTCCTGCTAAAAAAATGATGATCAAAGGCACAAACTGTGGCTGAAACATGTCAGGGCAGAACTGGTTCAAGCATGGGATGAATATCATCAGAGAGATTACTCACCATGTCAATCCAGGACAGAATCCAGTGCTCACTGTTGACCAACCACTGCATGTCATTTGTAAAACTTAAGGATTCAATGGAAATGGCCAGATGAGTATGGGGAGCGACCATAAGTCAAACTGATGTGTGGTCTCCATATAGAAATGGTTATTTTGAAAGCGATTGGTGAGTGGCTGGATGGAAGTGGTTGGACACATGTGATGATTTCAATGTGACAATTGAGGGGCGTGCAGCTAGTGTAAAAAAGGGATTACACATATCAAGAGGGCAGCGGGCACATCAAGCGACAGCAGCAGTTGTGTACATTCTTCTCCACAGGTTATATGCTGAGTACCAAATCAACACATCAGAGAGTGAGCAGCTACACTTTGATGCCTGGTGTGAAAAGATGTGTTCTGGCTATCTTCAGTTCTGTTACTGGTACCAAGTTTGGCAACTTTAGCTCCTTTTTCTAAAATTTCCAAGATCGCAACGTGAACAGAATTATGCTGCATATGTGGAGTCACTAAGAAAGATGATTTCATGGTTCTTTGCTCTTGACCATTACCACTATGCTCGATGGATGACAATTCATGTCAGTAATTGACTTGCTATGTAGGCAAAGTGTCCCACAATACATGCTGAATTCCTCAAAGGCAACTTTGTGAGACAAAAATCCAAGCACAAATTTTCAGCGTTAGGCCATGATCAAGTTCATGAACAACTAAATTCAATGGTGAAGGGAGAATAGGAATAACGGAAAGTGATACAGCCTTGAGAAGGTGAATGATAGCAGGACCAGAAATGGCTAGATTATTAATGGAGTACAATGACAACCAGTCCAAAAAGCTAAATAACACTGAGCGCCACCGTGAACAAATACCAAGTGTGCAAAAGACTTTCCTGTCTCATGTTAAGAAAGTCACTGTGATAACCCATTTGCTATACAAGCAAAGACCTGTACTCACTTGAAACAAAGCAAATACTGTCTGAGAGGGTATTAGAAGCTGTGAGGTGTGCAGAAAAGATTGGGAAAATACAGTATCAGCACTTTTATGAGGACCGCATCAGTAGCAGTGCAACTGATTTTAATGACACAATATATAAGAACAATCTTCCTCTACTGAACTCTGTTGCTGCAAAGAGATTAAATGCCACCTCTAAGATTACCAACCTTTAAAATGATGTCCAGCTCTCCTCCCGTATGTATATATCCTGCCAGTCTCGGGATAGTGATATGGATTCTTTCTTTGCTCATGAAAATCATACCTGGTCTCTTTCATTGGCATCAAATGGCATAATGCATCATGCAAGCAAACCAGATTTATTGGAATGTTTGGAGTCACTTGTGCTACAACCAGAATCCATTCCAAAAGTTGATGTCAGAATAATTGACGGTGCTGCTTTTGTGCACATGCTTGATCCAAATAACTCCAGTATCCCGATTAGGACATTCAGGGACTATTCACAGTTGGTGTTCTTGCCCTGTATGAAGCGTTCGCTGCAAGGCGCGGTTCCCGTCGATATTGTCTGGGACATTTACAAGGAGAAAAGCTTGAAGACACAAACACGACAGGACTGTGGCAGCGGTAATCATCTCCGGGTCGATAATACCACTAAGATTCCTTCAAACTAGAAAAAACTTTCTTCGCTGTGATGCAAACAAGAAAAAATTTTTTCAAACTCCTAGCTAGTGCCTTACAAGATTTTGAAAATCCGGCACAGACACAAGGGATCAGTACACATGGTCCAAACCTTGTATTATCTCCTATAGTTAATGTGCCAGGCTTGTTTTGCACACAAGAAAACGCAGATACCAGACTCTTGTTCCATGCTTCTTATTCGTTCCATCATGGTTTCAGCAAGGTGATGATACATGCAACAGATACTGATGTGGTGATCATCGCAGTATCAGTATCAGGTGTTTACCATAACTATGAAATTTGGATAGCATTCTGACATGGTAATAAACTACGTTACATCCCATGCGATCTAATTGCAAATGAACTAGGTGAAGATACATCTTGTGGATTGCTCTTTTACCATGCTGTATCAGGCTGTGATACTGTTTCAGCATTTCGTGGAATTTGAAAGAAAACGGCTTGGGCTATTTGGCACAGTATGCCTCACCTAGATCAGGTCTTTGCTCGCTTATCCCATGCTCCAAACCAAATATTCCTAGAGGATTTACAGCAGATGGAAAGATTCGTTGTTCCCTTGTATCAGCGCACATCCCCCCTCACCAGGGTAAATGATGTCAGAAAGCAGATGTTTATTTCAAAATCTGAGAATAGACAACATTCCACCAACACTACATGCACTGGAACAGCATGCAAAATGGGCTGTGTACCAAGCCGGTCACCTCTGGGGACAATCACTTGTAGGAAACCCTGAACTTCCATCACAACAAATGTGGGGCTGGCAGAGAGAAACGATGATTCTACATGGACTCCGTACTGGACCGCTCTTCCAGAGGCAGCCAATGCATGTCAGGAACTACTGACATGTGGATGCGAAAAGTCTTGTACAAACAGATGCAAGAGTGTATTAAAGCAAATCTCCAGTGCACGTGGTTGTGCACCTGTTCAGGACAGTGTAATAGAAAAATTTGAACCCAAGCACAGCATGTATTGTTTAATGCTCTTGGTTTAACAACTATTCTTCTTGATAAAAATTCTTATTTTAACATGCACAGAAATGATTTTACATTGTTTATGGAAGAGTTAAAACATTTGTATGGTTGCTAAAGTCATAATCATGATAATCAGCTGTGAACGATACTTGTAAGAGGTGGCTCAACTCTGGTAAATAATGGTCAGTTTAGATTTTAAACATGTTTATATGTTGTTTTAAAATTTTTGTTGGGAAACTATTACTGTAATACATTTGAAATATATTTTATTGTACTCTCTGACCTCAAAAACATGTGAATATGCACCAAAATCATTGAAATCGGTTCATTACCAACTAAATAACAAACAAATTCAGTTTTTGATGGCGGCCATTTTGAACATTTCACTTTTGGCGGGAAATTCCAATGCTACAAGTTGGTTCCCGCCATTTTTTAATTCAGCACACTCAAAAATCCCTAAGAGCAAAGTTTCAAGCTTCTTTCAGGAAGTGCACGCCAAAATCACATATCTGCCTCAATAAAGATAAAAAAGTTGGCTGATGCAGAAAAATTTTGAGGAAGATCAAGAAAATGACAAACAATTTGAGTCCCTAAATATTTTAAGATAGATACGAACGACAAACGTCATTTTAACGATTATTTTACACATTTTAGTTTTTAAAAAAGTCTAGATTTAATGAGGGTAGGATTGATTTAATATAATTTACTCTGGAGAGTACAGAGATATTCAGAAGATCTGAGTAAGACACACTGAAAGACGTAAAAGATAGAATGTCAGATAATAATTATAATTGTGATTCTAACTTGCATTACATGTATCAGAATAGAGATTTTGTTAAAAATTAGATCGATATACTTATAAGCTGGTGTTAATCTTTACTACTTTTTTCTTGGTATGTGGAAACATCTTTGTGCGATTTAGGTGGTATAAAACTTGTGCAATATAAATTTTCATACTTAAAGATTAAGATATGTGGTCATTAATTTGAAACGTACTAAAATGTACATTTTTTTATGAACTTACAGATGCCAAGGCCTCTAACTGCTTGGTTTCGAGAGAACGATAGGCACTTTTTCTTGCATTCTAGAAGGAGTTTTCATGTTGTTTTTGTTTTGTTATTTGTTGGTTTCTTTGGGTTTTTTCGTTTTGTTTTGTTTTGTTTTGGGTTTTTTTAGTTGTTGCTTTTAGAAAATTTATCACCTACCGATTAATCATGGGTTACTACAGGTGGAAGTGTGATCTGATTTGTACTACAATTAGGGCCAGAATGTGGCTCGTTAAAATTGTCCACATTGGTCTTTGGATTATATCAACTGAACCATAAGGCAGACCCAGAAGACACCAGTTGATTCTATGAAAAACATGAATAAAGGTGAGTCATTCATGATGGTAATAAATAATGGTGATCAAGTGAATCACGTAAGATGGTCATGTTGATAACAATAGACATGCTGCTGCTGATGAAGATCACATAGAAAAGTATTAATAAAACGATCTAAAATTTAGCTGTTAATAAACATAATTGGCTTATATTCAGTTACTAGGATCGAGTAAATTAAAGGCAAAAAAACACAACAATTTTTGAGACATAATATCAAACATCCTGTATTAGAAAAACGCGAAGTAAATCTACAGCAATTAGACTGAACCACATACATTTCTTCTGGATACCACATGTAATCAGATTTAAAGTGATATTGAGAGGTTTGTTCTTCAGCCTGTCATTTTTATTTTTTTTTATTTTTTTTTTTTTTGTAAGGTATAGAATGGCCATTGCTTCTTAAAAAGATACTTTACCATGGAAGGAGATAACCGATCAAGAAAAATTATCAAACGAGAACATTTGCTTACTCCAACATGCCTATTAAAATAAACACCTATTAAACTTTACACAAAAAAGTGTACCAATTGATTTTGCTCAACTTTCATCTGTAAGTTGGTAACGAAAAACTCGACATTAGTGTTCTGCAAAAAGACAAGTCGAATACCCCCTTAAATAAAGATTTGAACTGATTCTCTTTGAATCCATTATATCAAAAAAAGCTTTCATAAATCAATTTTTTTTCTCCGCACGGTTTAAAGGTAGCATTGAAAAGAGACCTTTCCAAATAACGCACTTTCCATGATAATGGATATTTTTTAGATAATTGAAAGATTTTTCAAGCCCATTCCTCCGTGAGTCTTTCCCAATTGTTATTATTATTATTATTATTATTAATATTATTATTATTATTATTATTATTATTATTATTATTATTATTATTATTATTATTATTATTATTATTATTATTAATATTATTATTATTATCTTTGTTTTTCTGTCAATTCATCTGCGTCTTTCTTAATTTCTCTCTTCTTCTGTCTCTGCCTTTCTGCTTCCTTCCTTTCATGTGCGGCTTACAGAATCATTTCTCCCCTTTTCTCCTTAAAAGGATGATTTGTTTACCTTTAGCTGAAAGATACTATCCAAGGAGCCCTATCTTGAACTTCACAAAAGCAGTTGTCTGCATTACAAGGTAAATGATTTTCATCCAAGTGGATTATGATGAGATATAACTTAAGAAATCTATAAACTTGTAGCTGCCAAGAGATAGATTAAATTTAAAATTTGCCTGTGCTCTTTTAGCATAAAGCAGGTTTTTAAATGCATGGTTTAGAAAGATCGTAGTAGGACGTTTTTTCCTCTTCTTGGTTGCACGTTTATACTCCAAGCAGCATCAAAGCTTGTTATGGGGTCTCTCTCTTGTTGGAGAGAGATTGCCTTTTCTGTGGCTTTTAAATTTTTTTTCCGTGTAGAGTTGGGCCGAGGAGCCATAAAACGCTAATATTAGTTAATGGGTTTTATCTTACAATGAGAAGCGTGAAGGATCCAGTTTTCTTTTTTTAACATAAAAGGAAAAATTAAAATTGGTTCGTCAGGAATGCTGGATTTTGGTCACTCCGACAAAGATAATCATAGGGGCACATTGAAAATATAGTTCACTGATGACTGAAAAAAGTGCCAAATAGGATAAAAATGCCTTGGTTTTTCTCATTCACCATTCAGAAAGTTTCCAGTCATTCTCTCTCGCCCATCATATCGAGGGCCTCTACATAGAGGAGAATAAGATTTGAGTTCTCTCACAATGAGGGGACACTTGCGGAGCTGAGTGATTGGAATATTTTCTGAGATTTTATGGCAAGGTAACTTAAGTAAAACGATAGTGGCTATTTTTAATCGTTTCTGCAACATCATGCGAACCTGTGTTTAGTTGAAGAGTATTAAAGACTAAGGTGGGTGTTGCCTCTGGGAGTTGGCTGCACCTTTTAAAATAAAAAATCCTGCAAGGTAACTAAATTTACATTCTTTTGTTATTTAGATTTGCAAAATTACATTTGAGACCGTATACAAAACTGTTTATATTGCCTAAGAAGCCTCGTACGAGTTCTCTTTTGGCTGAGTGAGTGTGATAGAGTAGAAGACTGAGGTTGCTCCAATGGCATGAACTCTGGAGAGACTTCGTGCGCGGGGAAGAATTTGAACCGGGAAGGGAAAAGGGGACTTACCTATGAAAGGTTTCCTGAGTTGCAGCTAAGTTTCACGAGTTATAAGAATAAGAATATTAAATAAAACCTCCGTCCGTACCTTTCTACTGAGTACAAACACTTCTAAAAATTCATTGTGGGGAAAAAAATTTGGTCGTGAAAATGATGATGAATAAATGAATTTCTGCGGCAATTTTCATTCAAACAAGGCAGAAACACAAAGTGAATTCAATGAAAGTTTGTGTTTAGGAAAAAAGATAAAAACATAGCTTTTCATTTTTAGAGAGTAAGAAAGAGCCAAAAGAAATGACTGAAGTACAAAAAAATATAATCATCAACCATTGTTCATTTCTTGAGACTTTTTTTCTTTGAGAGCAGGAAAATGCCATTTTCAAATAACATGCAATTTGGAGTCTGTCTAATCGGTACCTGAAACATTTCTATTTATAGAATTCATGGGAGGACTACTCTTTTTGCACAAGCTACTTTGAGACAACAGAGTACCCTTTTCTTGAAAAATGTTTCGGTGGAACCTGAAACATTATGACGTAAAGAAGAAAATATAACTCTTAATTTAAAAACTCAAAGTTCATCTCTTGTAAGTAAGGAGCATTTGTTTGACCTCTGTTGCGATAGTAAACAATTCGCTATAAACCAATGATCAAAGAAAATGATACATAGTCTGAACAACCGGTAACTTTATAGAAATGACAATGAAAGTTAAAAAAAAGGAGATGTTAAAGTATATAGTGTCACTATGGATAACACTCCAGCGTTGCATTTTTAAGCGGATCAGTGATATGTATTGTAATCTGAAACGACAAGAATACTAGATCTAGATCTAGATAGATAGTATAGCCCAAAAAAGACTGAACAAAATGTCGGCAGGGCGAGATCTATCTTGAGATCTATGTTACAGACATGTTTTCAAGAAGTGCATCTCTTGTAAACCATTTCAGTGCACCAAATAATTATTATGAAACATAACAGTTCTTTCCTTGCAACCTGAAAGAACATTATTATGTTCAGAGCGTCTTTAATTTTCAAAACCACTTGCCAATTCACAATCAGCTATTGCATTTGTCTGGATAGATGTAAGTAATGAGAGTGAAATTTTGTAAATGCAAATACATTTAATTGCAAGCACAATCACATAAATCCTAAGCTAATCAGTTATAAATCAATAAACAATTATAAATCAAATGAAACCTTAAGAAATAGTCACAAATGCTGAAGTCCAGCACCACTATGGTTTTGGATAGTTACTTGGGGCTGAGTAATTCAATCTAGAATGATCATATTTTATTTATTTATCTAGATGTAATAGATATAATCGAGTGTTACTAGATCTAGTAGATTACAATTTAGATGCAATTGTGACAGGAACATAGCTCCAGGATCAACTTTGCATACATGTGTATTGCCAAAGAACACATCTCTTTTATTACTTCAGAACGTCCAAAATAAAGATCAAATATTCAAATTTAGTCAATTTTGACTTACTCAAAAATGGATCTAGGTATAACTATAACTCTAGATCTAGAACATAGTGCAGCATAAGCATGAGGGGCAGTTTCCTTTTTTTTCACACATTAAAAGCACTTCTTCAAATAAAACATAAACTAGATCAAGAGTTCGAAATTTAAAACTAGAATCATTGTATTTTTTTTCTAAATCTAGATCTTCCAAATAAACAGAGAGAAACCCCCAGCAGTGAGTGCAATTCAAATCTGCTTATATCTCTATATACTGAAAATAAATATTTTGACAGATATTATTTTGTTCAGCTTTCACTTGTGTTAAATAAAAGGTCAGCAGGTAACTCTAGTAGACAAGAGAAATTAAATTTTGAAAATATTTTCAGAAATCAAGATGCACAAGCATTGCTTTATTCAGGTTTAATGTATGTCTTATTTCAATATTTGTATCAAATTTAAATTTTTGAAGTAGTTCTTTTTTTTACGCTTTGGGGATTAATAATTGAAGTTAGATGTAGATACACGGAATACTTGCTAGTTTATCTGTCATAAGGGATGGGCATCAATGGTATGACATTTTTGACCCCTGTTGCAACTGTAAAACAGTTAGCTTTTTCATTTTAGATACCAGAAATATTGTGTCCAGAACTACAGACTCAATTGACTATAGGCTTTGCAATGCAAACCAAAATCTAAAGGAAACTAAACAATAGGAGCAACTTTTGAATAAAGCACCAGCATTTCAGTGTAGATCTAAGGCATATTTCATTTAAAAAGTCTATGTACTTAGATCCAGAAAGATTATCCAGTAGATTATTTTGATATATTGGGTTTTTTGTGTATTTCAATAAATTTTGTTGAAAATCTTCTAGGGTAAGTAATGATATTTTGAACATAAAAGATAATAACTTGTAATGGTGAAGCAGATCATATTATTAAAAAACATTACAGGGTTATCTTAAATTACATGTACCTATTAGGCTAAATTGTTACACAATCATTTTTTAATATTGCACCAAAAAATTCAATTCCACCATTAACTATGAGATTTTTTTAAAGTTTTGAACCTTTTCAGGCTGGTTTGGTGTAAAATTTATCTTCACAGTCATCATGACTAACTTTGATTACCGAGTTAAAATAAAAGAGATCAATACATCTTTTAATAATTTATTCATTTTTAATTAGATGACTTGATGGAAGATAATGTTCAGATATCATGAAAGATAAAAACTTTTTTGTTGTTTTTTTTTTTTAAAGTAATTTTAACAACCTATTAAAAACTGTAATAGGACTTAAAAGGAAACATCAGTATATATCAAAAGGGTGAAATTATCACACACAAAAAAAAAAAAAACCCAGACAATATCTGAAAAAGAAAGGAAAATGTAGTAATTTTGAAAGAAAAGGTTTTATTTCATATCTTCCTTTAATTTATCTGAAAAACACTGAGAAACATTTTTGAAATTTGCTTGCTATAATTCCACAGAACATAACATTTTCCAGACAAATAAAAGGAGCGTGATATGTAACGAGTATTTGTTTAATGATCAGAATTACAAAAAGTTATAAATGTGTAGATATAAATACAAATCCAGTAAATTTATACAGCTACATCTAATTTTAAAAAGTTGGTCAAACAGATAGTATTTAGTATTAGTATTAGTTAGAAGACTAAGTCAATTGCACATTAGGAGATTCCTTGATAAAGTTTTCTTTAAATGAATGATGTATAATTATATCTTAATTGAAATATTACTCTACAATATCCATTAGTTCTTTTCCTTTTTAGTTTTATTCATCATCATCCATTAACAAAAAAAAAAGAAAAAAGAAAAAAGAAACATTACCCGTATATGTATCTTCTTGTTCATATTATTAATGATGCAAAATGAATAATATGGAAATAAACTTTGAAATGTTATTAATTTAAATATACATGTATCTTCATTTTGTTCACTGCTGCTTTTATTTAGGGATCCAAAAAATTCATTCTTACCTTTACATCATGGGTGTGCAAGTTCAGAGATATTAATTCTGTAATCTTAAGTTTCTGGTATTTGCTGGATCAGCTGTCAAACTGATAAATGTGCCTTAGACCACTTCGCATGGTGTCATAGGCTTTAGAAAATATTTGATTTTTAGGTCACAATTAATCTAATAGCCACAGGCCACAGGTACAAGTCTATGTACCGATAGCAGGCTTATAAGGTGACACTGCAACAGATTTCTAAACTGGCATCAGTTCCCTAAACTTTTTACTTTCAAGGCCCAAAAGGTCTCAGCATCTTCCATATGCGAAGGCTTTGCTTAAGAGTGAAATAATTTTTTACTTTAAGTGAACAAACCATTTTAAATCAATCAACTATCTGTCAAGTATGGGTAATATTTAAGAGAAATAATGGATTGAAATAAGTAACATTTTCTGGAAATACAGGATACTGGTAATATAATTGGGTTTGACAATGAAGTTATGACAGAATAGTTTAAAGAAATAACGTGTATTTAGATTATAATAATCATATGATTATGTTCATGAAATTTATATAAAAAAAACAACATATATGTCATTTATGAAAAGCATAGTTAAAAATGACAGTAACGAATAGGGTATTGACTGAACAAAACATCATCTTGTTTTCCCTCAAAAATGATAGTTCCATATTGATTATGATATACATGTAGTCATAATTTTTGTTTTGATAGACAATTTAACCTCCATGGAAACAAGTGAGGCAATGTATCTCTTCTTAGCCGTTTTGTGTAATATCTACACTTAACTTTTCATCCCTCAGTTTGAGTTCTTTATGAATTGTTTTATATACTTCTGCATGATTAAATTGTCCCTGTCAATGTTTGAAATTACATTATGATTTATGTTATTATATCCAATACCTTAGCTGGCTTTATGCCATGAGAAAGCTTTCAAGCAACATCATATCTTGTTACTTCTGAATCACTCAGGTGGACAAAATCAATTGAATGATCTATTGTGATCTAAACAGTAGTCTATTGTTACGAGATTTTTTTTTTCAAATATCACTACTCACTTTCAATAAAGAAGCACAATGGTTATCTAATTCGCCATTGTCCAAGTATTTTCTAGGCTTTTCAGGCTTTGAGCCTTCACTTTTTTTTACCTGGACAATTACATCATGACAAATAATATGGACAGCTTTCTTGCTAGCTGGTATTGCAGTTCTCTTGCATACATATTCTGCCAACCATAATTTTAAACTAAAATTGTTCAGATTTAAGTTCCTCTTCATTCTTAAATGCTTTATGGCATATTGTTATTGGTTTATAATAAGATTAATGTTTTATAAATAATTAAAATAGAATATGAGAACAGTGAGCTATAACAACAATTTCTAATAAGGTGATTTACTTTGTACTCACACTTTTTTCTGTTAAAAGTATTAATGGATAACATAATAAAAGTAATAAACAATGACTGCCCCTCTTATTGAAGGTTCTGTCTGCATCCATACCAAGAAAGTTTAATATCCAATGTTCTCTCCAATTCTTTCTTTCATGCTTTGAAAATTATTGTTGTTGCAAAAGTCCCAGACAACACTGAAGACTTTATTTTAAAGTTGTCAGCATGGATCAGGTCCATCTGACTGGTGAGGAGCCAGCTCTGTCTGAAAAAATCAGTCAATAGTTAAATACCATGAGAATATTATTTTCAATGCAGGAAGGAGATATTTTTTTTGTATTTCGTTTTTATTTTCAAATAATTTTTTCAGTTTCATGTGTTTGCGAGTTATAAGTCCATGTGATATACAATTTAACATTATGGGTAACTGTTCTGTATTTATACGTAACTAGTGACGGGTGCAGAGTCCCAATGACATGGACAAATAGACACCTAAACTTATTCTTTCCAATATCTATCATCTTATACTATCAGGAGATTAAAAGGGTAACTAAATCATAATTATACTTTGCTTTCCAGTCTGATGTTGTAATTCTAGAAACGCCAAAATGATATGCTCCCCTTTTCTTTACTTTTTTTTTAATCACTTTTTTAATACCTCCTGTTATATGTATGGATTTATATCTCCATAAATTTATGTCACCTGTATACTCATACTGTGATACTAGAAAATCTTTGTAATTATTGTATGTCCTGAGAGTGAGAGCATGCCATTTTTAATTTCCCTGTGTTGAATTAATAAAGTTATCTTATCTTATCTTAATTTCTTATATCATGTTTTAACTTCAATAACAAATATTTATGGGTACCTGACACTCCCTATGAGGGAGTTTAAATATATATATATATATATATATATATATATATATATATATATATATATATATATATATATATATGCTAAATGTAGTGGTATTTAAATTGGTGTACATGAGGTGAAATTCTAAAAAAAAAAATTAGGATCAATAATCCAATGATCTTTGTAAAAGAAATACAAAATACATGTTATGATTTGCCCGGTACAATATTTCTTGTGTTGAATTGGAAACAACCAAGTTTAATCATCAGTTCTCTTTTTACATGCAGAACATTTTTTTATTAGAGAAGTTAATTTTTATATATTTATTTACTTTTTACAAGGCAATGGCACAATTTAAAAATAATAATGTTTGCATTCAGGTGATAATCAAAAACATTTGGAAATTGCAAGAGCAGTTGAACGTAGAGAGAGTAAAGAGTATAGGTTTATAGGTGCCTATGGTAGATTTTTTAAACACAGTGGTAAAAGAATAAATTTTATATAACTATACTCACCATGAGGTTAGCTAGGTTTTCCCATATTATTGCCACAAAGTTATCCAAACTGATAGGGCTGCCATGTTCTCAGGAGTGCCTTGGACCATCCACTATCTCTTTTTCTAAATTTCGGCTGGCTTTGCCTTTTTCCTTGGTAATGCACTTCCTACTGGAAAAAAAAAAAAAAACCAGTCATATGAATACATTGTACATGTATCATGTGGAATTTTATTAAGATGATTGTGTGATTCCTTTATCAGTGATTCCTCCACAAGGTCAAAGAGTGCTCAAAATTGGGCCTATAAAAATAGAGGAGTAGTTGCATGAAAATGATTATTACTTTGCAAGATAGTCATTTGTTTCCTCTTCAGGAAAGTTATTAAATTCAAACTTGATTGTAATGCCTGTAATAAAAAAAAATAATGTCTAAATACTGAGATTTTTTTTTACCTCAACAACAGACAAACCCCTTTTTTTTTCTTTTTAAAATTCTGAAGACAAGCAGATTATTCCTAGTTATGTACAGAAAGATCATGTGTTTATTAGTTTAACTTAACAATCAAATATGATTATGGAGTGTGATAAAAGTTTAAAACAAAAAAAAGAAAATTAAAAAACTTAAATGAATAGCAGAATACCTTTCTTTCAGGCTGGGTTTAGCACACAGTTTAAAAAACAAGTAATGCCCAAAAAGCGTTATTAACATAAAAAAATGGGCCAATGTCATTTTCTTTACATCTTTTATCAGGGTATGATTTTTTGTGGGTTATGAAAAAAAAGAGATCAAAATATGCAAAAATGTTAAAACTGGTTGAAAAAAATAAAAATAAAAAATTTCGGCAGTATTATCTTTACATTATAATTATTTAACATCTCCTATTCGTACTATTGAGAGAAGAGAGGGTCACTTTTCATGAATAGTTTCTAGAGCTAACTGCTCTACTTTTTTTTAGTTTATTCAATATTATGGAGAAACAAAATAAAAAATCAGTCTCATAGTTGTATCTATATCTTAAACTGTAAGTATGTTATCTGTTCTGCAGATTTGCCCACATCAGGCCAAATAAATGTCTTACTCTTTACTCGCAATGAACTTGAAGTTCAGACCTGACATAAGTTTCATTCGAAAAATATAAAGTGTAAAAATAAGGCATTTTGAACATTTGAAGTAAATTTTTTTTCACAAAAATACAGGTCCAAATTCTTTTGTTCATTGAGAAAAAACAAACAAAAAACAGCATAAATTGAATGTCAAAGTTTGACTGAGTATCAATCACGCATTATTTGAAAATTGTTGAGAGACTAGTCAACATCCCATCCTTTGCAGAGTTTTAGATTATCTAAATTGAGAGTAACTGTTCGACAGCTTGGACTAAATCATTTCCCGTAGATTCTCAAAAATGCATTTTTAAATGATAAACAAGAACAAAGAACTTTAAGACTATTCTAAGGACAAAGAAAATTCAGGCCTGAAATTTGTTTACAATCAATTTCTGCTTTTTTTTCAGTTATTGTTTTGTTTTTTAGTCAAAAAAAGGCGACAAGTGTGGTATCAAGAGGTCTGAATTTCGAGATCTAGTCTGCAAAACTCTAATAGCCTAGGTCATAGCCAGAATCCAAACTCACCGTTAATCTCACATTGTTTAGCATGGGTATTGTTCTCCTTCATTTTTGATCAAGAAGAATAGAGCGCAAGTGCTGGATCCAGCTAAATTTTTCTAGTCTTAATCTAATACAGATCTTTCTAGGTCTGATTAATTATGCTCTACTCAAATTTTTAATTAAAATCATTGTAAATTTGTATAGTTTTACATAGATCTGGGTCTAGATCTAGTATCAAGCTCTGTTGAGTCATAATGTGCATCTTACGGGTAAAATAGATTGAATTCATTTAATGGCTTTCTGTAATGTTATGTAGAACTAGATTTAGATCTCCATCCACTAAATATTTAGACCATTGACCAAGGATAGATCTAGAGTCTATGTAGAACTGTATCAATCCATATCTTGGGGAGAGGAATTGAGTTCTAGATCTATATCTGTGCATGGATTAATTGGATAGTAAAAATCTCCTTTGTTAGCTGATTCCATGTGAACTTAACAATATATAACTTTTATAAGGGTGGATAAATAAAATATAAAGACATTAGAACGGCCTACTCTCTTTGTTATTAAAGCAAGGATTGAAATCGTCTGCTGATTGATGAGTTGTTTACATTCGCCGCTCCTGCGCCGGAAGCTACGCATAGTCGAAAAAAAATAACGCTAAGAGGAAGTGACGTAGTTGCTATAAATAAAAATGTTTCAGGTGCCATTTAGCCGCTCCCTGCGATTTGACTTTGCAACAATATTGCTGTAACGCATTGTACTATAAGTTGACCTATTCATTTCCTCACCCTTTTTGGTGCGTAACTTTTGGGTAGCGGATCGACTAGATATATCTACATTATCTTATTTAGTTGCATAATGTTTGTATTTCAAGCCTAACAACTTAGTCTTGTTTATTGAACACAGCCCGCACTTGTACTGCCAAGATTCTTCTGGAATCTCCGACTTAGTTCTAGCATAGTAATGATCTCTTTACCCCTTGTTTACCTTTGTTTTGATTGGTTGCTAATTGCTAATGACGTATACCAAGAATATTCTCTTACGATTTATGTGATTCCTTTTCTGGATGATTCGACGAGATTTTGTATAAATAACAGTCGAAATTATGTTTAGTCAGTCAACATCGAGTCGACAGTGAGTCAACATCAAGTCTACAGTGATTGATTATAAAGTCTGCCTACAATGAGTGATCATTGAGTTAACCTACAGTGATTACAGAGTCACGCTCTTGTGTTGTATTAAACAGTTTGCAATCTTTACTTGCGGACTTCAGTCTTATTTTCTACGGACGAGTCGTGTGATTGGCTGTATATATATTTTCATACCCCTAGACAAACAGAGCCTAACAGATCACCCCCATCATAAATCTGTTACGATTGCTAGGCTGTATTTTAGCCTAAACCGCCCAATCCAAAAAATCGGCTCTACGATTCTTAAAAAAATTATTAAAACTAAGATCTACGTAACAATAGTAATGATAATGGTGGAATTACTTTCAAATTGACTAATGGCTGTACTTACATGAAATAAAATGCATCTCTGCGTCGTCAGCGTTTCACAAAATCCAGTGTATGGATATAGACATTTGAAACAGTCAGGTCCGGACAGTTCTTAGGAAACAGTGAAACAAAAATCATGTTGAATATCTGAGCGAGAGAGAGAGAGAGAGAGAGAGAGAGAGAGAGAGAGAGAGAGAGAGAGAGAGAGAGAGAAATGAGTGGAATTAATACCTTAAGAGAGAGCGCGAGAGAGATAGGTGGATAGAGATAGACAGACACATGATAAATAAATAGAAAGAAAGAGAGAGCTAGGGAGAAAGAGAGAGAGAGAGAGAGAGAGAGAGAGAGAGAGAGAGAGAGAGAGAGAGAGAGAGAGAGAGAGAGAGAGAGAGAGAGAGAGAGAGAGAGAGAGTGAGAGAGAGAGACAGAGATGAGTGCAAGAAATACTTTCACGAACGCCCTCAGTTAATTTTTTTTGTCTTTTCACATTATTTTGCTTTTTCTTTTCTTTTTCATTTTGCATGTTCAAGAAGCCGATTATAAAAAAATAAAATGTATTCCCTGTGTTTTTTCCGGTGATAATTTTAAAACAGTCTATAATCACAATCAGTTAATTAAATCAGAACGAAGTATTCGTTTCTTACAAACCTTTTAAGGCGTAGAATGGTCCAACAAGCACACCACTTAAAAGAAGAATTGCGTATCCTGAAACTTGAAAATAGTTATCCATCTCGTCCACAAAACTATAACATACGCTTCATCAAAAACGCATAAGATAGAATTGAATATTTGAGTTTTTTTCCACTTTACAGAAAAATAGAAACTGGTACACTCGCTGGTTTTGACGCGGAGTAAGCAGTAAATATTAATTCAATAAAAATGTCCTTATAAGACGTTTAGTATTGTTATTGTTGTGTGATTTTACTCTCTAAGAAAAAAAAAAGGAACAGGAAGAAACAGTTTTGTTTACGGACATGGCTGTTTAATCTGAACGAAAATATAAAGAAAACATGTGGCGATAAATACAAAACTGACGTAGCTTGCTGAGAAATTTGCTTCTGCATGTAACTAAAGACAGAAAAAGTGTTTATAATGTTAATATAACTTGAAAGCATTCATCTTCTCCCACGTGCAAATTTTAAGTGTTTCATTTCTTTTGACTGAGAAAAAAATTCACGTCAATAGCTTGAAATTGTATTTTTACACAGCACCGTGTATTTAAAAGTAAGGTGAAGGCTGTTGTTTTAATATAATTATTACATACCTATGGTGACCTTGTCTGCTAACTTCATATGCGTCAAGTAGAGCAAAAAGACTATTACAAAGCATGCTCTCTCATTTCACAAAAACGTGCAAAACAAAATAAAGAGACGATTACAATGTTTCCTACGAAGTGCAGTAGCCCTACATTAACAGAAAGACCCTTTGGGACAAACCGATGAACAAACGGCTCCTCGGTTGAAAAAATCAAAAAGGTTCTTCATCCGGTAGCTTTCCTGAAACATCACGATTTTAAAATCTCAATAATATACATATATTAAAAGCAGTTTTTGCAGACATCATGAGTACAGAGACAAAAAGAAATGGATCCGGTAAGGTAAAGTGTTTAACGGAATGTGACTATTTGGTTATTGTGATCTATCAACTTGTAAAGAAACAGAAAAGTTTAATTAAAACAATTTTCAACAAAAAACGCTAAAGAATAAATATGAACTGAATGTTCAGTTTCAGCAGTACAATGGTTTCTTCAAGTCAGCCTTGAAAATGCGCATTCCCCCTCCCCCCCCCCCCCCTTCCCCCCTTGAGGATACAATTTTCCCATCCTCTCTCCGTCTGTCTGTCTGTCTTATCTTTCTCTCTCTCTTCATCTGTCCCTCTTTCTCCATCCCTTTTCCACCTTTCTCCCTCTCTCCCCTCCCCCTTTCTCTCTTTCTCCCTCTCTCTCTTCTCTCTATCTCTCTCTTTCTTTCTTTCTTTTTTACCATTGCATTTTTTTATATCCTCGCCGATTTTAAATAAACTCAGTGAACACAAACATTGATGTTTATTATTAAAGTGGCTGATGAAACCGTGACGACTAAAATAAAACTATGAGTGAAGTTCATAAGCAGTGGGGGAATGAAAAGCGAGAATGTATGTGCCTTAGCCTTAGCCTCAGATTTAGCCTTGGAACTATAAAAGACGACGAACACGAGGGTTCGCCCTCTTTGCACATAGCATTTTTTTTGTTGAGAAAGACAGGAGATTTTACATCTGTAAAACTAAATCGGGAGAGGTGAGAAATTATAAGATCTGGATCAAGATTTTGATTTTAATTAATATTAACATAAATAGTAAAATAATAACGAATTTAGAGATTTAAAGAAATAATTAATTCCCTATCAGAAGTTTTTCTTTGTTATGTCTAGTAAATCATGATATTGTTGATTGTTGTTAATATAGATCGATTGAATAGCTGATGCTAAATTAAAAACTGTTTTCCTATTCTGTTGCAGGAAAAATTGTAATAAAAATTTAGCCCCGAACAGAAGGAACTAAAAAGAAACAAAAATTAACAAAATATTATCAAATCTCCTAAGTTTCAACATATGAAATTATTATTGACAAAAGTGAAAGGGCAGTTTGTTGCTTCGTCAATAAACGAAAAGAAAGAAATTGTCCTAAGTGACGAGGAAAAAAAAAAAAATTATACTTATTCTGATATGTCATAAAGAAAACGGAACTCATGAACTGATATATAAGAAGAGAAACTATTATATTCTGAAAAGACAATTTTGTTATAAAAGAAAGAAGTCAAGAAAAGGGACTATTAAAACAAGGACTGGTGTGTGTTGACAAACAAGAACTGGTGTATGTGAACGAACAAGGACTGGTGTGTAAACAAGATCTGGTGATTGGAAGCAAGAAATGGAATGTACAAAAAGAAAAATGTAATAATAAGATAAAATATACATAAGAATTAAATAGCGTAGGTTTAATTTATAATTTTGTTTTATAGATATATTTATTTAGTTTAAGATTATTGTTTTGTTTTTGTATTATGTATAAGGGGGGAATTCATTAGAATAAATATTGGAAATTTAAAATATTGTTGGGTTTTTATTTTGTCACATAAATCTATATATATATATATATATATATGTTTGTGACATAGTTAAATGAAAATTTATTATAGATTATAATTAACTTAAGTATAAATAATTTGTTTTTATAGAATTTGAGTCCTTTGCAAGGAATTATAATCAAATTTTATAAATTAGAGTAAAATTATATATCCCTATTAATTATAATATAGTGAGTACGTTAGACAAGGGGATATATTTTACAAAAACAAAGATTATCCCTTCATTGTCACATTTAAAGATAAATATTTCAAGGGTGTAAGCCTTTCTTACCATATCATGTTGTCCACAACCCCCACCCCCACCCCCACCAAAAAAAAAAACACCTCCACAAACACAGTTTACCTTAACCCCTTGCCCCTTTGTTTTGCCAATCGTGCACACAGACAATGTGTGAGAACCCATGAGCCATAATTTTAAGTAAGGATCGATTTACTAATACATTGTAGAGTTTCACTTTTGTAATTTTCTTTATTTTGTCAGCTCCGATCCACATGTTTTTAAGCTTTACCAGTGCAGCTGTGGATAGTTGTTTCCTTCTTTCTAAAGTTTCTACGTCACCAATGAGCTATCCGACTTTCTTCGTGTCTCTCCAGTTCTGTTGGTTCCGTATAATGTGGTGAAAACTGATTTTTTTTTTTCAAAGTTTACGAAGAGTTTGTGATGCACTTCTTGGGTTTGGACGAATTCGAGTGATATAAGGTCTACGTCATCAGCATATGCTACCCTCTCTTGGTAGTGTTTTTTCTATATATATCTGAGGCTATATATATATTTATCGCGGCTAGCCATTTATGTGCCCAAACCATATCAGATGTACTTGGATATGGACGAAATCCGCTTTGAATTCTGGTAGGTAACATTCAATCTGCGGTCTCATTCTGAGAAGTTATTAAGGATTAGACCTTACGAATGGTGTTTAGCAATATAAAAGGTCTTACGTTCTTAGGTGGTACTTTAGGTTTGCCTAGTTTAGGAATTGCAATTAGTTCACCAGTGTCTTTGTTGGGGTTTTGGTGTTTTTCAAATGTTTCATTGAATATTTTGCTAAGTGTTCGTCCAGGTTTTTGTTCTATACTTCAGTAATTCTGAGAATATTCCGTCTTCGCCTGATGCGCTTTTTTTTTTAGAGGATCAATACTTTTTCTAACTTCTTCAACTTGTTAAGCGCTTTAGGTCAGCCTTGGAATGCTGCAATATTTCTTATTTCTTATGTAAACATCTTGAAATTTAGATTTGAAATATTCGGCAAAATTATTTGCGCCTCGCGCAACCACAGTGTGTATGGTGGCCTTTAGCCGTCCTCACCATGTGCGGGTACCAAGCGTCTCGACGAAAGGGGATGTCGAGAGGTGTATCTCTGTATTAAATGATGCACAAGAATTTGGCTATTCCTGTCCGTCTACTCGAGGCAATCGCTTCGCTGTGAATCGCTTTCATCTTCAGCTGTTATTTCTCCTTCAGCGTTCATTTGATATAAGCTTATTTTACAGCTGAATTTCATTTTCACAAAATAGTTTCAAAATCTGGTTGCATACTTGTAAAGCCCGCTACATCAACAAAATGGAGTCTAGGTTTCAGTCTCACATAATGAGCCATTTGTGTAGGCTCATAGTTAGAGCAATATTAATTTTATCTTGGAAAAAAACACATTCCTTACAAACAAAATAAATTGTTTAATTGTATGTGTGAACTTTCTGTTAGTGAGATGTTGAAATATCAAAATTTACACTAACCTGCTCCCGTGACATTTGACTAGTGTCTGTTTCTGCATGGTTAAAATGCGAAGTAAGGAAAGCAACCAAGGCGATTCGTAGGCCTCGGTTGTTGTTTGTATGAAGCTGTTCTAGGATTTTTTTTTCGCATATCCGTATACATTAGATACATAATCAAGTTAGGATCTAACTGAAGTCCGATAGAGCTTGATCACAGCACCCTTGTCAGCGCACCGGTCAGTATGGCCTACACCATGAAGTAAGTTTGAAATTCCAATTTAAGTTTGGTAACTAGGCTCAGAAGGGTAGCTTTTTAATTAACAAAAACTTAACCTAATAATTTAGCTTCTTTCTTCATCAGGATAGCCTTGCCAATGTGATTACTGTGGGCCTTAGCTTCCGCAATAGATGGGTGAACACCATAACCAGACTTAAGTCAAAACTACGCATAATGCAAGTGGATCTGAATAGTAAATTAATATTGAGGAGGAATACTTTATCTAAATCGTGCTTTATTTTCAATTTTATTATAACAGAACTCAGAAATATGTATACAAGAACTTGTGATAAAAACACAACTTTATCTAGATTTTTTCCACGTGCATTTTTCAAAATCCGTTTAAAACGATGGTTTTATT
This sequence comes from Elysia crispata, assembly GCA_033675545.1. NCBI lineage: Eukaryota > Metazoa > Mollusca > Gastropoda > Plakobranchidae > Elysia > Elysia crispata. The sequence continues at coordinate 277,908 of JAWDGP010003292.1, read as the reverse complement.
CCAAAGTTGCAGTGAAACAAAAAGTCCCAGAAACGTTGGCCACGTACACATTCGAAGGTTTCCAGAGCCACCTAAAAGGGGATAAAACTATTTTCATTTAAAAATATTTGGACATAAAGTATATCGGAGTTATAGTTTATGATTGCGTGATTTATAAAATAAAGCATTGATACGTGATAGAAAACCGGAGGGAAGAGAGAGGATTTGGCCTAAAATTCCGAATATAAACTCAAGGTCAAATATTGTGTTATCTCTAATTAGTTATAGATTTATTTCCTGCTAACAAGTTTGAATTTTTATCAAATAACACAATTTGATCCTTTAATTTAATCTAAAATTGAATCCAGCCTCGTGCCATGAAAATATTGATAATGAAAGCAATTATTCTTCAACAATAAAAGCCAAAAAACTGTCGTTTTCATAAAAATGCATTTTTTCTATATAGATTCAACAAAGTTGTATAGCCGAAAGGTAGATCACACAGTACTTTTAATGTGGAACAAAACAGTGCTAGATGACTGATTTCCTAGCTATTTAAGTATCAGAAATGATTCTTGATTCCGATTCAGAGAGAAAGAAAACTCCCCTTCCCCACTCCTCCCCTACCCTTTGTACTCGAAAAGGCGAGACCTATATACGTTTTATGACAGAATTTGTCAACGCTTTTTTCTGCTCATTCATTTTCCAAAGATATCAGTTAGCTGACTGAGCTTTTTTTTTCCTTACGACTATTACCATGCTAATATTATCATAATTATCTGGAGGCTATATATAAGCCCAAAATTGCTGTAAGACGATAGGCTCTCAAATCTTGATAAAATCATTCTGAGTTGGTAAGTGGTAATCAAAATATCTTTAAATCAATGTCCGTATCTAAATGACTTACTTCGTCTTTAAATTTAACATTCATGCTTTACACGAATCAATCTTACGCGACGTTTTCATAGAACTTCACCATTCATTTACTTCAATTCCTGTTATGAGTACACACGAAATGCAAATGCACATAATATCAATACTGCTCACATAGAACGATCACTTAATATGACTAATGAAGGAACTTAGCAGGGGTGGTTTGCCTTTGTTAAAATCTTTCTTAATCAGACTTTTTGTCTCGTGGTATCCTGTAGTCTTTAAGGAGTGACGCTGTGATGGACGGACGCATAAGTGAATATGCGTGATTTGAAATCTAAGCGTACAAAGACGAAAGTTGCAACTGCTGTATGCCAACATCACCGACCGGCACGGCACTTTTTTCATGAGTTAGAATAATGCATATTTTCTAATGTTTTATTTTGTATAAAAAAAATTACATTTTTTTCCATTGAAAAATGTTTAATATCTCATTAAATGTTTAATATACCATCAGCACCATAACCAGCGACAAAAGCATGCTAAAAAGCAAAATATAAGAAAAAAACATTTGTCTTGGAAAATAAAAGGATATGGTTTCTTCAGTACTATGCAAACCAACCTACTTTCCTGCGACTTATTTGCCTTGTTTATCAAAAAAAAAAAGGACAAATCACAAAATCCGAAGATGAACTTTCCATTTTCTGTTTTGTCTTACCTAATTTGCATCGCGCACCAGCTTGTTTGTAAGTAGCCTTGGCATCTGCAAGCAGCTCCATGAAATCGGCTCGAGACTCTTTGGTAAATAGCTTTTTGTACCCAGGACATTTCCTTATAATCCTTTTCACACATCTGATGTACCTCAATCCTGCCCTAGGTTTAAAAATTTGGCGATACACATTCGAAAAGAAGCATTGAGCTTACATTTTTCAATACAACGTAAAGAGCTTGACTTACTTACCTCAATTGCATTTCTTAAATGCTGGAAAGCCTTTTTTCATGTATTACACAGTCTAAAGCTTCTGTTTTCAAACTAGGGAAGTATATTATCCATGATTATCATTTGTTGGTTGGTTATTGTTTCAATTGAATTAAAGTTTTGCAGCCAAAGCCTCGTATCGAGATCATACGATCTGAAGTATCTATTTTTTTGCGTGGAAAATTTGCGCATTCTATTACTATAATCATGCTTGACAAAAGGGTGATCACTCCCTTTTGAACAGGTGCTTATGTGATAGCCATTTGCAGCCAATTAGATATTTGTATATGAATATTTCGTCTTTTCAATTAAGTGTTTTGAAACGTGACTTATCTCATATCTTTGAGTACCTTTATCATCATAGCTGGTTCTGAATCTCAGAGTCGGTTCATACGTAACATAAATTTGATTTGTATCTTTTTCTGCTTTTAAAATATGTGGGAAGATACGAGATCCAAAGGATAGTTCAGGTTTTGACATTTTAGTAGTTCAGATAGAAGTGACTTTGAACTAAGTCAAAACTAAGTATATGATATTCCTGAAATGTAAGGCGTTTGTGTTCGATTCGATTTTTAACTTAAAATGGACGGTTGAAAAGGAAATTGCCTTTAAAAAATTGGAAGGGTCGATGAGAAGCAAAGTTTGAAAATATCATAAGGTTTCATGTTTACAGATGTTGTCGTACCTTTATTTTTCTGGTTACAGGAATATAGTTAGGGCTTACAATTATATAATCTTTTTAAATCCACATCTAAATTAAATATTTGGTATTTCAGTACTCATACTTATCGGCTGTTGACCACACAGTCCATCGATGTATTTTAATTTTTCTTTATCTTGAATTTTTCTAATCCTTTTTTATTTTCCAAACAGATTAAGTAGAAAAAAGGGTGTTTTCAATTAAAACATTTTATTGACAAGAAGTACTTTTGACTTTCTTATTCATACATTTAGTACGATCCTTCGCCCTTTTGACATTTATCAGATTTCGCAAAGTAGGGTTTCGAAAAATTTCCTACTGTTTTTGTTGAGGACGTATTTTTTGTTCTTTTTGCTGCCTCTAAAATTTTCAGTAAAAACCTGAATTGAGGAAGCAAACCACAATAATTTTTTTTATTATTTTTTAAAAGTGCAAAGGGTTCGTACAAAGCTCTAGTCTCCTGTTTGAAAATTACTTTTAAATGGTAGGTGAAACTGTTGTTATCAACTATGATATCAAGAGTAGAAAAAGATAGAATTTTGGAATTTAAAAGAAAAAATCGAGGGTGTCCCCACAAGGAAAAATTAGCGTTAAAGTTTCTACTAAAATGGACGGGTCTGGGAAGTTTCCATAGAAATTTTCGAAAATTTTCGACAAGAAACGGTATCTTAAGCAAAATAAAAGTAAGCGTTTCGAGTTATGCAGGAACAAGTGCGGACCTGCAGTCACTGGAGCACTCATGAAGACTATCGTTCCTTCCAATTTCTCAATCTAAGCCTTCTAACCATAATATCGCCATCGCTTTGTTTTGCGACGCCGTCGGGCTCAGCACCTTACAAATTCCCGAGCTACGGGATTTGTCAGTAACTTTGTATGGATTCCACGTTGTTCATGGGAAAGACTTTGCTTAATGTTCTTTGCTTGCCACAGAAGTACAGAAGACTGACTTTTTGTACTTTGTTGGGAAGTGGAGAGAGTTTATTCATTATTTTTTAATGACATGCATATTTATGGGCCAGCCTCGGGGCTCCTTACTCGTCATCGAGCTTTAGATAGAAATGCAGTTTGCGAAACTTCAGTTCTTCATGTGCAAAGTATACCTCGCAGTGATACTCCCAGTAGGGAGTGACACTTTGAAGTCCATGATGGCAAAGAAGGCCAAAGGAACCCTGCGATCCAGAGAGCTGAAAACATGCACATATCCGGAAGCCATTTGTGGTGTTTTAAGAGGAAACGTTCCAGAGGCAAGAACCCAGATGAAGTGAGTGCGTTGGTTGACGCTGCAACTATAAGCAAGCAGTACATAGACCGCTGAAGTTACCGAATTTTGTAAGGCATGCAGAAGTGGATCGGGGTGAGCTAATCGACTCTAACAAGAATCACAAGGATGGGCGCTTTAGATACTTCAGGAAATCTTGCGGGAAGGCGGCATCGATATAAAGAAACGTGAGTACAGGGGGAACTGTGGACGTGACATGTGAAGGAATAACGATTTGACAAATCGTGCTTCCAGAATATTTATTTTTCGATTCTTTTGCAAAAATCTTCAGACCAAAGAAAGCGGCGAGAAGTTCTAACTCATTGTTATGGATGTGACTTGCTTCCTGGTGTGACCATGCGCTGGCTGTTCGAATCCCATCACACACTACACTCCAAGCTGTCAAGGGTTCGGCCTTATCATAGGACAAAAAGAAGTGTTAACAATGTTTAGCCATCACTGCAGCTCATCATTTACACGATCTGAGATAGCTATATATGCCTCCCAGTTGTTTTTGTTTTGATTAAAGGCCTTGATCTTCTCTTTTTCTAGCTCTCTGTATTGTAAAAGGTCCATGGAGAGTGCTAAAACTGGCTCCATTAAACCAAGCAGTCTAGTAATATCTCTTGTTTTGTTGTTGCGATTGTTGGAACTACTTTTCTCTATTCAATGCGACGGACTGTCATTTTTTTTGAGTTGATTATAAATCCTAAATTTATTGCGTCGGCCAAGACACATACTTGCTCGGATGGAAAACAAAACATAGTTTATCAAACGTTGAAATAGCATCCGCAGTCTGTGATTTTGACGCAATCTTTGTACTCAACCACCAGAAGCAGGGAGTCAGCTAGGTAGCACGTCCAAATATAGCCCAATGTGTTAGAGTATGCATATATTGGCTTTGTAATTTTTGTGAAACATATTGGACATTGTGCCAAACCATTAATTTAACATATGTATCCATAGAGCTGTCCTTGCCATAAAAATTTTAGACACTTTCTGTCATCCTTGGCAATTGGTACACACTAGTAAATATGCAGATACAAGGTCTATGCTGGCCATCCAACAGCTTTTTGTCACGAGATTTAAAGCCGATTCTATGGTTTCCATCTTAATTTTTTTGTATTCAGCATTTTTGTTAAATTTTTTGAGATAAAGTATAATTCTATGTCCCGTCGCTCCTTTGGCAGGTATCGAACCCTATAGCTGACTTTCTCAGTTCTACTGTATTATTTCTAGAATAGTTTTATCTGATGTCAAATCTTACCAATCACGGCCCCTGTATTGAATTTGTCCAGCCTGAAAGTTGCCGGCTTTGATTTCAAGAAATCGCTATGTCCTTTCAGTGTCAGTAACTCTTACCTCTATTGCAATCGATTATCAATTATTGTAGCGCTTAATGCCTTGGGTTCGCTGCTGGCCTTCTCGCCTGGCGTCATCAGGTGCTGTAGGTCGATTGGCCCTGCCTTCTGTGGCCGTTGTTTCCCAATGGACCACCGCTTTTTCTTGTAGCCGGTGCATGTGTTTGCAGAGATAGAGGGGTAATGGGGTGTGTGTGGAATTATCCCGAGCTTTATCTGTTCCTCCTCTTCTTTAGTGAGCTTCTTTACGCCTTACCCATATAAGCACTCAAAACCATTTGCTAGCATGTCAGTCATGCCATTACTATATGGCAGAGCCGAGCTTTGACTGTCTCTTCTTTAAGCAGATGTTGTTTTTTTTTGTTAAGCATTGCCTAGAAACGAAACTGCATCTGATAAGTTTCTCACAATCACTGTTAGTCACTTCTGTTCTTTCTTTTGCTGTCTTGGTGAGCGCATTCGCAAAAGCAATAGTGTCTTCGCTTATGTCCTCTTGTAGTGTTATGAGGCTTATGTCTATTTTCTTATGCTGGCCTCGCAGCCTGCCCCGAATTGCTCTATTTGTTGTCTTTACTTAGAGCGCCTCACAATTTGCGACATCATACTTATATTGCGCTATCCTCTTCATGTTCTCTTTAGTGGAGTCTTCAGCGAATCGGTTTTGTTATGAAAATGACAAGTTATTCTGAGATAGGCTCACCAACTTCTTTCACTTCAAATTCGTGAGGGACCTCCTTGAACCAATCCGCCTACGAGCCCGATTTCCCTGAAACTATTTCCCCTTCGTCTGCAAAAAGCGGCGCTATTACACCTTCAATAAAATCCTCCGATGTAGGGGAATCCGGGCGAGCCTGTCCGGGTCACTTTTGTCTCCATTGTGAACGGATGAAAAAGGCCTTGGGCGATGGTGGGCAAGACCGGCGGGATCTAGCTCTACATTTAGATTGGTTCAGTTTGCTTTTCCGTCCACTCCGGTGAATGTTATGGGGGCTGGAGGGTGCTCCTGCGCCGATGAAGAAGAAGGTTTTCTCTTTCATTTGTTTGTTTTTTGTGTTTTTGTTTTATTACTCATGCAGTTCATTAAGTTGTTCATTACTTCAGTGTTTTTTTAGGATAGATCTACTTCTTCACTTGTCTTATTGTTTCTTTCTTTCCCAATATCTATTTCTCGCAGTGCTCTCCTCCATTCTTGACTTTTTTGGATTTACTTTTTCTTGGTTGTGTTCCTTTGTGTTGGATGCTTTATATGTTTCTCTTTGACTGTGTCCGTTCTTCTGGTTTATCAATCTTGACTTACAACTCTCGCGCTTCATATTGCATGGATATGTTGGAGCTGAATTTTATTGTGAACATTTTATTAGCAAACCTGTTTTGTTGGTGGTTTTTTTTTTAGGTTAGTCTGGCACGTAAAATATTACACTCTTCAATCGTGCTCTTTCTTTAGTGACACTTTAACTTTGGAAATGATTATTTATTACATGACATAATATTCCGCATTTATATACATTAAACCCTCACGCGGGGAGAAGAAAAAATTAAGATCTAAAAGGGTGCAATTATCAGTCCCCCAGACTCTGACAGAGAAAGCAGACATCTATATGAAGCTCAGTAGCAAGATCAATGGAACTAGGCTACAATCAGAGTTCTGGTAGCCCTGAGGCACAAACCGGTTGCACGAGAGATGGAGGAACAACGTCAGGGCAAATAATGAGTAAAAAAGCAAAGAGGCTGTTTCGAAGTTGTGGCGTAAGACCTCAGGAACTTCAGGGAAAACAAAGCCCCTGTCCCGCTCACTATGAAGGGTTCCATTTTGAAGTTCTGCTGTGGAGCTCGTTTGTGAAATAAAACCAATCCGGGTCAACTAAATAGTACCTGTCCTCCGCGCCCTACCGAATCGTCTATGGTTAATTTAATATTACACGGCATTACATGAAAAACAATCAATTTAAAAAGTATTAAAATAGTATACAAGACATCAAAATCAACTGGAATTTCGGTCAACTTCATCTTAGTATTATAGTAAGAAGAACTTTGTTCCTCATGACCGAACCAATAGAACTTTAATTATATATGAAGGTCACAAACTAGCAGAACCTGTTCGCAAGATTTCTAATATATTTATATTAAACAACCCAGAATGGAAAAGTATTAAATATTAACCCATTAATTAATTTTAAAAAGAATGCAAAACTCAATATCTATTGCGATTTAAATCATAGATCTAGATATAGGTCTAGATTCGGGTCATATCGGTAATCTGAATCTTGAATCTAGATCTAGATGTAAATTTTAAATACACATTCTACTTTCTTCTGGATTTTTTAAAGATATCTAGATCTTGCGTTATGAAAATTTGTAATATACTACGGAATTTTTTAAATAATTGTTTGTTTTTTTAAACCAAAGTATTGACAATGTTTTTGTTAGGCCTACTGTTTTAAGCGCTTGACTATTTACTGACATGAAGTGAAAGGGCAGATTGATTCTCTTTTGATTCCAGTCAATTATTAGCACTTAAAGATTGATTAAATTTTTTAGTTTGCTTTTTTCTTTTTTTTTTAGTTTTTCTACATTAAGCGTCTAGAGCTTTCAATTCTTACTGGGTTGTTTATCAAACAGATTGTGATCCTCAGACAGCATTGTAAAGTGGGTGAGACGAGGGGCGGTAAGAAAAAGGGAGATTATGGCCAGCCATTCAGCTAAGCTTTAGTGCATAGTATTGGTGTTTGTACATCGATCTCCCCCCCTTTTTTTTTTATTTTGTAAACTCCTTGCATTAAGATATTCAGTTGAAAATTATGAAATGCTTCCACATTATCTACACAGAAGTTACAAAAAAAATGATCTAGACTGCCATTTTGTCCTCCTCCTCTTCCTCCTCCTCCTACTCCTACTCCTACTTCTACTACTACTACTACTACTTCTTCTTGTGCTGCTGCTGCTGCTACTGCTATAACTATTATTGTTGTTGTTGATGTTATTATTGATGTTGTTTCTATCATAGAACCAGAAAATTTAATCATATACAGTGTATGCATTTAGGAATCGTGTATAAAATTTACTCAGTTACACGATGTTGTGATAAAGAAGCGTAATCTAATCTTTTTTTTTTTTCAATTTGTAAAGAAATAGTCTTTTGCCAAAAAAAAAAAAAGAGAGAGAGAGAGAGAGAGAAAGGAAGATGAATTTCAACGCGAACATTATGGACGGGCCCTAGATAACATCGATACACTTTACAACCCGTGTCGGTAAGTGGATATGTATGGTTACCTACTGAGAGGGTAAGACGCGCTACTCTAGTGGGTTTATTGGAGTTATGTCCCTGTTTCGTTAGACAGCGAAGAGGTTAAAAACCTCTTTGCAAAAATTTTGCACGCCTATTAAATATCCATAATTGGGTCACCCCCTCACTGAATTTCGAATTCGCTCAGCTGATGTCAGTGTGCTTCAAAGAAGAATGGCAGCTCCTAGGTCAGTGTATGTGTGCCGCTCTGTCTTTGCATCATGCCCGTAGGACGGATTCTCCTACTGTTACAGACACAAAATCGACTTATTCTAAATCATTGGATCTGGTAACCCTTCTCATCTCTACGTTTACCAATATTATGCGTAAACGCCAAGACGCTTGTAAACTTACTCTGCACTCTAGTTTTATAAAATTGTGTATAACTCCTGTTGCTAGTCATGGCCTACTGTTTGGTGACGATTTGCAGAAACAATTGCGTGAGATCTCGGAAACAAAACAAAGCTTGCCTTTCCCTTCTCATGTGCCAAAAAATTCCATGTCCACCCTTTCTCAGCCGGATATCGGGGGAAAGGAAGGGGTAGTGTGGAGGGGGGCAACAGCCATTCAGAGGATATCACATAAGCCAACAGAGGAACCGCTTCCATTTCAGGGGCGACTTCGAGGTCAGATTCCCAAGAGGGAAAATTTCCATCTCGGAGAAATCGAGCCTGCTCGGGCACAATCCCGGCCGCAAAAACACTGACAGTAAGTACAGTGTCCAGTGAGCGCTTGGAGATTCATGACGGCAGTAGCAGCATCGGTAATGTGAGCAGAGCTGTGACAATAGCCATGCCCGAGCTTGTGAATTACAGAGAGTAATTATGTAACGGGCAAGCTCTCCCACTGCCTGGATGAATGGAAAAATTACACCAGCGCTACGCTGGTTCTTAACTAGATAGCAGGTAGAGTTCGTATCTGCTCTCCCACACAATGGTGTGTCGGTCGCCAAGACAGGCATGCTTTGCAACAAACCGTTTGGGACTTGGAAAACTTCATGTTATTCATAAAGTGCAGGATGAACATGGTCATTGTTATCAAATATTATGTGCAGGTGGAGGAAAGATGGGTCGATGAGATGCATAATGAATTTATCCAAATTTAATGATCATGTTATTCATGAAAAGGTCGTGATTATTAGGTCGTGATGTTTACAAAAGATTGTCAATTAAAAAACCAACAGAATTTTTATGCAATTTCATTCTCTGTCCAACATGAAAATGCCTTGCTGCAAGGACAACAAAAGTAATAAGGCGGTGGTTTTCAACGTCAACGGTTTCAGAGATAATGATTTTGCAGGAGCGACGCGTTTCAAATACTTAAGCACAATGTTAGCGTTCTATGTTATATTAAGGAAGTTGAGGCCTGGCATTGACACCGCGCAAAAATTTCTTAATCAGGGGGACATCGCCAGTAGAAGTGCGCTTGTATAATAAAATAGCAGTCGAGTTAAGGGACGAATAGCTTGCACTAGCATGAAACACGTCTGTCAAAAAGTCTAAAAGTATATGCTCAGTGGGGTATAGGCAATCAATTTATTTCCGATCACAAAATTGTATCCACTTCCTAAAATAACACGTTGTTGGTCGCCAAGCTGAGAGGATGACGGAGGCAGACTTGCCCTGAACGCCTCTATTTTGCAAGCGTCCCCCGATAAGAGCAGACCAATAGTTCCGTTTTGGGGAAAAGCGGGTGACGCGGCTTTGGATACTGTCGATGTTGTAGAGGTGGCTGTAATGAATCGAGCACAATTGGATTGCCTACGAGTTCGTGAAGCATTTGAGGCCACCAGCTTTGAGTTGTCCACATTGGCAGAATCACAAGCACGTTTATCTTTTCACTATTTGAAGAACCACTAGGAGTATACTAAACGGAGGAAAACTATACATCCTTTTAATAAGCGTCCAATCCAATAACATGGCATCAATGGCTCAAGCACTCGGATCAGCTTTCCACGACATAAAGAATCCCATTGTCCTTTGGAGGACTTCAGTGCTTCAGTCCCTATTATCTGAGATAGTTCTCTTATGGTCATTAAAAATCTGGCTAATGCTCAAGAACAAAACTTCTTTATATTCGCACACCTCCTCAATGTAGGGGTCACACACAGTCATAGTTTGCGAGTTTAAAAGGAAACCAAAGAACGCTATTACTTGTATGGCGGATAGAACACTTTTCAGGATATTAAGAGTGAAACCGAGGCGCTCGAGGAAAGATACCGTTCTTGCAATTTATTGTTGTCAGATGTTATTAGCAAGATATCATCTAAATAGATGACCGACTGTACCAAACGAGACCGTGAATATCCTAGAGAAACCTTCAAAACTTTTGAGAAAATGTAAAGCATCCGACAATATCCACATGGAGCACCTATAAATTTCCATAGCTGCCTTGTAATTCAAACATAAAGAATCTACGATGAGAACGCTGGATTAAAAAGGCATAATTGTCATTAAAAATGTCCACTGAACCAAACCAACAACTTGGTCTCATAAGCCGAACAGCATGCTTTAAGGTTTCACTCGACTCGCACAATCCTTCAGCTCGCCGGTAGCATAAGTGAGATCTTTAAGCCTCACTCGACTCGCACAATCCTTCAGCTCGCCGGTAGCATAACTCAGATCTTTAAGCCTCACTCGACTCGCACAATCCTTCAGCTCGCCGGTAGCATAACTGAGATCTTTAAGCCTCACTCGACTCGCACAATCCTTCAGCTCGCCGGTAGCATAACTCAGATCTTTAAGCCTCACTCGACTTGCACAATCCTTCAGCTCGCCGGTAGCATAACTCAGATCTTTAAGCCTCACTCCACTCGCCCAATCCTGCAGCTCGCCGGTAGCATAACTGAGATCTTTAAGCCTCACTCCACTCGCCCAATCCTGCAGCTCGCCGGAAGCATAACTGAGATCTTTAAGCCTCACTCCACTCGCACAATTCTTCAGCTCGCCGGTAGCATAACTCAGATCTTTAAGCCTCACTCGACTCCGCAGCTTCTGCATCTGCAACAGCGAATCGAACAGTTTTAGATGCTGCTGTTTTGTCTCGGGCTTCCACTAACTTGCTCTCGATTTTATCACAAACCAATTCACCACGAAACTGCTTCGGCAACTTTCGCCAAGGGCGTAATGTCTTCTTCTGTTTCTTAGAAACCATTACTCACTTCCTGCTCAACTTTAATGTTCTCGATTGTGAAATATCCGAAGAGGAAATGTAAAGTGAAATGAATGAATCTAACGAGCAGCTTACCTGTGAAGTTTGATTCCGATTGCACTGATCACTGACGTGGGGATATTCACACACCCTCCCTTTCTCTGCCTATTTCATTGACATGTTCTTCGTTGGAAGCTGTGCTTTTCTGTTATCTATTGGTATGTCTGTGCTATGGATTGTTGTTGAGCAGGAAGTATACATGACGCGTTCCAGCATGAGGAGTCGCAGTTCAAGCGCTGTCTCTCTGTCTGAATATCACCGCGTCAAGTGATTAGAGAATCGGAATGAAACTTCACAGGTAAGCTGCTCGTTTGGTTCATTAATTCGCTATTGACGAGCAAAAAAATTATTAGAGGACGCAGATAGTATTAACAACTCAATATATACCCAAAAGAAGCAAACAAGCACTGTAATGCAGTTAATGTCGGATAAAAACGTTAATGATATGTATGAAGGAAAGTGGTACTCCGTATTAAAGGCAGGACGCTGGAAAAAAAAACCGTGTGACCAGGTTAAGCGCGACGCGTATCTCATGTTACCACGGACTCGAATGACGACCGTGGGTTGAAATTTATCATTGATATGTTGACATTTGATGACATCATTTGTGTTTTATATTTAATTTGGCTTCTACAGTATGGACAATGTTTTTGTTTTTTTCAATCATTACGTCTTTGCTGATTCTACCAATTTCGGCTTTGCGCGGGTTGACAAGTCTGCATGTAGGCTTATTACGACAATTTGCCTTATAGTCCTTGAGGGTTACAGATAGTTCATTTTTTGATGTCACATTAACCCTAAGCTCAACTCCGTTTTTTTTTTTCGAGATAAATTTGTCTTTTGTGACTCCCATATTTCAGCTTCAAGTGGCTTTTTGTACTCTTTTTGTATGCTTTTACTGATGAGTGTTTCGTACTCCTCTTTTCTAAACTTGTAAAAATTGCATGTTATATTTGAAGGAAGGAAGAAATCTTTGTCGCTCTTGATTTTCATTATATCATATTTTAGTTCGGCGTGTTTCGCCTTCATTTGAGAAGATTATAAGACCTAGAACCAGGACTCCGCAAGACGTACAAAAAGCCTAACGCAACATAAACTACATACACAGCCAAAGCAAACACCCATCATTTATAATGCAAAAAAAAAAAATACCAAAAGTTAATGAGAAACGACTCTATAAGAATTCCTTCGGCGCCAAGATTTTTAACGAAACAGCAAAAGTTTATAACAAAACCTTAAAAGGGAAGGATCACAAGGCCACACTGAAGTATGTGGGCCGAAACCCACTTAATATCAAAAGGCGACTGTAGAACAGATACAATAGAAAGTACGGATGAAAATACAAGCAATTTTACAGAAGCAAGATCAAGAAAAAGGCACATAATTTGGTTCAACTTCCCCCTTTTCCATAAAGAAAGAGAATCACTCCCAACATTGGTAGAAAATTCTTCACGACGCATATGTATATATATATATATATATATATATATATATATATATATATATATATATGTGTGTGTGTGTGTAGGGAGGCTGGTATAGAACATTTATTTATTTGTGGCAGTAGCAGTAGGCCTTTAGAACAGATCTGAAGTATGTCAATTATGAGCTTGTGGGTGGAGCCACGTGCGCTTATAGCTTGTTAGTATACTTAGTTTAATGGCGGGAAACTAGTCTACGCCCCTCTTGCAGTTTATTCTTATTTCTTTAACAATTCGGAAGATTCTTTATTTCATGTAATAATAATAATAATAATAATAATAATAATAATAATAATAATAATAATAATAATAATAATAATATTAATAATAATAATAATAATAATAATAATAATAATAATAATAATAATAATAATAATAATAATAATAATAACCATTTATAAAGCGCCGTATATCACCTTAAATAAAATGCTCTAGGCGCGTACAGATTTTTCACAATAAAAACAGTAGATATATAATTTGACATCAATAAGACCCTAAAATATGAAAGAGGTCACACAAAGGCTTGTTTAAAAAGGAAAGTCTTTAAATGTCGTTTAAAATTGTCGTGTGTAAAAGATAGTTTTAAAGATGCCGATGCCCGGAGGGCATTCCATTTAATGGGAGAGTAAATTGAAAAAGTCCTATCGCCTAGCGTTGAATGAGATCGTGGTACAGCTAGTTTATTATTACCACTTGATCTTAAAACTCTATTAGGCCTATGACATTCTAAAATTTCTTGAATATAAAAAGGAGATGTATTTTGAAAAAAATTATGAACAAAGGTCAGTACTTTAAAATCAATTCTTTGTTTAACTGGAAGCCTGTGAAGATCTTTTAAGACAGGTGTAATGTGCTGATGCTTTTTAGCACAGGGTACATTCCTGGCTGCCTGATTTTGTACTCTCTGGAGTTTAATTATTGAGTTAAGAGATACTCCAGCAAGCAATGAATTACAGTAGTCTATTCTGCTCATTACTAAAGAGCTAACTAGAAGTTGAGCAGTATCTTTATTAATATAGCTTCTGATCATGCCAGTATTCTTAAGATGGTAGTACGATTGCTGACATATGTTATTGATCTGACAAGACATAGTAAAATTTGCGTCTAAATAACATCCCAGATTCTTCAATGAACTTGAAACAGGAACGCTGGAACTTTTTATTTGAACACTATTAAAGTTAAGATTTATAAGAGCTTTGTTCGTCCCAAACACGATCACATTTGTTTTATCACTATTTAACTTAAGTTTGTTAGAGTTCATCCAATCTACAATTTCAACCACACATTTTTCGATTGACTCCTTTTGGTAAGATGCAGTCCCAAGCGTATTATCAAGTGGTACATAGAGCTGGATGTCGTCTGCGTAGAGATGATAATTTACTCCATGCCGCTCTGCAATGTCAGCTACAGGTGCTGTGTACATGGTGAAAAGTAGAGGTCCCAGGACAGAACCTTGTGGGACACCATATTTTAGAGGAGGTGGAGTTGCTTTGTTATTGTCGATGGATACTGTCTGCGTTCTGTCCTTAAGATAAGCATTAAGCCAATAAAGGGCTTTTCCATAGATTACATTGACTAGCCGATCTATTCTTTTATTCCTGTCCAGCTGGCCAGAGAAGCTTTTCTTCGGTCGGTTTTGGACGTGCTTTGATTCGGGGAGCTTGGGGAATCTAGGGAGACTGCTGGTCGTATTAAGTTATGTGATGCTTTGGTCGCGGGATGCTGGAATCGTACGTAGATGTAAGTTTGTAACGATGGCTTCCGTAGATTCTATGATCTCGGTCGGGTGATGTTTTAGTTGGGGAAACGAGTTGTTCCGTTCGACGGAGTAAATTCTCCTCGGTCGGCATTGGCCCTTGCTCTAGGGAAGTTGGACGACGAAATGGGAAACCAGGGAAGTCTTTGACCGGGGGCCTTGCCGACTGAGCTTGTACTATAAATTGTAGAGCTCGGAAAGACTCGTTGTCAGTATCTTTTTGGAGTATCTGGAGGCCACGTTGGATAGTACTAGTAGTATTGTTTGGAATTTTAGTGAGAAGTTATTGTGGATATTATTGAACTATTGTGAAAGCTACTTGGGTTGGATTATCATTTGTTTTAATTCTACGTGATTATCACCGTGACTCGGGGTAAGTTGTTGCAAAGCTTAAGTTAGGTGTATTTAGCTCGAGGCCATGTCCTTGTAAATTTAACAGATTCTAAGTACTATTACTGTAAGTACTAATTTCCTCCCTTCAGACATTCATTGACTCAAATGACAGACGACTGATTTTATTATTCCTATGATGCTATAATTTCCCTCTCTAAATATTGTGTTAACCTTTGTCTTTACCTATTAATTATTGATTGTAAGTCATGATCACCTCGTTAATCTGGAGAAGTATTCCCCTAAACTAAGTTTTGTTGCATTGCCAGTACTGTAAGTCTAACTGGCAGATTATCATTATTCTGTATAAGATGTATATCTAGTCTTGTAATATTACATATATTGACTTGAGTATCCTAAGTCTATCGTCTATGCAAGACGGACGGTATTTTTTTACCTGTCCATCCAACTCGCATTGGCATTTAAAATGATGTTTTTCTGTTAGATTTCAGTGTGCTGAGTACGAATTTGAAGGTTTTATTCGCCGCAAATGAATAGTTTTTGAAATATATGACTTTTTGTTTTGGATTATTTCTTCTTTCTTAACCTATTTAAGCGTATTGATTTGCTCGAGGTAGGTGCCTTTTTGCATGTTAATTACTTCCGTCTTTCGCGCATGCGTATTACTTTCTTCATAGTTACTCTTTGCGCATGTGCAACGTCTTACAATTACCCATGCGCATGCGCAATTAAAGGCGCGTCTTTTGTCTCATTTCATTGTCATTACTCATTTGGCTCAACAGCTGAAGTGTTTTGATCTTGTTAAAACAATATTTAGTTGTAAAATAGGAACAGTAACTTCGAGAGCTTAATATTCTTCTTAGATCTATTCCTAAATTTGTGGACTTTATGTAGCGTTTACGGGCATAGCCAAAGTTAAAAAAAGACAACAATTAGGCTAGTCAATGCAATTAACAAATTAAGTATCCTGAGCCCAACACATAA
Source organism: Elysia crispata (assembly GCA_033675545.1). Classification (NCBI taxonomy): domain Eukaryota; kingdom Metazoa; phylum Mollusca; class Gastropoda; family Plakobranchidae; genus Elysia; species Elysia crispata. The sequence continues at coordinate 261,693 of JAWDGP010003292.1, read as the reverse complement.
ATTTTGTACCAAAACATCACACTCACTTGCATCCAATCTTGGTGCCTAATACGTTATAGACCGGCCTTTTGCATCTTCTTAACTTACAGTTCTTTTTCTTTTTTACAGCCGACTCTGCCAAACTGAAACAGACTAGAAAATTAAGAGTAAAAAAAAATAATTAAAAAACCATTCCGACATAGTTTTCTTTCTAAAAAGTAAACTTACTTAAGGTATGACTGTATTTTAGAACTATTTTTCAACACAAATGATTTAGTCTATATATATATATATATATATATATATATATATATATATACTTGTGAAAAGCTTTTGTAATCCGACAGATAATATTTGTGCTTTTAATTCTCAAAACTAGAAAATGTTAATTTTTCCATGACAGATAAGTTCAAGATCAATTAAAACTCTCTCTCTCTCTCTCTCTCTCTCTCTCTCTCTCTCTCTCTCTCTCTCTCTCTCTCTCTCTCTCTCTCTCTCTCTCTCTCTCTTTCTCTTTCTCTTTCTCTAAATATATTTATCTTTCACGGTCAGTTTGGACCGACGTTTCTTAATTCCTGAAATCTTCTCTGTTCGCATTATCATGAATATTAGCCACAGATCTGGGCGATTTTTGTATTCTAAAAGTGGTTAGTCACTTGTAAAATGTGTCCCAAACTATCTCGGCCAGTCTGCTCTTTGATCTTAGCTAGACAGTTTTTAACATTATTTTTATTTCCCGTCTGAATTTGGGATTAATTACGGTTGCCCTTTTACATTGCTCTTTTTTTGGGTGCTGTTCTTACATTAAAAAAATCGTGCTCAATCTAATCGTCAACTACCGCGAAAGTCACAAATAGCAGATACCTAATATTTTAGCAATGGGACAAACAGAGCGCAATATTCGTTGCAGCTTTAAAATTCTTTCCCCGGATTAAAATGAGGGAGAAATTAATTCATATGTTACAGATTGCTTGGTCTTTGGGCTATTTGACCTCTAATAACATCGGTTCAGTCTTTTCTAACCATGGGCTCCGCACAGCCGTGTTATGTTATCACACAAATTTAAAAAAAAAAGAAATTTTAAAAATGATCTTTCTGGTTTTCAAAGCTTATTTAAAAGGATATACTCTATCAGGAGGATTTCGAAGATGCTGTCAGGGAAGGAAAAAGCAGTATATCAAACAGATGTTTTATAAAGTTTGAAGTTGAAAACAGTTATCATAAAACCTGTTTTCCTGTTCAAAATTATTTCTACCTCCCCATGGGAAGCAAAGGGCAACGAACAGCAATACTATTTAAAATCTTTGAAACAACTTGAATTAGATTGGCCAAACTGTCTCGGCACTTGGCAAACGGAAAAAGTCTTGCTCATTACTTGGGTGGCAATTTATTTAGATATTAATAATTATATAGATCGCAACATAAATGTTACGTCGCATTTTTCCTAAGTCATGATTCTATCCCTTTTGATATTTTTAACAAATAATAAAAAAAAATAATTAATGAATAACAGGCGCCGATTCCATGGATATTTAAACGTCCCTCTAATGCCCAATGTGACATACTTGTCATATGATTTTAAACTGCTCAAGGTAAACAACCAGTGTCACTATCTTGACTGTTGTTGTTTTCATTGATCTCCCCCTTAGTAGTTAGCACTCTCCTAGCAAAAAAAAAAAAAACAACAACAGGAATGTGGACATTTTTATCAACTTCCTGTTTTGATTGCAAACAGCCTGCTTGTTTACATAGAAGTCATCAAATTGGGACATTTTTGCATCTAAGTTCATCCGATTGAAGGTAAGGTTTTTTGTTCAAATTTTTATTGATTTTCTCAAGTTGATTTGTATCTGCGTAGAAACTTAATTTTTAATCATTAGAACACCACTTTACATTATTATATAGTACCAAACCTACGTATGACAGATGTGTCATGTTGGGAACATGCATTTTGCCTTGGTGACAGATGTGTCATGTTGGGAATTAAGCAACATGAACATAATTTCATTTAGATTTTAAGCATATTTTTGTGACTTTCTAAAATGAAAAAGAAGTCAATTTCTTAATTTTGGGAGGGAAATACGAGACATGATTTTTAAAGTCCCACCACTCAACTTTTTTTTAGGGATGGCTCAAGGTTGTGGTCAAGTTGTGGTGGTTGTTAAGGATCCTAAAAGTCCAATCTTTTAAAAATGGCGTATCTTTGTTTGCATTTATGATAAAAATATACAAAAGGAAATCATGTTATTTGTTGCTTTTAATGAAAAATACTAACGGACTTTGTTCTTTTTTCCTGATTTAACAGGTATGGAGAGCAACAACGATGATGGCATCGCCAGCCTTCAAGAATGTGTTGATCCATGTGAAAGTGATTTTTTGACGACTCTGGTGATAAATACGTCCCTAGTGATAGTTCAGATACAAGTGAAAGTGATCATGATGAATCTTCCACCAGTACTGGCAAAAAGAGAAAAAGGGTCACCAAAAAACAAGACAAAAAGCGTCAGCGCTATGAAGAAGACGGTGACGATGATGTGCCTTTATCGACTCCAAGAAACAACATTTGTGCCGAAAAAGAAAGGGCAGTACTGGAAGAGGAGGAAGAGATACTGACACAAATGCTTGACCAACCTATGTGGGCTCGTGTGCAGTTCGCTTTCAAGGTCGTGTTGAAACAGCACCAAATGAAGTGGACACACCGTATGGATATTTCAAGCAAATCTCAGATAACATGCTTGAAGACTTAGCTACTGAGACTAGAGTGTATGCAATGAAAAAGAATGGCTCAGAGCTAAAAACTGATGCAAAAGAATGTGAGAAATTCGTCGGGATGTACCTGAGGATGCATGAAAGCACACCGTACGCGGGCATACTGGGCACGGCAAACACGATACCCACCAGTTACGGATGTAATGCCTCGGAATCGCTATGAAGTTCTGTGCTCAAACATTCATCTTGCGGACAATAACAAACCGCAAGAAAACGACAAACTGTGGAAAGTTCGGCCTTGGCTCGAAAGCATGGAAGAAAAACCTTGCTGCGATTTCACCAGGCGAGCACCAGTATATAGATGAGGTGATGATTGCTTTCAAAGGAAAGAGTAAGGTCAAGCAGTTTATGAGGAACAAGCCAGAAGCCCAAACTGTGGGCCAGAACAGGCAGCGAAGGAGTCATGATTTTGAAGTTTACCGTGTGCTCAGAAAGAGAAAGATAGTTCAAGACTGGAGGTTTCTCGAGATGTAGTAATAAACATGGCAAGCAAACTTGAGGAAGGGAAAGATTACAAGACATTTGCGGACAATTTCTTTTCAAGTTTGAAGCTTGTAAAAGCTTTGAAGGCGAAGGGGCATTGTTATGTCGGAACTGTGGGAGAAAATAGGCTCCAGGGATGCAGTGTGAAGCCAGAGAAGAAATTGAGAAAAGGTGAAAGAGGAGCAATGGACAATCTTGTTGAGTGTGACTCAAATGGTGTTGTTCGGTGGCACGACAACAGAAAAGTCGATGTTATGTCCTCAGTTGTAAGGATTGACCCTGTGATACAAGTCAAGCGTTTTGAAAAAAAATCAAAAGATAAAATCAACGTCCCTTGCCCTCGAGTAATAAGTTATAACAATGATCACATGGGGGGGAGGGGGGGGAGGGGGGGGGGGATTTGATCTTCTCGACTCTCTGACAGCTCTATACGAAGCTAAGGTGAAAACAAGAAGGTGGTATATTTATATATTCTACCATTCCATATACATGGCCCTCGTGACAAGCTGGCTGCTCTACCGATGGCACTGTGCACTTTTCAACGAGAAATTTATACATTTATTAGCACGCATATTTTTTTATTTAATGATTAACTTTCTTTTTACCTCTCAGTTACAGCTAGACCCAGACTGATTGATTCAAATGCATGGCATAAGAGTGCATTTTATTTACGTTTGAGGACGTTGTTTAAGCTCCCTCACCACAAGTAAATTCAAACACTGGAGTGAAACATTTACGGGATTATTATATCATGTTTCTATTTCAAATACTATTCAATGACTTTATTGGAAGTAAAAATCAGTCATCATCAGCTCGCGGCCTTAAATCTTTTCCCAAGCCGAGGCACGCCTAAACGGCTAAAGTAGTTGAATAATTTCGAATATCTCTACTAATTACATAATCGAAGTAAAGAATGTCAACGGCGAAGCAGATTGTAATAGAACCCCTTTCTAAATTTCGCTTCTAACCATGCTTATTTATAATGACTAATTAGATCAAATAAAAGGAACTTAAAAAGCTTTTGCTTGAATCAAAGAAATCAATTCATTCTGACTGTGATCATTTTCTGAATATTCTGGTGGTACTAAAAAACGCAATGTTGACGCTCTCTCTCTTTTATCGCATGGACAAATATCGCAATTAAAATTTTTCTTGTAATAACTAGTGCCGGAACTTTATTCGATAACAAAACAAAAAACTAAAGTTCCTGCTTTTATATTTTATTAAATATGTCATTCTCATTTTGTTTTGTTTTGTTGTTTTTTTTGTTTTTTTTTGTTTTGGGCGTGACAGGTAAGGACAAAGATAGAAGCATGTAGTATCAGAAACTCAAAAAATCTGAGTTCTTCATAACTGAGGCGCGACCATTTGCATTACTACTTGCATTCACTAGCTCTGATTAAAAAAGTTCTAAATCTGCTCTTGTGTAAAACAATCAATAGTTCGTTTAAAATAAAGCCTCATTTCCGAATTTCAAGCAATGTAAAAGCCATGTCAGTATCCATACAACTCAAGTTTAGTCTTCATTGTAATTGGTATGTGACTGTAACTGTTATCTATATCTAGATCTTGATATCTGACGCTATACAGAAATAGTAGATTTTGGATGGACTAACAAAGTGGCCAAGACAGTGTAGGGCGGTAAAAGATGCATTTAACGTGGCGATGGATCGAGATGGATGGAAAGTCATGATGGCATACCATAAAAAGCAGGGCACCTGATTGATTGAAGAACCCCCAAAATTGCATTTAATTAATCGCTGAACAGATCATGCTTAGACTTGCAATCGTTTTCCTTATGATAAACAGAAAAGTTAAAAGAAGTAAGAGTTGTGGATTCATCAGAAGACCTTTGACATCCAGCCTTACCTACCTATTATCAAAATGAAAAACGCAAGATGTCTTCTTCTTGTCTTCATTTTTGGGTTATGTCTCATCACCAGGAAACCTGAAGTATAGGGGGAAAAGAGCAAATTATGCTGTAAGATATCATGCCGACTTGCCCGATGGTAAGACGTAACGGTAGGGAATAAAGAGGGAGATGTGGTTGAAAGGCAAGAGGGAATGAAGCAGAAAGAAGCAGGGGATGTGAAAGCCATGAAATGTATCATTCATTACGCTTATTTTAGGTTTTTATTATAAGTATCATGATTGTAGTTGTCTTCTAGCGTGTAAATACATTGTGCCGAGTTTTTGTTTGCGTTTAAAAAACATGACTTCATTTAAGATCTATATATAATAATATAATAAGAGGTAGATTTAGATCTAGATTAATACGAATAAATTTCAAATAAGAATCAGATCTAGATTTTAGTCTAATCAGTGGTAGTATGGCACTTCTGACGGAGAATGCAGTTGCAGCATAAATGAAAAATAAGTATTTTAGTGCCTCCTAAAAATAAAACAAGGTAAAATTTTACAACTGCCCATTATTGTTATGAGTCATGACCTTTACAGATCTGTATCACTCTATTACTACTCTGCTCGATACCTTACGCTAAAGGTCTGTTTACCCAAAGCAATTTACAGCTAGCAATACTACAGGTTAATGAGGACACGCAGATGTCCAGACTGAGCAAAAACTTCAACTTTTTTGTCCTTTCGTTTCAGTGGTTGCTAGGGTCGTCCGACATATTAGTTTTGATCACAACAAACTTCCTTTCCATGACAACAAGCATAAAAAAGAGCACGGTACCAGCATTTTTCCTGGCCTATGTATAAAAATTTATAAATTACGTGGTTAATTTTCTACTGAGATTAAGCCAACAAATTTTTTAAGTTTCTCAAGCCATAAAAATAGCGAAACTAAGACAGTTTTAACTAAATTGCGGCCTGCAATCAGCGCCTCCCCGCTATAGACTGAGGCCGTGAGAGACCAGTCAAACTGCCATCTTTCATTATCATAATTTAAAAATAAATCACTTAAATAATATGAGACATCCATAAACTTACTGTGTAAATGTATTTAAATACATGGCTCCAAAATATAAAGGTGCACCAAACATATCTAGACTTAGATCAAGCTAGATCTAGATCTAGTTCGAGTACGTCTGATTAAAACGCCCGAAGCAGTGACTCTTGTGCCGTTTACTTATGACTACTAGTGCTAGATTTACATCTAGACATTTACAAAGTATATTCTTAATACAATACATGTAATTATTTAGCGAAGCCAGTGTAATCAAGGCCTAATCTATCTCATGCATTAGAGGCACGATATCGTATATCTACATATGGGAAGAGGTCAAAAGGTGCTCGGCAATACAGGGTCTATTTTAAACATTTTGCATTTCGTTGTTTGAGCAATAAAAAGCTTTCTTTTGATGCTGGTGTACTTTCAATATGTCACTGAGACAATCTTTAATAGCTTTTCGTTAGTAAAATTCTATAAGTCGAGCTATGAAAGCATTTTGTCATCCCAACCTGTGTAAATCTGCCTACGCCAGAGGTCAAACCAGGAAGCCTTGGTTTGAGGCTGAAATTTAGACCTTAAAATGTACTTTCGACAAAAAGTACGGTGATTTTCAGAAAGAGCATTACTTCGGCTACCATTTTTAGCAATCCACACTTCCTTGACTCCACTAGGTCAAAAGCTAGACCTAGGGATAATGTTGGTGTTATTTGTGACACGCGCCGTCACGCTAATCACTCATATGAAATGGCTTGTTGAGCTATAAATATGACATTTAGACATCCTAACAGATGTTTTCTTTGTTAATATATGTCTAATTTACAACCTCTTTCAATGTTTTCCACTTGGAATAAAGAGGCTGGTCTAAAACCTGATAAAAATATTTCGGAGTCACAATGTCACAAATAACACTTCCAAGGCTAACTTCATCTCTTTTCGTTTACATGAGATGAAATCCATATTTTTGGTTCACCAATAGCGACAACTTGATCTTCCCAAACTTTCCTTCTCTTTTCAACATGGCTGAAAGAAAGCAAGGTAAGATTTATCTTGGTGTCACGCGATTTGTGTGTGTAACGAATAACACTTCTGGGTCTACACTGCATCAGATATTTTTAGTGTCACAATAGGATTGAGTAGCAAATAACATCAGAAGGGTCCAATTAGTGTGAAATCTATTTTTCGTGTGAGAATTAAAGCATTGTTCATCTTTTCCTGACTAAAATCAAGCTCAGGATTGCTGGTGATTATTAGCCCAACCACAATTTTATTGACTTCGAAGAAATTATGGTGTTATTTGATACACTATCGGACTGTGATGCAACATGTTCTGTGTCACAGGGCTTGGATTGTAATGAATAACACTATTGCCCTTTCATTTTTAGTCAATTCTCAATAATTTAACTAAGTGTAGATCTGGATATTTTGAGAAAAAGAATATTGTTCACAAAATTCGTGAGATTGCTCTTAGATAATAAAGGGTTCTATTGCAGTGGCTCTAGTGGTGTTATTTACAACAAAATAGTTAGAGTGATGCCATTGTTTGATGTCACAAGGCCAAAACTGTCACAAATAACACTTGAATTTTCAAGTTTATGACTTTGCAGCTCTAAAATTTCTATTAAACTAGAATAGAAGTAGTATATATAAGGCTGGTTCTGGAACAGCTTGCACGAAAAACATACCACATCTACATACACTCGGACCCCAATTCTGCATGTACGAAAAACACTTTTTTCGTACACGCATTCGCGAGGCAATTTTGCATGTACGCAAAACACTTTTTTCGTACACGCACTCGCGAGGCAATTCTGCATGTACGCAAAAAACATCTGGCCTACATATACTCAACTACCAACGAGGAGAGGGTTGACAAGACAAAGGGCCCGCCCCACCCCCCTGGCGGGTCCCCCAACGAGGGCTGCTTCGCAACAAAAACTACCAGTATTTTAAAGACAAACAAATTTTATGTATAATTATACACAAAAGTCAATATGAGGGGGACAAACAGCTGTGAATGGCTGTTGTTGGGATCTGTAGAGGTGTGCGGCAAGAGCTGCATGGGGAAATATTGCAAGGCCCACAATGCCCGGATAGCAAAGGGCGGAGGCACCAGTGCTTGCACCATTTGTGGTAAGGGTGTTAAAAACCAGTTTATGGTTTGTAAAGGCTGTGGTTATGTCAAAACATGGATGCGATTTTGGCAAAGGGATAATAGGGCGTTCTTGGCAGAGGTTAAACGTTTAAACACCATAGAAACTTCTTGTTAGACTGGTGTTTTATCTTAGTCATGCCTATGGTAGAGGTTTAATTTTTAGCCAGCAAAAAATTTTTTCATTTAGATAGATGTTTTATCTTAGGCATACCCGTCCAAAAGGGTGACCATGGACGAATACATAGAGCAACTACTGGCAGAGATACCCAATTCGACTCTCCAGGATGTGGTTAAAAACATCCTGGATGAGCCCATTCCCGAGGCTGTTAAAAGACGTTTGCTGAAGCCTCTACAGCCTCGGAAATATCGGCCTATTCCTCCACCACGAAAGGCAAAAGCGAGGAAAAGGAAGGCCATCCAGGAGGAATTTGACCCCATCCCGAGCCACAAAGTTCTGAGGTCTGTGGAGGACTACCAGGAGGAGCTCCTGGGCCTGTTTGAAGAACCGGAAGAACTCGCCTTCCGGCAGACGCCATGGGCGCTCGGAAATTTTCTTCGCGGGTGGCAAATGGATGTGCCCCAGGGGCACCCACAGGGTCCTGACCCCAGAACTTTCCTCGAAATTGTGGAACATCAGATCCGCGAAAAACTCGAGGAGGAGCTCATAGCCTTAAGAGGAGGGTTGAAATTCCAGCTGGCTATAAAGTTGGAACTAATTAAGACTAATTTAGATGGCAGCGAGGAGTTCATGGAGCCCATCCTACGCCACAATCAGGAGGCCGTCCTTCAGAAAAACGAGATCAAGGCAGCCCTCGAGGAAGCATTCCCGAGGCTGCTGGAAACCCTCGAAAAATGGACCCAAAGAGGATCTGGGTGGGCGGTAGTGCAGGTTCGCACACTTTGGTTAGATATCGCTCGATATCAACCTCTCCGGGGCGGATCCTACATCCCACTACCACCGGCACTGAAAAACAAGAAGGCAGTGGTCAACGTGAAAAACATGGATGACCACTGCCTGCGATGGGCCCTTCGATCTGCCCTGTTTCAAGCTACAGAAAACCCACATAGACCCGCCAATTACCCCACCGCAGATGGATTAGACTTCACCGGCATCGACGCCCCCACACCCATCTCTCAGATCGGCAAGGTGGAGCGCCAGAACGATCTTGCCATCAACGTGTTCGGCTGGGACAAAGGAGTTATCGTGCACCACGTCTCCAAACAGCCAGAAGACATGCCCAGGATAAATCTACTGCTTATACAGAAGGCCGTCAAATTTCACTACACCTGGGTCAAAAACCTCAACCGTCTCCTCCACGACCAGAACAAAAACGGAAGGAAGAAACACTTCTGTGAGTGCTGTCTTCATAGTTATTCCAGGGAAGACCTGCTGGAAGCCCACAGGTCAGAATGCCAAGGAATCGGCCAGACAGCCGTCAGGGTGGAGATGCCCCAAGAGGTAAAGCTCACCTTTCAGAATCACCACAAACAGCTGCCCGCGCCTTACGTTATCTACGCCGACTTCGAAGCCCTCACCACGAAAGTCGAAGGGCCGGAGCTCGACCCGACAAAAAGCAACACCCAGAGGACACAACACCACGAGGCATGCAGTTACTGGTGGTGCGATGCGACGGGAAGACAGAGGCGCCTGCCGAATACCGGGGGCCCAAAGCAGCAGAACACTTCCTCCGAGCTCTCCAAGTGGAAGAGCGTGGGATCCAGAAAGTGCTGGCGAAACCGCAAGCCATGAGAATGACAAACACAGACTGGGAGAGCCACAGGACTGCGAGCAGATGCCATGTATGTGACGGACTCCTGAAAGGAGACTCTGTAAAGGACCACTGCCACATCACCGGCAAGTACCGAGGAGCCGCCCACAGCGCATGCAACCTTAAACTGCGGCTCAGCCCCAAAACCACAACCATACCAGTTGTGTTCCACAACCTGCGGGGGTACGACAGTCATCTCCTTATGCAGGCGATATCTAAGGTGGAGGGTAGGGTTTCCTGCATCCCCAACAACACCGAGAAGTACATATCCTTCTCCCTGGGGCAGCTGCGCTTCATCGATAGCGCCCAGTTCCTGCAGGCGAGCCTCGACAAGCTGGTATCCGCAAACAAGCCCGAGGCCTTCCACATCACAGCCCGCTATGAGCCCGACCGCGCGCTGCTCATGCGCAAAGGTGTGTACCCCTATGAGTACATGGACTCCTGGGAGCGCTTCGAGGAGACCCAGCTTCCACCGAAGGAGGACTTCTACTCCAAGCTCACATGCACAAATGTTTCCGATAGTGACTACACCCATGCCCAGAGGGTGTGGGAGACCTTCGGGTGTCAAACCCTAGGCAACTACACCGACCTCTACTGCCGGACCGACGTGCTGCTTTTTGCCGATGTCTTTGAGAACTTTCGAAAGACTTCCCAGAAACAATATGGGTTGGACCCGGCGAATTATTACACCAGTCCAGGCCTATCTTGGGATGCTCTCCTCAAAAAGACCGGAGTAGAACTGGAGCTGCTCACAGACTATGACCAACACCTCTTCATCGAGAAGGGGATGCGTGGAGGCATCTCGATGGTGTCGAAGGGCCACGCCAGGGCGAACAACCCCGCAGTAGAGGGGTACGACCCGGAGAGGCCCAACAGCCACATTCTCTACCTTGACGCCAACAACCTTTACGGGTGGGCCATGAGCCAGCCCCTTCCGACTGGCGGATTTCGATGGGTAGAGGACTGTGATGGGCTGGTTGGTACAATAAAAGACCAACCGGCCGACGGGCCCGAGGGTTTTATCCTCGAGGTGGACCTGGAGTACCCCCAGGAGCTTCACGATGAGCACAACGCCTACCCGCTCGCTCCAGAGCGCATGGTGGTTCAGAAAAAGTGGATGTCAGAGTATCAGCATGGCCTTCTGGGCGCAGGGGTGGCGTCCGCCGAGGTCGAAAAATTGGTACCCAACCTCCGCGACAAGAACCACTACGTGCTCCACTACCGCAACCTCCAGCTTTACTTGGGACTCGGGATGAAGCTGAAAAAGGTACACCGCGCTCTGCGCTTCGAACAGAGCCCCTGGATGGAGCCCTACATTCGGATGAACACCGAGCTGCGAAAGCAGGCCACCAGCGCTTTTGAGAAAGATCTCTACAAACTGATGAATAACTCCGTCTTCGGTAAGACCATGGAGAACCTGCGAAAGCGAGTAGACGTGAAGCTGGTGCGCTCGCACGAGGAGGACAAACTCCGCCGGTTGATTGCCAGCCCGTCTTTCGCCAGAGCAAACATCTTCGACGACGACCTCGCCGCCATAGAGGTCCACAAAAGCCGTCTAGTCCTCAACCGCCCCGTATACGTGGGCATGAGCATTCTCGACCTATCGAAGACTCTCATGTGCGACTTCTACTACGGACAGCTGAAGAACCAGTACGGAGACCGGTGCCAGCTCCTCTATACCGACACCGACAGCCTCCTCCTCGAGATCCAGACGGAGGACGTCTATCGGGACATGGTTGCGCATGCAGGTCTATACGACACGTCCGACTACCCACGCGAGCACCCTCTGCACAGCGTTGAAAACAAAAGGTGCTGGGGAAGATGACAGATGAATGTGCCGGGCGCCCAATCGCGGAATGCATCGGATTGCGCCCCAAGATGTACAGCATCCTCGAGGCTAACGGGGGCAATACGAAGAAAGCCAAGGGCGTGAAAAAGTACGTCGTGAAGAAACACATAAGACACAAACAGTACAGGGAGGCTCTCTTTGAGAAGACGACCTTCCACCACAGCATGAATGTCCTGCGATCAGAGCGCCACCATATCTATGGGCAGCGCCTATACAAGGTATCGCTGTCTCTCTTCGACTCCAAGCGGTGGATCGCAGAAAACGGGGTGGAAACTCTTGCTTATGGACATAGGGATGCCCTACCGACTGGTACAGCCGAGATGAACGCATACATTGATGAATTTCTTAACGGTTGAGAACACCATCTGGAGGCAGTTGAGTGTCAGTAGGCACAACCAAAAGCTCCTCACGGACAAACCCCCGACTAGGTCCTTGACCTGCGGAGTCAAGATAATAAAGCACAGGCTCGCCGGGCTTGGTCACGGTGCGCCCTAGCCGGTACACCCGGAGGGACCACACAGGGTCAGTGGCGCGACGCCGTCCACCCTCGAGTTCGCCGGGCTGATAGAGGAAGCGAACACCAACCCCCGAAGGGAGCTTCTGCTCTTTAAGGCCAACAGGGCGGCCGGGAACCGTAGAAGAGGGCTCTCCACTTACAGACTTTGCCTTAATGGCCTCAGAAGGTCGCTTACCGATCAGCCGGGTGACCTCTCCATTCAGAGCAGAGACAACCGCAGGCAGCCGCCGCACCCACTCTGTGAATCGTCCACCAACAGGCAGCCGCATCTCCTGGGCGTACTGGTGGCCGAAGAGCCTCTCAGACAGAGTTCTGTTCCACCGCTCCACGATTCCTTGTTCCCGGTGGGAATCGACCCGGCCGCGCCTGACCTCGACGTTGTGCCTAGCAAGGAGTTGACTAACTGCCCCCATAAATTCGCGTCCAGGGTCCACCTGCAGCAGATTGGGCCACGTCAGAGGTCCCCGTTTGTAGAAGCGATACAGGGCATCGGCTACCTCTGCTGAGCCCTTGCAAGTCAGAGGCTCGTCCTACATGTACCGCGAGGCAACGTCGACTACGGTGAGGGCGTACTTATAAGTCCTCCGTCCCACGCGGTCGTGCGGAAGAAAGAGCAGGTCAGCTTGATGGGCCTCATTTGGCACCTGGACATCAAACTTAGGTCTCGGTATGCGCCGCACCGCAGGCAGGTAGATCTGCCAGATGGCTTGTTTCTTCAGCCAGTCCTCAGCAGCATCGAGAGGGGCCCCCGCTGCAGACGCCAGCTTCTTGATGGCGGCAATTCCTTTCCAGTAGCCCCCGGGGCTATAGTAAATCCTCGACAGGTGAGAGTCCATTGCCACGTACTCCAGAAGCCTAACCAACCTCCAACACACCGATACCACGCAACCCATCGCGAGCGCGCGTGTAGGCCCGGAAAAAATGAGGGTCTCACAACTTACATCTTAGCTATCTTGTATGTCACAAGGCCGGTTGCGGCCATCCCCAGGACGATGAAGACGATCTCACGGTCTTTTTGGGCGCTACTAGGTGTATAAAAGTCGGAAAGCTGGGGCTCGGGGACCAGCGGGGCGAGGGTTTCCCCGGTGAGGCGGGTGTACTCGCGCCATGCTGCGTCGGCGTCGTGGAAGTCCTGGACTGCCTGGTATTGTTCCCTGAGCTTTTTGTTGATCCAGTCAAGGCGTTCAGTACGCTTCTGAGACCATTCAGCCTGGGCGGTCTGCAGCTGCTCCATGGCTTTGTCGTGTCTTTTCTGTTCTTCGGCTGTGTCTCCTTTGTCGAGCTTCGAGAACAGGTAGTTGCTACCTGAGAACGCCAGAGCGTTCACGAAGGCGCCTCCGACCATCAGCGCGATGCTAGCCATTGTGCTACTCCGAAATATTAGCTGGGATTATTTTTCGTTTAATCAACTCGTTTTTAGTTAAAATGGCGAACGAGACATTCATGATCAGCAGCCCGGCGTCGCGTGCCGACAGGTCGAGTTTTGGCAGCGACCCCTTGATGGCCATCTGGCCAAGTTTTGCGTACCCTATCGCAAACCCGCTGACAAGGGCGGCATGATACAAGGTGTTCGCTATAGCTTTTCCGTCAATCGAAGCCATGGTGTTGTTATTCCATATAATGTGGATTATGCGCAACCTTCAATTGCTGAGCAGACCCCGCGGAATTATCGGGTCGATCGTCTCCTGGCTCCTGTCCCTCCTCGGGAAAACCGCGGTCTGGCTATCTAGTAATCTGTGAGCCGTTCTTCTGGCTGTCGGGGGCTTACTGCTTGTGGCGGCACGCGGGTGGCTTCTACCCAAGAAACCAAAGAAGTCCTAGGCCGATGGCAATACTGCCTACGATTAGGGCTGTTTTTTCGTCCTCGTGAGCCTCGTGGTCTGCTTTGGCTGCCGCCGTTGCCGTTGCCGTTGCAGCGGAGGCGGGGTGCGGCTTTGCACCGCGCTGACTGTTAGTCGCCTCTGACGGTGGGTCGACGCCCATCGGTATAACGAGCCCCTTTTCACCGGTGTCATTTGCGGCGTCTGGTGGGGCGACAATCTTATTCAGGCCGATATTCGAGCCCAGGTGCTGTGCACTGGTCGCGATAACGAGCAAGTTATTGTAGCCCACTATCTTACCCACGCGGAGTAGCATGTTGCCTGGGGCCATATAGAGGCCCTCCCCAAAGGATAGGTTGACCTCTGAGCGGGCATACTGTAGGGCTTCCTGATAACGGGCTATTGATCCGGGGATGTCCACAGGAGAAGCTATGACAGTTTCAACGTTCGCTAGGAACTGCTGCTGCGTATCTGAGGCCGTCGCCCCGACGCCTAGAATGTTTGCGCGGGTCTGGGCCTGGGCGGTGAGGATGGCCCACACGTAAGTCCGGCTACTATCCTTCAACCTATTGACCCCGGGGAGGGTGAAGCCATCTGACTTATTGAGTATGAAATTCTTCCAGGCCGTGTCTACTCCGGCGGTATCCTGATCGATGTAGTCCACGTGGGGAATGCCGTGTTCTGTCTGGTGTGTGAACGACATTCTGTCCGGGTTATACTCCCCGTCACCAACTGGGCTATATCCGACCCCGGGCAAGAAGAAGTAGACTCGGCCGAGCCCCTGGGTGTGGCCACGGATCTTCCAATCAGAGTGTGGAGAGATGCCAAATTCTTCGCAGATTCTCTCGTACCCCTCGCGGTCGTAAGGATTGTTTACCGCTTTCCATTCCTGCTCCGGGGGAATTCGGGCCTGTATATCTTCCAGTATACGGCGTGTTTGGTAGTACGCGTGGAAGCGGTAGAAGGACTGCAGAGGGGCATCAGCGACAGTCAAATGGTCATCCGCCGAAACTCCACAACCTGTGGTGGCACACCAAACGGCGAAGTTTAACTGGTTCTGCCAAAACTGCATCGGGGTTTTACACCAAGCCTGGAACGTGTCGTCTGAATAAATCCTAGGCAGGCGGTAGTGTTCGAAGACATTGCGATACTTAGCCCTGAACCATTTCTGCAGGTCGTCGGCCTGAACCTGAACCTGGCCTTCTGCGAGATTGCCAACATCGCGAGCCGCGGTTTTTTGGAGGCCGGGATGGTACTTGGCTTCACTATTAAACTTGAAAGCTTTCGCATTCATATTGGTCGGTGCTCGACTTCAGGTTTAAACCTGAGAGTCGAACTCATATTGGTCGGTATGTTCCACACGCTTTCGAACGTTCAAAGGGGGGAGGCAATCCCCCTCCAGCGGTGCATTGACAACCGCGATGGGCGCCTCTCCATTGGTTTGCGATCGATAACCTTCGCCGCGGGGTGGTACAACATCGAACGAGGGGAGAAGTTTTCTTGGAGAAGTACTGGGGGGTCAGAAGAAACCCTCAACATCCCGCCCGGCCTGTATGGGTTCGACCGGCTAAAAGAGATTCTCAAGGGGGCTAGTCCCCACCCCACGCACACGCTAGCGGTGAGTCGAGAAAGCGGTTTGATCACCCTAGAAGTTGCCCCCGAGCGGGGAATCCGTCTATCCGACGGCTTGCTGGCGCTTCTCGGCCTGGACGACGGCTTGGGCGGAGTCTGGCTCGACGCGGGTGTGTATACGGGCGATCGCCCCGTAAACTTTGCGACGAGGCAAATGCTGTGGGTCCATCTCGAAGAAATTAACACAGCCGAAAATGTCGTCAACGGGGCCCCCTCGACACTCCTGGCCGGCATCGGCTTGGGCGCCACGTCTTCGGGGACATAAACACGGTCCGCGTGGAATGTCCCGAATATAAACGCCTTCGAGATGGTACGATAGGCGAGTTAAAGGTTTCTATTAGGGGTGCATCATCAGGAAAGGCAATTTCCAACCAAGATCTCCCGATACACGTCACGCTCGAGGTCGTCAGAAAATGAGTATCTTCGGCGAGAGGATTAGCCGCGGGTCTGACATGGCCGAAGTCCTATCAGACTATGCTAAAAAAGACTACGTCGATGCACAGGACAACCCTCGTGTCCTGAAGGCGGGCGACACCATGAGTGGTGATCTGGACATGGGGGGCAACTTGTGCGTGGGCTGCCCAGAGTACGGCCGTACAAAGGTGATGAGGCTACTTCATGGAACCAGGTCGTGAGAATGGCGGCTGATGCTTTCGAAGCCGCGGTAGATAGGCGTAAGCCTATGATAACTGTGTGGGCCGAACAGAAACTGTCTATGCTCGATAACCGATACGAGTGGTCATTTGGCAGCGACGCAGCTAGGGGCCTTGCAGATGGGGGCTACCCCATGATGGCCGCAGGTAGGGTCCTTCGTATGGGGCTGTCGACAACAGCACCTCACAACTTAATCTCCGCCGCCCTTGTCAATATTTCGGGCAACGGGATGGAAAACCCGTTATATGGTACGATCAAGCCACCGGGCCAAGCCTGCGGTATTTCTATATTTTCAACCCCTCTGGCGCTGCAGCAAGGCGACAAAATAAACTTTAGATCAGCCTCGTCCACCCCCGAAATCGCGAGCGCAGTGGTCTCCCTCCTAATTGAACTTGACTTGTAGATGACACATTGGTGGTAAAATACAATGAAGCAAGTTACTCCAACAGCCCCATCGGGCGCTCTCTACCCAGAGCTGCCCGATGACGGCAATGTTGCCGGCGGCATCCCGCAACGGCCAGATCAGTACTTCCGACTCCAGGAGATCTCGCGACTTCGTAAGCACCTCGAAGACGAAAAAGATAGACACTCCCAGCTCTTTAAGAAATACCGGCGCGGGATTAACGCTGTAGATGCTGTCGACACGGCGCAACTCTCAGCCAGTGTGGGGATGGGCATTGGAGGTGTGGGCCTCCTGTCCACGATCATAGCAGCCCCGGTTGTACTGGGGCTTGAGGTTGCAGCCTTGGGCTGCGGACTCCTCGGTGTCGCCGGTAAATTTGTCAGCCGCCGGCTCTCGGTGAAGGCAAAAAAGCACGACGAAATTATGATTCTTGCTGGCAGTAAACTCAACTCCATATCCGCCCATGTCTCGAGAGCACTCACAGATGGTCAGATCTCTGATGAAGAATTCCGCATAGTTGTTGATGAGGTCCACAAATATACCCAGATGAAGGCAGAAATTCGGGATAGGGCAAAAAAGGCGCATGCCGCGGTCACTCTCGACGAGGAAGCGCTTATTCAGAGAGGCCGGGACGAGGCCAGGGCCAGTTTCATGAAGAAATTGGCTGCACCTTAGTCTTCTTTAAGCGGCGACAACATACGCCATACAGCCCGCCTCCATACTCCGTAACTCTGTAAGACTAACTTTCATCGACATTTTTCTTATTTATGCCCCTTGAACCAAACTGCAAATAGCTCGCCTATTTAATTCCTGGTTTGATCAGCCAGCCTGGCCAGTATGCTATAGTTGGCCTTTGACCCCCTGTCCTAGATAGCTGGTCGTGTGTACATTGCACCATCAGTCTTATCTGGCTTCTAGATAGCTGGTTGTGTGTACATTGCACCATCAGTCTTATCTGGCTTCTAGAAGGTACAGCTGGTGTAATATAGCAGGATGTAGCGGAATATTCACAACTATGGATTGTGGTGCCTATCAGCTTATATATAAGCTGTAAGTTGTCACGCATTCCACTCTCGACGAGGAAGCGCTTATTCAGAGAGGCCGGGACGAAGCCAGGGCCAGTTTCATGAAGAAATTGGCTGCGCCATAAACTGCTTTGTGAGGCCACGGCACGAAGGGCCGTGTTGCCGACGTGCCGTCGCAACAACACACAGCCCGCCTCCATACACAGTTACTCAGAAACAAGTTGACTGGCCCAGGATCTGAGAGCAAGTGGCTGTGGGGGTGGCTGCGCGAGCAGCTGCTCGCGAGCCGCTCGCGCCGCCGTTGTGCCGTGTTCAGGCTGTACTCGCTCTATAAAGTGAGAGAGGGGAAGAGGAGAGTTTGGTAATGGCCCGCGTTCATGCTATGAACGCGGTATCCAAGGTAAACAAACCATAGCAACGGCGTTCATGCTATGAACGCGGTATCCAAGGTAAACAAACCATAGCAACGGCGTTCATAGCAGGACCGTCCCTGGCGGCTGTATCTCCGCTAGACCCGTCGTGTTTCGCGTACATACACAATTGCAACAATTGTGTATGTAGGCCAGGCGTGTTTTGCGTACATGAAGAATTGCCTCGCGAGTGCGTGTACGATGGATCTGAGAGCAAGTGGCTGTGGGGGTGGCTGCGCGAGCAGCTGCTCGCGACCAGCTGCTCGCGCCGCCGTTGTGCCGTGTTCAGGCTGTACTTGCTCTATAAAGTGAGAGAGGGGAAGAGGAGAGTTTGGTAATGGCCCGCGTTCATGCTATGAACGCGGTATCCAAGGTAAACAAACCATAGCAACGGCGTTCATAGCAGGACCGTCCCTGGCGGCTGTATCTCCGCTAGACCCGTCGTGTTTCGCGTACATGCAGAATTGCCTCGCGAATGCGTGTACGAAAAAAGTGTTTTTCGTACATGCAGAATTGGGGTCCGAGTGTATGTAGATGTGGTATGTTTTTCGTGCAAGCTGTTCCAGAACCAGCCTTATATATACTACTATAGATAATGATCTTTACACAAATCCAAATAATTGTTTATTGTAAATATTTGCGGCTTAGAACTTATTGCTCGGATAAAAAGATATTTGCTGGAAAATGTTAAGAGTGATGCCACTGTTTAAGTGCTTTGTGACACAATGCTAAAGCTGTCACAAATAACACTTAACATTTCAAATTCATAAATCTGCAGCTCTAAAATTACTGTAAAGTTATAGATTAATATCATGAAAATACACTGTAATTAGTTCCTACTCCTAGTTAAAAAATACTTGCTGTGTGGGACTTCTTATTTGGGTACAAAATGATGTTATTTGCTACAAAGCTGTCACAAATAACACTTGAATTGTTTAGTTCCTAACTATGACTCTAGAATTGCTGTTCAACTATAAATTATATAATTTATTGTCTTTAAAGTAGTTGCTCTAACGCTTTGTTGTTGTTTTTTTAAATTTTGATTATCAGCAAACTCTTTCTTCATTAAAAAAATTGATGTTGTTTCCTATGGCATACTGAACGTGATGCCACAGTTTTGTGTCACAGTAGTGAAGCTGTCACAAATGACTCTATAATTTTAAATCTTAAAGTACATGCTGTTTTTAATCGATCTTTGAATTTTGTAGGGGATAAAATGTTGGTTTATATTGATCCAATAGATATCTTCACTTAACCTTTCGCGATTTTATAGCAGATATTATTTGAAAAAATCAAAGCAAAATAGCTGAGCTGATACTGCAGATATTCTGAGTCATAGGTTTGAAAGTTCCTTTTTTTGTGTGTGTGTGATTTCATTGATTAAGATGCAGGTCCAAAATTCAAAGCTGTTGACTAGAAGTAGAAATGCTTGTGGAAAAAAAAATGAAAGGGTATTGCATTACATCTAGTTTCTGTCACAGGTCTTTGTTTCATTTCTTTCCTTTCAGGCTTGAGGCCAAAGGTGCCTAAAGAAACAAAAAACCTTCTGCCAAGACGAATGCAGAGGAATGCTGAGATTATCGAGAAAGGCTGAAAGCTGAAGACCCAGCTAAAGATGGAGAGCGAATAAGAACCACGCTAATGCTAAAGAGTGGCGAGATAGCTTGGGACCATCCCAAAGTAAGGATAAGGCGCCATTACTTTGGTGCTGGACATGGCAAATCCTTGTGTGATTCTGTAGGAGGCACTATAAAGAATTGTGCTTCAAGGGCAGTGGCAAGGCTTCCATCCAGAGTGCCCAAGATTTTATAACTTTTGTGTAAGAGATTTTTCTGTTTCTCCTTCAGATCACGGTGCGGATGATCATATTGTCCGCACTTTTGAACTAGGATCAAGTCAAAAGGGGTGGCATTTCAGTCGACGATTTGAAGTGAGTCAAGGACACCACCTAGAACATTCATTGTGTTGTTCCATCTGGAAGTGAGGGCAGTTTAAGGGTACGGTGTTTTTCATGCACTTGTTCCGTGTGTTTAGTTGGTGAGGAGGGTGAGGCAATTACTCTTGGTTGGAAAGATATGAGAGTGCTGAAGGGTCCTTTACTTAGGTGGAATATTTAAAAAAAATGCTTATAAGTTATTCGCTTTCCTTCTCGTAAATCAAAAAGTACACGAAGAAAGCCTGCCGTTTGTTCAAATTTTGATTTGGTTGCTAGCTCTCCACAGGACGATCATTTGGACTCAGTTGCTAGTTCTCCACGGGAAGTTCATCTGGATAATAGGGACAGTTTTTTTTTTCCTCATGACTTTGCAGAACTGTCAGTCTGTTATTCTGTGGAAGCTGTGCAAGCTATTGCCTCTAAGTTTAAGCCTCTATTGCAGAAGTTTCCAATTCCTCAGGTTACAACTAAGACTGTAGTTAAGGTAAATACGTGTATAGACAAAATAGCCTAAGCCTTGATGCCAGAAGGCTTTGGATGTAGTCTTCTGTATCCTGTTTTGATAAAAAGGGATAGTAACTGTGTCCCCAGAGCCCTTAGTCTTGCAGTGTTTGGTACAAAAAATTGTCATCTTGAGGTCAGGTGCAGGATTGTTCTTGAACTGGCTGAACATGTTCAAGAATACGTCAACTCTTCAGATGGTACTACGTCTCAGGTTGCATGTGAGACTTCAAATCACTAATGCGACACAGTCTATGATACCTTCATACAGGAGTTTTTGGAAGTCAAGTCTCTTGGGACATTTATGGGAGTCTGGCAACTGATGGCAGCAGTAAATGTGTTTGGCGCGAAAGTAACTTCAGTCTACCCTGATAAAGGTATACCTTGTCATAAGAGGTTGTTTAATCGAGTGCTGGAGGCCAGAGTAGAGAGATCATCTTCTTCTTTTTCTATCATTATTTTCTGGTCTTCTTCAAGAGAATTGCCAGACTCTTTCTGGACTGCAAACCATGCAGTGCTGATGCTTTCTATCTGTCATGGAATCACAGTAGAAGTTGAGTAATGGTTAGCAATCATCACAGGCTTGCCAAATACAATTTTTTTCTTTTCATCTGCAGAAATTAATATATTTTTGTTTGCTGATAGATAAAATTTGTTTAGGGTTTAATGTTCTGCTCAGTGTTTGCTTTGGTTATGATTTTATGATTCTAGCAGACCATAACAACTTGAAGCGTTGTTTCTTTTTTATTGTTAATGCTTTTTTGTTATCTTAAGTATACCAGTGGGCCTGAATGTTGGTTTATAGATCTTACTCTTCTAAATTGCAATTGAAGCATTGCTGTTCGGGTGTTTCTTTACAAGGTATATAGGCCTATTTTATGGATTGGTAATAAAATTAAAAAATGATGCATGTAAAAAGGCCTATAATTATGATAGTCTAATGATATTGACAGTGCATGTTTAGATAAATATTGAAATTGTTTGCCATACTACAGAAAAATGTACGTAAATGTATGTTACTTTTTCATATCCCCTCTTTTCAATACTTCGTGTCTATAAGCGTTTTCAACTACATGTACGTTGCTTGGAATGTTTGTTATTTGGATATATTGATTTTGACAAATGTTTTGGATTAAAAATTTGTATCGTGTGTATGTGTAAGAGGAGAAGTTTTCTGTATTCATAACACAACATTCGTTTCTCAACATCTTTATGCTTGTTCAATTTCGATGGACTTTAAATCGATGCAATTTTAAGATACGGATTTTTGTAACTGGCTTGCTATGGTTCATATGATTTTAAATAAAAAAGAGAGCTTAGGCTTGCATAGATGTAAACAGGTTTTGTTTGCTTTGGTTTTTTTTTTTTTTCTTTTTTAATTTTTGTGTTGTTAAACGTCCATTTTGCATCACAAAAAAAAGGGTCACAAATAACACCACATGTGTTATTAATTCTTACAAACTTGCTATATTTCTTGGTTTTTGAAACCTACGGTCTAAAAATGAAAGATAAATAACAAGCAAGATAAGAGTTAATCAAAACAAAGTATGTACATTCTTCAAGAAAAACTTATGGATTGAGAAAATGTTATTTGTGACATGTGACGCAAAACACAACATGGTTTCCTCAGGTTCCCTCCTCAAACAAAGTGTCAAAGGTGTTATTTTTTCTTTATGAGCCTTAAAAAGAGCAAAACGTAACATGAAAGTAGTTATAATATGATCCCCTGACCAAGAAATGAAACACTTCTTGCATCACATGTCACAAATAACACCAGTTCAACCTTGCCGGAAAAATCGGCTAATCTCAACTCTGACTATCTTAACTATCTTGTGAGTATTCATTACACAAAATACAGGTATGACTTGATATTTCCACCAAAGCATAGAAGAATTGGACCATTTTTAATTTTTTTCTTAGTGGTTTCACCTTTTGACCTCTTCCCATATAGCTTTTGTCAGATCAACCACCTAATTTTTTTTATATAGATCTACCTATATTGAAATTTTAAAGCCATTGGTAGTAGAGTATTATTAACTGGAGGGAAGACAAACTTTCACGTTTTTTCAAGCACAGAATATTCTGCCAATTGAATCATGTTTATATATATATATATATATATATATATATATATATATATATATATATATATATATATATATAACTTTTATTATGCTGAAAATAATACTTTACAACACTTTTCAACACAATGTTCCATTAGAACACTATAGTTTAAAACACAGGATAAGTAAAGTTTCCACGGTCATTGACCAAAACAGCTATGGCGGCTCCGGAAAATTACGAAAATACCCGGGACATCCCGAAGGGCCTGTTTGGTATCTGTCCGTTTTTCCTTAATTTGTGAGCAATTAATACTCTGCCGACATAAGCAGCAATTGTGTTGCTAGCGAAAAGTGGAAAGCAGCAAATCTTCTAATCTTAGCTTACTTGCCCACTGGGCTTAAGAACGAAGTCTATTGGTGAAATCACCTTTACTGGTCCATATTTTTCTTCTATGATTTTTTCCTCCTTCATTCTCTGGAGTTCATTATTCACTTTTTTGATTAGTGGAATAACCCCTCTCCTGGCTCCTGGAAAGGAATAAGGTTTGGCGTCGTCTTCGGGTTTTCTATTTTGACTGGTTGACACTTTACTTTCCGAAAGTCTGAATTTTCAACACTTGAATGAATTTTACTTAGCCCAAATTCGTTGAACTATTGAAATGATTATCTTTTTTTGTTTTTGATAACATAGATATCAACTATTTATTTGTTTGATATTGGTTTGAACTTTCCAGTAGTTTCTAGCTTTTCAACTCAATTGGTCACGGATGAATCAGTGTTCATAAATTTGACTTGTAGAGCCTCTCTACGTTTCTTCGTTTATGACGTTTATGTGTGCACCAGTGTCAGTCTTGAATGGCACTTTTTTCCCTTTGATTTCTAATGTTTGTGATCCATGGAGGATGTTCAGTTTCGACTGATCCTATGAAATACTTTGAATCTGTTTCTGAATCCTCTGGAATATCATTGATTTTGTTGATATTAGTCGTTTTTTTTTTTTTTTTGGTAACTATGTTTTCTACTAGGGAAATAGTTGCCACTGCTCCTGATCTCACACAAAGCCACGTAGCGATTTGCTTTCCCACACTTGTGGCATGTTTTTCATGAGCTGGACATTTTCCGTATTGATGATTCAAGCCTTCACCACACGTGATTTATTTGTTGCTCTTAGCTATTTATTTTGAGATTCTTGATTTCTTCTGTTGCAGTGCCTATGAATTCTAGTTATCAACATCAGGGTCTGTTTGTTTTCCACGTTTTGGTTTCTTCTTTGGCTTTGTCGACGGTTAAATCTCTTTTCGGTTGGAGACGTTCCGATAATTTCGAGTCATACACTCTACCCACAAACCTATCTCTAATTTGTGTTCCTCTGTCTTGGAACTTGCATGTGGAGCTTAGCTAGTACAAGTTTTTTTTAGAAAAGTTTCTACATCTCACCCTCTGTCTTTGGCTCCGATTATAGAACATTGGCCTTTTGAATATTTTGTTCTTCGGCATGAAATATCCATTTCAGTGTCTATTTCGTTTGTGTTTATTTAGGATAATCGAAATTTGATAACTTTAATATAACTTACCTGCTTGCCCATTAAGTATAAGACTGCTTTCACCTGAATTTCTTCATCTTCTTTAATCTGCTTGCTGTGAGGTATCGTTTGAAAGCGAATTAGCCTTTGCGGCCCTGAATCCGGCTCGTGGCAGTTAAACGGTGCATGGGGTGAAATTCCTGCCTCTGCCACAATTATTTTTTCAAGACCAGAGAATCTCTCGAGTTGGTATTGTACTTCTATTCTTTTATATTTTACTTGTCCATTTTAGAACTGCTTGTTTTGACTCTGGATTCTAGATCTAGTCTGCGGGTGGCGAAATAGGCGAGGTGTGTATGGATTGTAGATCTATACTAGATCCAGCATGTCGACGTGCTTTTATTGCTCGCTGCAAATTGCTTAGTTTATGAATAGGTTTAGCGTGTTTTGATTATCGAGGTATTTTTGAAGAGAAACAAGCATTGTACAAACCCTGAGAGATCTCTCATTTTTTTTAGTTACGTTATTGAAGGACAAACCGAAGTTTATCAATGTTAGATCTAGATCTGTTCAGCTAACTCACCTTGTACGGTACAATAAATGAACATTCAGAAGAGAGTCACCTTTGTTTGACATAACGTTTGTATGAAAATAAGAAAGCGATTACACCATTGCAACTCATAATTTACTTCTAGGTACTTGCAAACGATCAAGAAAATGTCAGAATCACCCTTATTATTAATTAAAGTGCGGGATCATAGTGAAATATGTTCAGTACAGTTAAACGTTTTATGCTTTGCTTGATATTTTTGGACGTCGGTTTCATTGTTGAGATTTTAATGTTCTTTTGCGTCTATAAAATCTGTAGTGAAACGGCTCCTTGTTAAGCAAAAAATACATAATAAATAAAATGAAGTATACATATCCTTGATGCCGTGACACAGAATTTGATTCAAGTAGACAGCAAACTGGTACACAGTTGAATACTGAGGTTTTAAAATGCCTATTCAACCCTTCGTATCCCATTAATGATTATATCCGATTTCTCTTTGTCTTCTGCTTTTGACCTCCGCTTTGTCAAAGTAATTCAAATCCCTTGTAGTCTTTGTTTGTCCTATTTTTTTTTCATTTTGAGGCATTCTTTAGTTTCTTCTAAAGATTCTGCTGCTCTCCGTATCCAGTAGGTTTTATTTATTGGTTGGTTAATTTTTTCAGAACCGGCTCACCAGGATACTGCAGCATTGTGAGCAGAGTGATTTTGCCGCATTTATAATTCACCGTGATAGTTTGCAACGAGAGTCATACTTACTACAGTGCCAAATCTGAAAAGCTGGGAGAAACCCCGTACCCATTTCCCTGGGAATGTATTAATTTGAGTCTCCATTCTACTGTGGGCGAGCATATATATATATATATATATATATATATATATATATATATATATATATATATATATATATATATATATATATACATCGTATATTTAAGGAATGGCCAGAGAAATTTAAATACATCTATTAACATTAAATTAAAGCACCCGATTTTGAATTTATACTGCAAAACAAATTTATGTTGGCAATGAAGCTTCAAAGTCGCCATCTATAATTTCTGATCCCCTTATATTGCTTTTCATGCAGGAGGAATACCATCTTCCATCCAATACTATTAACACAATCATGTTGTTGGCAGACATTTGGTATTTTCTAATTCCCTATTGCTGTGTTGCTCCCCCACACCTTTTCTCCCCTTTATTTTCCCTTTTTCTTACTGACACTGTGACAATCTACGGGACTTCTTTGTTCCGTTTAGGTTGACCATTATTATATCTAAGAATGTATGTTCCAGGAGAATTCTTAATTCATTTACTTTTTAGCATTCAAAAGTGTCCAGTGGATATTAACTCTTCAATAAAACTTCGGTGGGGTTTCAGTTATAATAATTAAAGATTTATTTTAGACCAAATGTAACGCTGTTACATATCAAATGAAGCTGAAAGGCTGTTTTATTTTAATGTGCAAAATTAAGCAACTTCGATACAGCATAGTATAGAAACGCATTTATAGACGTACCTAAATTGAATCTTAAAAGGATAATTAGGATATGAAACATAATAGAAGTATAGTGCCTCATGGGAAACCATGGTAACGCCCTTTTTTTAATATTCAGCATAGAGAATTGTTTTGTTTTTAACAAAGTTAGTCGAATAAAAGCTGAAAGGCTATTCCGGGTCATACCATGAAAGGTTTTGGTGTTCTTAGGTCTTCGGATGGTTGCCATGGAAAATTCAGATATAACTTTTTTTTTTTTTTGTATTCGCTAGATATAGCGGGCAGGTACCTTTTGAGTATGCTTAAGAAGTCAGGAAGGGCCAACTTGTTGGTATGCACAAAAGGAATTATCTGTTTTTGGCTTTTGTTGTTGCTATGTCTCTGTAGTGAATTGTGATCTAAGTGTCGCTTTGGCGTTCTTAGTACAATAAAACTTTTTTTTTTACAGAATGTTTACAAAATCAAATTTGAGATAATTTTTCCTAAAAAAGAATCTCAGATCGAGATTCGGCGTATCAAAATTAGCAATGTCAACGCAAAAGTGACGTTTTTAAAGTTTAATGCACAAGATGTTTAATTTATTTGAATGCACTTGATAATGTAGAAGCCCCAGATTTAGTCTGGGGGTGCAAAGAATATTAGGCCCGCTGCTGTGCGTCACGCACGTCGTAAGAGGCGACCAAGAAAAGTGTGTCCCCTGGTCCTCCAAGTAAGGGGGTTGGGGTATGGGGTTAACAACCCCACCCAGTAAAAAAAAGGCTCTGTTACAGAAACACGAACAGATAGTCAGCCGCTTCTTTCTACCCTGGGTGAGGATGGAGATTCTGACAGTGCGCCAGAGCTTATGATGGCCAAAGGGGAAATCCGAAAGGACCTTTCTGACCGGACGCCTTCATCATCAGCCAGGTCTCTCCGAATTGTGTCGTGGAACGTCCGCACCCTGTATGAGGCAGGAAAATGCGTTCAAGCTACAAGAGAAATGCAGCGATACAGGCTGGACATGCTAGGAGTCAGCGAGACCCACTGGATACAATCCGTACAGAAAAAACTCCGATCAGGAGAACTTGTTTTATTTTCAGGAAAGGAGGAAGGAATCCAAGAAGAGGGAGTTGCAATTATTCTAAGCAAGAGAGCCCAACGGACTTTGAGGGGTTGGGAGGCACATGGATCAAGACTCCTATTGGCATCCTTTTCATCCAGTAACAGAGGAATCAACATCAATACATTACAGCTGTATGCACCAACAAACGCCGCTAGTGATGAGGAAAAAGAGGAGTTTTACGACCAGCTCCAAAGAATAACAGAGAAGTTGCCTCGCAAAGATGTCAACATCATAATGGGGGATGCAAACGCGAAGGTTGGATCAGACAACATCAGCTATGAGGAAGTTATGGGAAAACAGGGCCTTGGAGTAATGAATGACAACGGGGAAAGATTTGCAGATTTTTGCTCTCTAAATGATTTGGTTATTGGAGGAACAATCTTTCCACACAAAGATATATCACCAGATGGAGGCACTGAGAACCAGATAGACCACATATGCATATCCCGGAAATTCAGACGCTCATTGCAGGACGTGAGGGTGTTTAGAGGAGCTGACATTGGATCAGACCATCACCTTGTTATAGCAACATTCCAATTAAAACTCAAGCGTTATTCTAGGAACCCTACAACCAAAAGACTTAAATTCCAGGTTAATCTCTTACAGGGTAACAAGATAACAGACTTTGGCATCACGCTAAAAAACAGATTTCAACCCCTCGAACACCTGGATGAAGATATGGAAACATACTGGAGTCAAGTC
Source organism: Elysia crispata (assembly GCA_033675545.1). Lineage (NCBI taxonomy): Eukaryota > Metazoa > Mollusca > Gastropoda > Plakobranchidae > Elysia > Elysia crispata. The sequence continues at coordinate 233,442 of JAWDGP010003292.1, read as the reverse complement.
AAGGATTCTTTCATTTCAACATGCAAGGAAGTGCTTGGGGAAAAGGATTACAAACACAAGGACTGGATTAGCCAAGAGTGAGAGGAGGGAGAAGAAAGCAGCAGTCAACAACAGCAGAACTCGCAATGAAAAGGAAGCAGCACAAAGAGAATATTCCGATGCAGCAAAGGAAGTGAAAAGGAGTATTAAGAATGATAAGGAAGCCTTCACGAATGAGTTAGCTGAGAGAGCAGAAAAGGCAGCACAAGGCGGACATATGAGAACTCTTTATGAGACAACTAAAGTACTCGCCGGAAAGAGGAAGAACACCGAAATGCCTGTCAAGGATGCTGAGGGTAACACCATTTTTAGCCAGGAGTTACAGATGACAAGATGTGTGGAACATTTTGAATCACTTCTAAAAAGGCCCCCACCAATCGAACCACCAGAAATTCTACCAGCTAGGAACGATTTAGATATCAACTGTGAACCACCCACATTAGAGGAGATAGAAAATGCTGTAAGTTTGCTTAATTCCAACAAGGCTGCAGGACCGGATTATATTCCTCCAGAAGCACTGAAAGCGGATAACAAGGTTTCGTCAACCATTCTACATGGACTATTCGAAAAGATATGGTCAGAAGAAAAATACCCAAATGATTGGAAAGAAGGTCATCTTGTTAAAATACCTAAAAAAGGAGATTTAAGTAATTGCAACAACTACAGAGAAATAACACTGCTGTCAATCCCGGGAAAAGTCTTTACTCGCATCCTGCTTGAAAGAATTAGATCTAAGGAAGCTGTAGATGGTCAACTAAGGGACAATCAGGCAGGTTTCAGGAAGAATAGATCTTGCACAGACCAAATTGCCGCCCTCTAAATAAATGTGGAACAATCTATTGAGTGGAATTCACCCCTCTTGGTGAATTTTATCGACTTTGAAAAGGCCTTCGACAGCATTGACAGGGACACCCTAAGGAAACTTCTGAGGCACTATGACATTCCACCAAAGATCGTAACGCTAATCCAGAAGATGTATGATGGCACCAGTTGTAAAGTTCTGCATGAAGGAAGACTAACAGACAGTTTTGAGATTAAAACCGGGGTTCGACAGGGATGTCTGCTTTCACCGTTCCTTTTCATCTTGGCAGTAGATTGGCTAATGAAAGAGAGCACTTCAGGAAGCAGAAATGGAATTCAGTGGACATTATGGACCCAACTGGATGACCTGGATTTTGCGGACGACACTGCCCTGGTCTCACACAACCTCAGCCAAATGCAGGACAAGACCTCAACGGTGAACCAACTGTCGGGATCAATAGGGCTTCGTATACATCCCGGAAAGTCGAAAATGCTCAAAATCAAAACAGAGGATACACAAGCAATAACAGTCGGAGGAAAACCCCTGGAAGTTGTAGAAAATTTTACGTATCTCGGCAGTGTTATAGACCACTCAGGAGGGACGGCGGCAGATGTGAGATCTAGAGTGGCAAAGGCGAGAGCAGCGTTCAAAACTCTGGATAAAATATGGAGAAACAGAACCATTTCAACAAAAACCAAGATCAGACTTTTAACTCAAACGTCAAATCTGCCCTGCTTTATGGATGTGAGACCTGGAGCTTAAATCAATCATCTCTAAAGAAAGTCCAGACTTTTGTCAACGGATGTCTTCGCAGGATCCTGCGCATATTTTGGCCAGAAAGAATTCGAAACGAGGAGTTGTGGAACACAGCAGGACAGCGCCCAATCCGGGAGGAAATAACACAGAGAAGATGGAGGTGGCTGGGGCACACTCTCAGAAAGCCAAGAAACAGCATTACAAGACAATCCTTGCAGTGGAACCCTCAAGACAAACGGAGCAGGGGAAGACCACGGACAACATGGAGAAGAAATTTGGAAGAGGAGATGAAGGCAAGTGGTCACTCATGGAGGGACATTACACGGATGGCTCAGGATAGGCGGGAGTGGCGGACTGTTGTTCGTGGCGTATACCCTTTGCAGGGTGAGTGGCTTTGATGATGATGATAAGTTATGTAGCAAAGACGAGATCAATGTTCCACGCGGTACAAAAAAATTGAAGAAAAGTTTTGGATTTGGGCTAAAATTTGCATTTGAAAGTTCATTATATATTTATTGTAATAAATTTAGCAAAAAATTTTTGCCCAATTTGTTATGAGGAACCGTAACATTTAAAAGACTGTTCTCAGGGATTTCAATTTTCAAAGCAGATGACGCTTTTAAAACAATTCATTGTTATTTTATAAATATTCATATATAAAAAAAATATTGTTTTGCTTTAATAGAGTGAAAAGGCAGACATTTTTTTCTTTACTGAAATTTGACCTTTTCCGGCATAAAGACAAAAGCGTCATGGAAACATCGTCGCCTTTTCTTCTGTGCCGCGATTGCGAATGTAAACATAATGTAAACATCACTTTTGATTCTTTGGCACACATCATGTAGTTCTATACTGTTTAATATCGAATATATCGACCAGATCTACTAAGTGCCAACAAGGGGCAATAAAAACATTCATGTTAAGCCATTTTATTAACTTTCCACTCTTAATTTGTCTTGCATGAGTTACACAGATTGGGACTAGATCTAGAATGATTAAAAGCTTTAGCAATCCAGGGTAACACAATAAGTTTTTGAAAAATCAGGGCCTTGAATTTGTTTTCTGTGTAATATTTTCTGAGCAGTTGCACTTTTTACTTTGTGTTGGAGGGCACTTTTTCATCACATCAAGTCAAGTACTACATTTATCTGTATTGGGTCATCAACATCACATTGTGGTCTCTTGAAAACAGGGCTGCTTAAAAGGTCGCATCCAAATTTAGTTTACTTTTTGGCTCGAGATCTTTTCTTCATTTGAATATTTCTACATAAAAATGTGAGAAGAAATCCAATGTTTCAAGGTTCTATATATTTTAAAAATGTACTATGCTTGGCTCTGAGATATATATATATATATACAGGTGGCGCCTTTTCGGGCACATACTTAGAAGAAATATTGAAATACCTGCTAATAAATCAATGAACAGCTATTTCGCCACACACGGAAAAAAGTTTCGGGGCCGCCCTTTAACAACACTACCAGTCGTCCTCAACAAAGACCTATCAAGACTACAAGAAAACACACTACAACTCACAACTAGGGAAGACCTCGAACACCTAAGATGCATCGCCCAGAACAGACAGCAATGGAGAGAACTGTCGACGAGAATCCGAAAAGCTGCCGAAGCGCCCCGTCGGACGACTGAGACGCGGAAGGCATTAAGTCAAGTAAGTCATATATATAGAAGATCTTACCTTAAATTCTCTTCATACTACTTCAATGAAATGCTCCCACAGTTGAGCACTCTTATCAATTATTCCAACTTATCTTCAAACATGTATATATATATATATATATATATATATATATATATATATATATATATATATATATATATATATATAAACTTTGCTTTTCTATAATGTAGTTGTATGGCTGGCTGAAGAGGAGATATCTGATGATATTGAGTTGTAAAGTTTGCTTCTCTTCATTGCAGTTGTAAGGCTCTGGAGGATAATAGTCTGTTATTTTGTGAAATTGGCATTCCTTTAATACTGTTGTTTTCCTCACCTGTTTATTTGAACGGGCGATCATTATTGTCTATTATTATAAAAGGCAACTTCGATTTCTTTCTCCACTATCTCCTCCAAAACCACTCAATTTACAGTGATGAAGTTTACTGAGTTTTGATCTGCCACATAAGTGTCCCATATTGTGCGAAAAAAAATTAAAGAAAAAAAAATCTAGATTTACGTTAAAATAATGTCCGTGAAAGTTTAATAAATAAATATATTAGTGTACCGGTAATTAACTATTTAAAATTTTTGCCAAGTTTGTTATGATGAATCAAATAAAAGACTAATTTCAGCGGTTTACAATTTTCAAAGCGGATGATGTCTTAAAAACAAATTATTATTTTGTAAATAAAAATATAAACAGAGGATGTTATTTTACTTAAATGGAGTAAAAATTGAAAACAAAATTAAAAATTAAATTAAATTTGACTTATTCTAGCGTCAAGACTAAGCGACATGGAAAATATAGTTCTGCACAGGTCAGCAGTAGCGATTTATTTAGTCAGTATTTAAGAATAATCGTGTTGGTGGTTTTTGGTTGTTTTTTTTTTTTTTTTTTTCGGAGGAGCGCTTGCGAATCTAAACACCAATTCATACTTTTATACTGTTTTACATCTAGCGAATCTTAACACCCATTCATACTTTTATACTGTTTTACATCCAATAACTGTCAACAAGAAACCGTTGAAACATTAAATTTAAGCCATCATCTTGCCATGCTTAATTTGCCTCAGATGAGTTATTCAGACGCGCACATTATTGTATCTGTAATGGGTTATGAGCCGCACGATATATTCTAGGTGGAGAAATAAACGGGAAAGAGGGCTACTTAAAAGATTGCATCTAATGATTTTTTTTTTCTTTTCCTTTTTCTTTTTTTTTTTTTTTTTTTTTTTTGGGGGGGGGGGGGAGGGGGTTGCTTGAGATCTTTCCTTTTTATAAAGAATGTCTTACAATAATATGTAATAAAGGCCTATATAGTTGTCGTATAAATCTGTTATTGTGGTAAAGTTTGCTTTCCTTTATTTTAGTAGTTTTCCCCATCTATACCAGTGCATAATGGAGCTAGGCGAAAACTGAGGACCATCAAACCGAGCATTTCTAGACTACTTAGGAATGTCAAATTTGGCATAAAGTTGAAAAGTTGGAGAGGTAATTTTTTTTTTTCAAGAAAACAGTGTTTCTCGAAAATTAAAGGTAAAAAATGCAATGATTATTTTCTTAAGAGAAAAAGGTGAATGTGCGAACTATTTCCTGTAAGCACAGCTGGGCAGAGATGGCAGGAATGAAACTAAAAGTACACATAAAATATAGGCGGCGGGGCTGGATTGTGGCTAAATTGCACCCGCAAAATCTATTTATACCTTGATATTGGACTTCCATCAAGTGATTTTCATGGTTTACTTTATTAAAGAGGCAGTTGTTGTTATTATATGATTATAGTTAAAGATAAACAATGTTTCGGTCGGAGCTGGATTAATTTATATTATTTCCATCGACGGAGAAGCTTAAAAAATTCAAAACATTCCAAAACTTAAGCTCCATTCCAATAAACCCATTATTTTCTAATCTTCGAGAAGTGTAAAAAAATGTATGAAGCCTCTTTTCTCTTAAATGTTAGACATTTTCGCTAACAGCAGTCGGTACCGCCCCTTTGTTTACAACGAAATTTTTTCAAAGTAAACTTCAATTGTAACGTTATTATCTCGATATAGAGTTGGTCTTAATCCCGTTAATTGAAACTAACCCTAGATACAGGTTGAGACCTTAATAATCTACTTTAACGCTAGATCTAAATCCATAAACTTACGTTAGCGCTTTGTCTAGATCTTTAGTTTTAACATCGAGCCAGATCAGCAGTATTTCTAGGCACTGCCTTGCAAGTCTGTATGGACAATTTCTTTACTAAAGATGGTTAGAGATAGGTTTCTCTCTTACCAGGATTCTACACTAGCTATAGAATGTTGTATTGCTAAAAGAACATTCTAAAGGCTAGTTCTTGGGATCTAAACTGATGTTACTTCTTTTTCATCTATTTCCACCACTCCATTGCTGCTGTTACGACTACTACTACTACTACTACTACTACTGCTGCTGCTGTTGCTGCTGCTACTGCTACTACTACTACTACTACTACTACTACTACTACTACCACTACTATTGCTACAACAACTGCTGCTGCAGATAAGCATTAAAATCTTACTACTACTACTACTACTACTACTATTGCTACAACAACTGCTGCTGCAGATAAGCATTAAAATCTTATAAAAGCCTTGGCACCTACTGAAGAACCGTTATTTTTACCTTATTTTATAAAAATGAATATGTTTTTAAGTGCGACATTTTGGTTTCCAATTTCATTTAATATTTCAATCAGGATTTTCATATTAATTCACATTATATATAGGATTCAGCTTCAAACTTTCAATTTAATCAAACTTAAAATTCAGGGATTATGGATCTGAAATCTTAACTGCGTGTGCATTTATAGTATTCTCTGTGTGCATTTATAGTTCCTCTGAAAAACATAACCATTAGTTTGTCCTAAACTCACTTTGAAATGAGTTTGAGGAAATACTTTGTCCCAAATCATGAATAATTGGAAGATCTTAATAGAAAATATTAGAATGTGGTAATGTAAACTACATGTAAATTGCGTTGTTCTACTTCATGTTGATGGCTGTCAAGCCTCTTTGTACCAAAATGTTCAGGTATGAGTCCCAACATGAACAATATAAAATCTATTGTCTAAAACCCCTTAGGCCTACTCTTTAATAATCAATCTAGTACATGTACATCTGTAGTTAGATGGGAAAATAAGTATATTATTTGAATAGAAAGAATGAAGGCCTTTTTCTGAGAAACTAAGATCAGATTCTACAGTTCTCATTTGGAATTGAAATGCATTAGCATTTCTTGCTAACAACTTTTCCTGTAATCATGCATAGCTTCATGGGTTCTTTTTCCGTTTTGAATTAAATTCAACATACTGCAGAAAGTTTAAACTTATGTGAAAATGCAGTTTTGGGTTCATATATAAATATAATCAGATGAGATGTATATATGTGACAACTGTAGTTGAAGCGCTTTATTTGCAAACGATACAAAAAAAAATTTTTTTCAATATCCTGTCACCATTCATACCTGTTTGAAGATATATATACAAAATGTGCTTTTTCCTTTCCATCCTAGGCTGATCACTTTTAAAACTAATCATCAAGCAACAAGCACAATGCCATATCCATTCATGATCAATCTACATGTATATCAAGTTATACTGAACTGGAAATTGATGCAGCCACCATGTAAATGCAAAGACTAAAAAAAATGGCAGAAACGACTTTCAGATTCAATCTACCGGCAGCTTTAGTTGCAATTTGCCCCTTGGATTTTCATGACACCAAAAGCTAAATTATACAATTTGCTCATAAGGAAAATTTGCTTTGATGAGATTTATTTTCCCCAGATTTGTTGAACATCTTCTACAAAATGACAGCTTTCTGTTAAGTCAGGAACAGGGCTGGCTAGGTGAGATCCAACCACACCACTAAAGAATCCAAAGAAAGATTAAATCCACAACCTTCAGTCTGTCAGTCAAATGCTATATTGAGTTATTTGTGCCCTTATATTCAAGTAAGAATGAGCTTCATAAACACTTAAACAGATTTTCTTTTTCTTTTTTACAAACTCTTGAATAAGTGTCCAGATCACATACCTCACTTCAAGTTTTAAAAAAAATTGAAAAACAATAAAAGGCTTTTTGAAGATATACTCTATTTTCTTGATGTTTAAAAGATGACCAACCCACTCCTCCCCCCCCCCCCCCCCAATAAAAAAAAATTAGGCCTACTAAAACAATTTTTTTTTAAGTTTTAGAAATTTGAAATTGATGTATATGGAGTACCAGATAACCCAGCTTTAGCACTGAAGTGAAATCATGTAGATTCTGCATTCAAATGCTAAATTTGACTATTTTCTGGAGATGAGTTGGGAGGAAGCCTTATTATCTTTGTGAGTGTAGTGTAAAGCCAGAAATAAGCATATAAGTTACTCTTCTTTACCCAGCAATAGTAGCCCTAGAATGAAAGGCTAATCCTCTTAAAAGGATACACATTGGAAAAAAAAAAAATCCAAAACAACATTGTAACTATGTAATTAATCCCACACACAAGCGCAACAGTATAGAGTGAAATTCAAACTTTATATAAGACATTTCTTTTATTATCAGTTATCAACTGCATGTAATTTTGATCAACATTTGCTTTCAGGTAACATCAACTAAATAATAATGCACATATATACATGTGCATTTGTATAAAATATGGGAATTACAATAATATAAAATCTTTTACTATTGTACAAATTGAACTACTATAAATCTAAAAAAAACTGCACAGTGAATGTTCTTAACTTTTAAACTGAAAAAGGCGACCGTAATTCATAATTTTATGTTTTTACATGTTATTGGACACCTCTACTTTGATCATTACAATTTTTTTAAACTGTACAATTCAATCCTGATTGAGAGCTAATCCTGCTGATTAAAAATCTTCAAGTTTAATACAATAAATAAATATCTTACTAGTCACATTTTTTTTCTTCTTGCAAAATACATACAAGCAAAGTTCTGATAATACAGCTATGATCTTTTTGGAAAAAAAAAATAGAAAAAAAAAATGCTAGTGAATCCAAACCCTATGAATGTATCACCTAAGATTCTTTTTACATACTACCACAACTCAGAATACTGTAACAATAATTTACTAAAATCTTAAATGAACTGTAAATTTAAAACATTTCCATAATACTCTAATTGTCTACAGAAACCTATTTCAACCTGCAGACAGACAATTGATCGTGATGTTACAGAAAAAGTACTTTGCAGGTTTTACTTTACAAATTTCAAAAGAATTTGATTCTAATAATATTGAAAAGAATTATTTATAATACGAATTTTTATAATCTTTTTCAGCCTGCCTCTATAGCAAGCTATTGTAAATTAGCAAAATATAAATCTGCCAACTCAAACAGCACAAAAGTCACGGTCATTAGAAATTAAGTCTTAGCACAGTTACACCATGGATTAATTTGGTGCAAATGCCCACTAGGTTAGGTTAGCAATATTGGTTGTTAGAAACACACTCTAACACCACTGTAGTTGCACTGACAATATCTATTCCTTGGATCCATAATTATTTTTTTAGCTTAAAAAAGGTAACAAAATGGAATAAAAAGAACCTTTACAAAGGTATTAAATTCAAACCAGTGTTTTGTATACAAAGTCAAGCATTGTTTGGATGTTGAGATCTAACCACTAACCCATACATGATCTTAAGTTGCAATCTTTATTGTCTGAATATATTTTTTTTCTACCTCACTACACCCAAATTTCACTGGATGTCTCTAATTAAGGAGAAAACACATAATACCATGAAAAAAAATTAAAGTGATTTCAGATATAAGAGAGACAGGGAAAGGGAGGACCAGTCAGTCAGAGAGAGTAGGATATGGAGAGGGGAAGAAATAGAGCCTGATGATAGAAAGATGATAAATTAACTCAAAGAGGGATGGAGAGATAGAGATAGAAAGAGAAATGAGACAAGGACTTTTAACCCTATCCGTAATTTTGTGTCCCCACATTTTATATAAATAAAAAATCTGGTCTATATTTTCCGTACTTCTGGGGTGTCAACTGTCATATTTTTTATGTAACAAACCGTTTTACACCTATCTGTATTTGGAGGGTGATAAAATCACCCCACTTTTGCTGTATAAAATAAATAACCATCCTCAGCTGGAATGGTCAATGTCAGGGTATAGATATTTACTTAGGCTTGCTGTTCCCTAACCTCTATTTGGTTAACAATGCGATTCCTTGAGATATAACATAAAGGATCTTTATAATTCAATTCCTGTACCGCACGAGGCATATTTAACCTCATTGTTTCCTCCAGATATGACCCATAAATAACGCATAATTGTTTGCAAAAATGAATTTTTTAAAAATACTGAAATTTTCCCCATTATAATATTTGAAAAAAATAAAATCGATGCCTGAGGTAACAAAGTCACCTCTGATTTATGGATAGAATTAAAAAAAGAGAGAATGGATAATTAGATTGAAAATTAAAAACAAAGCATGAGAGAATTGGGGAAATAAAAGAGGGATATTAGCGTACACCGTCTTTTTCAATGGGTATCTTTACATTTTGTTAAATCAGCACATGAATCAAATCTCAAAATAAGAACCTATAATTTCTATCCAAAAGCATTATTAGAAAGCAGACTTTTTTTTTTATCTTAAATCAGTTTCCATGAAATTTCATTGGAAATTGTGTAATACCAATAAAAACTGAGGAGGAAAAAGTATGCAGTGCAATAATAAGGTAAAATAATTCAAATCCATGTCATTTACGTGTGCATTCCTCAAATACACATCTTCAATTAATTTGGAAAATGAAATCATTAAATAAAAGTCATATATTTGTCAGTTGCCCAGCAGTCAACTTTTTGTGAACTACGTCTATGTCAGGTAAGAATTGCAAGCTAGAGAAAAAGTATAGCTTTTGTTTTGCAAAGCGGCTAATGGTAGGCCCCAACAAGTGTCTACGCTTCTAAACTCAATATCCCCTTCCATGAAACCTGGGAAAAAAAAAGAAAAATATATTGAAAGTAGCAGCAAAAATGAGAAAACAATTAAATTACACCTGTTAGATGCAATTAGTTCCTTTTTCATCAAGAATGAAGGTGATTTAATTAGGAAATCATACAGTAATGAAACGGAAATGAAGATGTTGTATATGAGACTAAATCCACCTACAACACTCAAAATGGCTTTGCAAAATGTCCGCTGCAAATTCTTACAAACTAATATAGCCTTCTCAAGTAACAGAGGAATAAGAGTATGGATTATAACGATAATGCTAGTGAAGTGCCATCCAAAACAGATTTAATTCCTTAAGTCAGATTTCACTGGAGTGAAGAAAGTTATGTTGCACTCAATTCAACATTAATTGGAAATCTTAATGTCTTGATTCAATTTTTAAATGTTTATTAAACAAAGTGGACATGTACTGATACAGTATGGATTATGTAATGTGTAATTAGGGTTCTTTCAATTTTTTCATTTACTTTTTTTTCTTTAATAATTTGTTTGAATGCATACAATTTTACAAGTTGAAATGTTTAAAATATTTCTATACAGTTTCTAAAAGATTAGAATGAAAATATTGCAATCATTTATTCATTAACTGATTACTATGCAAGCAGGAATATAAAATGTACCGGGTATACTGCTGCATCTAATTAGATGACAACCTTTTGAAATGAGTATTATGATCTTACCTTCTTTTTCTGGTTCTGTATTTGTTGGACTGTGGATTGGGACATTATGATTTTACAGCTCTGTTAGAAGGGATATAGATCTATATTTCCTACATCTTAGGCTGCTGCTGTGCGCTAACATGGGTGAAGTGGTGTAATGGCTGCCTCCCTAGTTGGTCTGCCATCCTGAAAATATATTTAATTTTAAAAGATCAAATAAGGCCTACATAGTATATAGGCTTAGGTATTAATGATGGGGGTTGTGGTGCTTTTTGCGCAAGTTCTACATTGAGACATGATGGCAGTGTTCTTTATTAAAATAACAACATTCTATAGAGGGTGTGATAGGTGCAGGAGAGGGTGAGAGAGGAAACAAACTTGAAAGATTTACCTCAGAACCTGAAAATTTCTTCTCAATTACACATCTATATATTTCCCTTTTTTATTTTTTAAGATCTAGAACTCCATCCTCATAAATGTTAAACTAAGCAGCAATACACTTTGTTTTATTGTGTCCCTTCCCTCACACCTCTTTGCCTCCCATGTAATGTTGCTTTTATTTCCTTCTAGTTAGAGATATAATTATCTGAACCAAGAGCATATTTTATAAACTACAAGGTATGAGATACTAGAATCTGGATACATTTGATCATTATCTTTGGTATTTAATTGAGCTTTAATTTCATTATTTAGAAACAAAATTTAGATTTTTCCTGAAGATTGTAGTTCTGAACATGATTATATGTAAGTAATCACCAGTAGCCAGTAGCCTTGTCTTATTATTCGGCTATCTTTAATATGAAAAAGTCTATTGTTAAAATGCCATTGGATGAAACTTAGTAAATGGTTAGGAATAGATTTCAATAATTTATTTTGAAGCAAATCCTTTTATGATCATTTATAACTTTCCAAAGCCAATGGAAAATAACAAAAATACGATAGAGATTTCCGTATAATTGCAGTTATATGTCCAATGCACTTTAAGTTTTAAAATTGTATTTTTCCCTTATGAATTTGATATGCTGAACATGAATATGAAGGTTTTATTTGTCCCAAATAAATACTTTTCAAGATATAAGCATTTTTGTGTTGCTCTAAAATCCCATTAATAAAGATTAAACTACAGTAAAGGTTTCGAATTCGTCAAGAAACATTCAATTGTGAAGCCTAACCTGAGTTTGGCTAATGTCTGCAAATTTACCAAGATTTCTAAGTTTTACATCCCCATAATCTGTTAGCCCTACAGGATGTAGCTTATTAAGAATACTAATCAGTAGGGCTTCCGATCGGGTACTTTGGTTCAAAATATTGAAATATGATGCCATATTTTCTTTTTATTGGTAATTGTTAGAAAATGATAGAGATCTAATCTAGGCCTAAATATACAAAAACCAAGCCCAAAATTTTTTTTTATGGCCTGATCAAAAGAAGCACTCTTTAGTATGATAGAGGTACCTTACCCATGCGGAAGTTGACCTACTAATCTAACTTTCAAGCGAAGATTATAGATCCAGTCTTGATGTCCCGAGCAACATCTTTAATCTAGATCTAGATTGTAGATTAAGATTGTTGACATCGAGATCTAAATCAAGATCTAGAATCTAGATTAGTCATTAGTCTAGATCTGGTCTGGATATCTAGATCTAAGTGCAGGTTCTCAATTTAAAGTAAAGCCTAACCTGGATTAGATCTAAACTCTAACATGTAGCATAGACATGACGGGACTCCTTGATGTAATTATAATTTAAATCTTGAGATTTAGATGAAAATAGTTTGCGAAACCTCACCCTTCAAATTCAAGTTTCAATCTTGTCCAAGTTGTTCTGAGTTTTGCTATTCATATTGTCATCTTTGCAGGCACTAGATCTCTTCAATCGCAACAACGTTTATGCTCAATTCAGCAAATTAGATATTGATCAGATCCGCTTTGATCATTTTCATATGGGTGGTGTAAAAAGAAGCTTAAATGGTAAATCATGAACACAAAGTCGTATGGAAGTGGCATCCATATACGTCTGCTGGGGGCTGTTTAGGTATTTGTACATCTTGAACCACGTGATGGACAAAAATAGCACAGCCGCCATGATTTCTTTAAACCACGTGATAGCTATAAAAAGATTTTGCGGGTGCCAATTAGTCGTTTTCCAGGTCTAAAACCGTCTGGAATAGAGCTATGTCTAAATTTTATAGTGAAATATCTAGGTAAAGAAACTAAAGAAGTTGCTTGATCATAGGTTCTAGATCTAGGGCCTAGGTGTTTGCAGCAGCTAGACACAAATCAAAATGTTAAGATCTAGACCTAAATTTTACCTTTGAGATTAGAATAAGAATAGCTCACTATTTTACAAAATACACATGTAAAATACACATGTAAATTTTACAGACTTTTTAAAACACGCAGCTTTAAATAATTGCGCCGCTAAGAATTTCCGCAAGGCAGTGCACTTTCAGGCACTTAAATCGAAAATTCATTGCTTTCTAACAAGCATTTAAAAGGATCGAAAATCGAACTGGGATTAGTGGGAACGTATAGAATCGATTTCCATTATTTCTAAACGATTTAAGTTCTGCATCTAGATTTTGCGTTGAGAATAAGAATTATCGAGATATGCAGATTCTAGGTAAAGCCATGAGCACATGTCTGCAAAGCAAGCAGCCTCTCCTGAGGTGTTGAGGTGCACGGCTCCCCCCCCCCCCACACACACACACACATCGATCGATATGCAGTTCAAAATAACTATTGAATTACACACACAACTCTTATGATAATATGCCACTAGATTCACTGTCAAAACCCTGACCGGTATGTTATTGCAATCAGATTTACCTCCCCACCTCTTTTTCTTTATCCCTTGATAGAAAGAGAGCAAACCATTCCTCGTTGAAGCTTAAAAAGTCACAAACAAGTACAACTGTATAAATTATAGTCCTTTAACTAATAATATGTAGGAACTTTATGTGTCATAGGGGAAAAAATTAGCTCGCAAGCATCAAGCAAAAATTAATGTCTATAACTACCGGCTTTTTTCCGTCGCTGGGTCACTTGATCAAATTTAGACTTTGGTGATCGACAAAATAAGAGAAGTCAGTCACAATTACAAATTGAAAAAAAAAAATACTGGGTGTAGATCTGCAAAAAATAATAGCTTCCCAGCACTAAAGATCTAGGTTTAAATCTAAAAAAAAAAATTAAAAATGACGACGATTGATCCAAATTCTGTATATAAAAGGATATATTAGGCCGCTTTTCATGTTGCAGCCAGAGTAGCTCTAATTTTTTACTTAGATCTAGATTCTACACCTTGCTTTGTAAAGGGCCTCTTAACCGTCTATAAGTAAGGTGAGCTTGTTTTTCAATGACATGTAGATCTAATATAAATATAATCTATGTACTTCCAATGCGATAAAGATCCGTTTTTCTTAATCTAAATCTAGATTTAAGTCTAAATTTTTAATTTTATATCTTGACTAAATTGGTACATGTAGTAAGTTCAATGCAAATTGGAATTTATACTCAAGTTTTTAATCCAGATTCATTTAAATCTAGTCTCACCTGAATACATCGGAACAGATCGCCTTTACGATTCTTGGTTTCGAAAGCTGTACCTTGCATATAATTCATCATCGTTTTAGACATCGAAGGGGTTGGTTTTATGTCGAACAATTCGCAGTCGTGTTTTTCTCTGTCACCAATAAATTTCGTAGATGATGTCCGCCATTTTTAGGCCGCAAATACACATCTTGGGCCAACCCTGTCGGGCGCTCAAATTTTGGGACGCACAATATGTGCCCAAGAGCCTGGGAACATTCCATGCGCAAATTAAAGGCCCAACTTTGGCAGATGTGCTAAGTTACACCGCGTTCACACTGAAACATCGCTCGTACAAAAGATATCGGACGAGGAAACTCGTCCGAGCTAGTGCGTTCACACCAAGTATTATCGCTCGTCCGTGTAGAATGACAAATCCAAGATGGATACCAATCTGAAGCTCCTTCTGTTATTGTGGTTGAGACGAAGAATACAAAAAAGAGCGAAACGAAGATTTTGGGTCCATCCCATTTGCAGACAACGTAAAATCTTTGGGGAGTATCACCTTTTAGCTCCTCAAATTTTACTAGTTGTTGATAAATGTTTATCATATATAAGGATGAAGCTAGAAACATTCAGACGCCTACATGAATTGATATCGCCTCATATTCGGAAACAGAAAACCATTACAGACAACCTGTCTCAACTGAGGAAAGGCTGATCATAACATTAAGGTAATAAGACAGTACATATTTATTGTTTGTTTTATTCCGTGAAAAAAAAATTCAATGCAATGACCAAGCATCTCTCCCATGTTTATTCTTTGATAAAAATAATTCAATACAATGATCAATGCGTTTCTCTCTTATATCTCTCTCTCTCTCTCTCTCTGTCTCTCTGTCTCTCTCTCTCTCTCTCTCTCTCTCTCTCTCTCTCTCTCTCTCTCTCTCTTTTATGCAATGCAATAATCAATGCATCTCTCTTACTCCATCTGTACATATTACCGTTTATATCTTTCTTTATGTCTATCTATATCTCTCTGTTTCTTTTAGACTAATAATTTTGAAAATAGGGGTCATCAGCCACTGATCCAGTTTGGTAACGGTAGTTTTAAACATAACCAGCCGTGGGAGTTGATGTACTGGTGGCTGGGTTCATTGCCCATTTGAGATGTTTCAAAAAACACTGCATTTATCTCTGCTTGAAGCTCTAATTTCTGAATATCTGACATGCATTTCATTTTGGGTACAAGGTTTTTGAAAAAAAGGTAATCTTCGTCTTCTTCCTCGGTTTTCTAATTTTCTTTCTCTCATCTGGAATCTTTTTAATTGCCTCTAGGATTTAGGTATCAACACATGTTCGGTCTTCGCCTTTGGTCTTTCTTTTAAAAGAACTGCCGGAGGCCTGTGACAAGGCATCAGTTTGGGCAGCAGATGTCGTTGAGGTCCCAGGCGGAGGTGAGCCGTAGGAAAAGTCAAACGATTGACCAGCTCCCTGGCTATTGTCATTGTTTGATATGCTGTGGCTGTCGGTATCTTCATCACCGAGATTAGTACAGGTGGGCCTGTCCGCCATGAACTGTACTAGGAAAGTCATAGAGTCGTGGAGGGCCCATTTTCTCTTCTTCGATGGGGCAAATCCCGACTTGCTTGTGGTGAGCTCTCTGTGTCGACTCCTGAAGTAATCCCTCATATTGGTCCATTTCCTCTTTGCCAGGTTCTCTGAAGTATATAGAAATTTCAAACATTTCAAGCATATGCATCAATTATTTTTATTCTACCACAAAACAACGAAACCTCTCTACACCTCAAGTCTATCTTTCCTTCAGTTTGCAGCAGGAGAAAGCTTGCATTCTCTCGCGTTCCACTACAGAGAGAGGGTGTTTCAACCGTCCACGCCATCGTGAAAGCAACAAGCCGAGCTCTATGGGAGGTGCTGCAGCCGAGAGTAAGGCCTGTACCCACAGAGGAAACATGGCTGCAAATAGCTGAAGAGTTTTATAAACGAAGGAATTTTCCCTTATGTCTAGGTGCCATTGATGGCAAACACATTAGGATCAAGAAACTCAACTATTCAGGGTCTATGTATTACAACTACAAAGGATACTTTTCATTAGTGTTGCAATTCTGGATGCAACTGGCAAGTTTGTGGTAGTAGATGTAGGATCATGTGGAGGGAATAGTGATGGCGGAGATTTTGAAAGATCCGAATTTGGAAGAAAACTGAGCAATGAATCGCTCACTATCCCCGCAGAAGGAATGATCTCAGAAACAAGCACAACAGCACCTTTTTTTTTTTTTACTGCAGATGACGCATTTCTCCTAAAACACAACATTATGAAACCCTTTTCTCACAGAAATCTTACCTACGAGAAAGAAGTATTTAATTACAGACTTTCAAGGGCAAGAGTTGTTGCTGAGATGGCTTTTTTAAATATGGCACAATTGTGGAGAATCTTTTTGCATCAAATTGAGGTTCAACCAGTTGCTGCTATTGATATTGTTAAAGCATGGACAATCCTTCATAATTTTGTTAAGATAGAGGAACGAAAACGAAGTTTCACAAACTCTGATACTCCTGAGAACCACTGCCCAACCACATCGACAAAAACTTTGAATTCTGTCGAGAGTCCTCGATATCGAGCATCAAAAAAAGCTATAGAAGTCAGAGAAACTTTCATGAAATATTTTTTGTCAGATCAAGGTGCCGTGCTCTGGCAGAGTGAAAGGGTGTTCAGCAAACCTTAAATCAAGACAGAAACATTTTAATTGAGCTGAAAACAATCAACTAAGTTATTGTGATTTAGGGATGTTATCCTCAAAACTTATCATCGTCAAAATATGATTATTAGTTTGAACATAAATTTGAACATGCTTTAAAGATGATGCATTGTCTTAAGTTATACCACATTTCAAAGGCAGCAGGTGCTATCTCTATTTTTATTCTTGTATTCCTCGCCGTTTTCCATAATCAACTATTGTTTCATTCATTTTTTAAAAATCCCTAGTATTTGAAAATGTATATAAATTAAAAAAGTATTGTTTTAAAATAAATATGCGTGTATGTTATCAATCTTTATCTATGATACTTTATTATAAATCTAATATATTTATTTAACAAATCTAAATAAATTCAATATATTATTTAAAAAATTAATAATTGCATATTTTCTTTTACCTTCAATTTTCTTATTTCTTTCCAAGCTCGGGCGGCATGCACTCTATTGGAATAAAATTTGTTACTTTTATCGCACAATGCAGGCTTCGTATATACGGCAGTGATCTACGCTTCACACTTTGCTGTATCCATCTTGAATAATGTAATGAAATAAAATCAAATCTATTGTCTCTTGAATGTCGCCGAAGTCAACTTGTGAACTGGCGCCAGTCTGTCTCACAATCGTACCAGACTCGGTGAAATTTTAGTGCTGCGCTAAAGCTGAAAAAACGTCCTGCCGAGAAAAAGTTATTTGGAGTGTAGTGTGAACGCTTTAAAAGAAAATATAAGTTTTTTGGTGCACTCTATCACTCGGACGAGATCGCCCGTACGAGCGATATTTCGGTGTGAACGCGGTGTTAGGCGAGAACTTGTTGTAAGGACCTTTTCATGCGCATGGCCACAGCGTCCCGTTCGTAGAAGTTTTCAGCTTGTTGTACAGTATGCTTTTTTCAGCGCAGCTGTATGGCTCTGGAGGATATAAGTCTTATTTTTGTGAAGTTTGAACATCTTTAATGTAGTTGTCTTCCTCACTGGTTCATTTGATCGGACAATCATGTTTGTTTGAGATAAAGACGCTAGATAAATCAGCTAACATTTTTACTAAGGATTAAAAAAGGAAAGTTCATTTCAACCATCTCTTTTACACATACACACACACATATATAAATTCTTTTAGTTTCAAAAGAATGGGTTGTTACATATTGAAATGCATTATTAAAGGTTTGATAAAATAATGCTAGAGTGCCTCATCACAAATAATTTAGTGGAATGGTGATAAAATAATTATGGTTAAATATAGAAGGAAAAGAGATGTTCAGTCACTGAATTCTTGTATACGTGCTGTTATAGTATTTTCTACTTAGGCCTTATGGTTGAATAATTTTTTTTTTTTTTGTACTAAATAACATTACTACCGCTGCTGCCTCTGCTGCTGCTACTACTACTACTACTACTACTACTACTACTACTACTACTACTACTACTACTACTACTACTACTACTACTACTACTACTACTACTACTGTCAATAATAATAATAATAATAATAATAATAATAATAATAATGATAACGATGATGATGATGATGATGATGATCATGATGATGATCATGATGATGGTGATAATGATTATATTTAACGCTTTTGTTGTATATATATATTTAAGAAAAATAATAAAATGTTTGTGGTGGCCTGTTTTGAGTGTTTATTAATGGAAAGTGTGAAAGCTTCCGAGACAAACCAACATTTGCCAGATTTCTTTTTTTTTTTTTTATCCTTTCCATTTGTTTCAAAGTTACTCCATTTTTGCTAAATAACATGGTATATAGCTAAGCTACCACTATGCGAGAATTTAAGAGGTTAAATAGATACAAGTTGAAAAAAAAAGCGTCAAGTGTTTGCTTTTTTATATCAATTTTTTTTATACAAAGTTTGACTGTGTGAAGGGTGTTTTGATGTCAAAAAAAGATTTGAATCAAAATTTGACGTTTGATACTTTTTGACGACCCCTTACATTTTTAATGCGTGTGTAGGATTCCGTTAAAATTTTGATCAAACTTTTATGTATCGCAGCAGGCCGTCGAAGAGACAGGATCGTCATGACTGGGAAGGTAAAGGCCGACGAGAATTCTTGACTTAAAGTTTTAGGTGTGTACCAGACCTTGCCAACCTTGTGGAGAATTATGTCAGATGAGTACAGCAACCGGGCGGAGAAAGCCGAAGCAGATGACTTCTAACTGCAGAAATATCGGGAGCATTTCACGTCTGCCACATTAGAAGATTTGAAGAAAAAGCTAAATAATCTGCGAACAAATTTTCGAAAGGAATTTAAGACAATAGACAAAATTGCTAAACCAGATGCCAGAACTGAAGACCTGTATGAAGCACAGGCGTGATTCTCAGAGGCTATGGTATTCTTAAGAGACCAGGAAAGCCTTTCCAGTCACGAAGCACCCTGTCCAATAGTAATGGTAACTACACAAGCGATAAACAAGTGTCAGTTCATGTTAGTTCAGGATGTTATTTTTTTTTCAATGCATCATAGTCATATAAATATCGCCAATAGATGTCTGTCTGTTGTGTCTGGGCATCCTGAACATTGTATTTCAATTATCTCTGGAAAGGTCAATTACCGTACCATATCAATGTTTAGGTTCACAGTATCCCGACACTAGCCCAGGTCATGTGGTTTCGAGAAATGGGTGTGTCCTGCATATCGAGCACATTAGATCTTGTTCGTGTAACCTCTAAAATTTTATTTGCACGAAGCCATTACGATCATGTTTATGATCTTCCTAGTGACGTAGCTAATGCGTGGCTAGGCTGATCCATTGGGCTTTGGCGTCAAGGATTTCTCGAGCGTTTCCTCACTAACAATGATTGTTGGGGATCATTGAGTTCAACGTTATGCCTTTACTTCAAGATTTTATTACGAGGATGGATGGACTTAGAGAAGAAATAAGAGGAATTAAAGAAGGAATAAAGCGAATACTCAAGCTTTCTGATACTATTACCAATGTTTTCTCAATTAACATAAGTTAGCTATCCCACATACACCCTCCACTTTGGGAAGGTCGTCGCCGATCTGTGCATACTATCGTGATCCTACAAGAAGGAACATTATGGCTGTTGCGCCAATGGATTTATCCACCCCATCAAAAGCAAGTAGACACTTGAGCTCAGATAACTTGTCATTTAGAGGCATTAAAAATTCTCCAGAAGCCTGCCGTGGAGGTTTGTTTCAGTCTTACCGACCTATGAATAGCTGAGCTGGAGTTGAACTAGGCTAAAGTGAAGCTGGCGAAGGTGCATTAAGTGCTCATGTTTATCTGCTCATTCCCACTTTGTCACTTTAGATGGAACCTTATCATTCTTCTTACGGGTTGGCGGCAGCAGGCTATTGAGTGGCCTAGCAATTTTTGAGTTCTCCTCTACCTTTTGTAATAACCTGCACAATCAAGTAACGAGCGAAGTTCTTTAGGGTTTCGAGGGGACGGCCAAACTTTAACTTTGGCAATTTGCTCGGGGTCAGGTCTCACGTCATCGGCTGAGATTAAGTGTCCGAGAAAATTGACCTGACTTTGAGGGAACGCACACTTTTTAGGAGACAATTTAAGACTACAGTCTCTTAGACGTTGAAAAACCAGCCGAAGTCTTTCAAGATATTCTGAGGTTTCAGAGAAAATTGTTATATTATCTTTATAGATGATTTAAATCTGAAAAATAATCTTCCAACACTCTCTGAAATGTACGCGGCTATTACAAGGCCCAAATGCGCTCCCAAAACTCGGGGGCACCTATGATAAAGGCTGTGTAAGATTAGTGGTCTTCCCTAATTGAAATTTGATGGTAGCCCGACTTAAGTTCGAGGTGAAATATTTGGCCTCTGAGGGAGTCCAATATTTCATCCATACGGGGAAGCCAATAATTGTCCTTAAGGTAGGTTTAATGTATTAGATAGTGAATGTCCAAATATTAAATTTTAAATCGATTCCACAGCCCTGATAGACGTATTTGCTGTCAGAGAAGATAGAATTGAAGAAAAAAAAATAAATATGCAAATTAAAAATCCAATATGGCTCCCAAAAGGTTAAAATAAGGCAGACTTTCATACTGCATAACTTGAAAACAAATGGTCTTAGACTGATAATATTTGGCCCATTTGCTCCTCAAAATGAGGTCTAGAGGCTGTACCAATCTTCTTTTATATATCTTGCATAAGTACAAAAGTATAAAAATTTGAATATATATATATATATATATATATATATATATATATATATATATATATATATATATAAGAGCAGTTTTCTGACCCCAAGGAAATACTTTAAATTTGTAAAAATTTCAATTTTCTGAGAAAATTCTCAAAAAGCAAGTATAAGCTCCAGATTAATATCTTGACAACAACTGCGCGAAATCTCAGCATTTTTGGAAGAGAGTGTTTGAAAAAATTGCGTTTCGAGAAAACGGAAAAAAAAAAAAAAAAAAAAAAAAAATTGCATTAACCTAGCATTCCCAGGACTTTCATGGGCGCCTGGATTAGAAGCATATCGAAAAAGTGTCCACGTTGGCTGCACTGAAAAATCAAGTCATTAAAAAAATGAGTGCGAAAATCTACATTTTAATTTTCAATCTCATTCAGAACCGTTTAGATTTAAATCTGAATGACTAAGTCTAGATGTCACTATTTCACAATGAGTCATGTCCTTAAAAATTAAACTAAACTTGAACTTTTGAAGCATAAAAGGTTGAAGTTAACAGTTGATAATCTATCAGAGATGTGTCTTACATTTTACAAAATTATTAACATTCGCCCCCTTCTTTAGAAATAGAAGTATTAGAACTTTGAAATTTAGGATTGTCTATCCTCTTCATTAAATAGACAAGACGAAATTTGTTAAACAAATGTCAAAGTAAAAGAGAAAGAAAAAAAAGAAAAATTAATAAAAGAGCTCATTCATGTCGTCAGAAAAGAACAGGATTCTCTGGGACTGGGTAATGTTCTTGGTCATCTTTAAAGGTAATCCAAATTTTTTAAAATGAATTATTTCACTACACATCCCTAGAGGTAAAAAAATTAAAGAGGACCAAGGGGCAATACTAAGCTACACTATTGCCACCTGGTCAAAGGCCATATATTTGATTCCTTTATCGGAATCGCACAGGAATTTTAACCTCTCGACCGCCGCGGTAGACGGTTGTTGAACGAGCACAACGGGGAGCAGCGGAAGAGGCGACAGGGGAAGCTGTTGGTGCTGAAGCGTCATCAGGTGCACTGATGGGAGTATCGGCAGGCACGACTGCTGGGGTGTCGGTAGGTGTGGTGATGGTTGGTGCAGGAACAGCAGTTGAGGAGGTGGGAGCTGCTACAAACCTTGGAAATGGCAGAGGTGGATCGTTGTCATTCACATGTAGTGGGCGAATGTTTCTCCTATTGCGACGGAGAACAGAGCCTTCCGGGGTTTTCAGTAGATAGGATCGCTTCGCAACTGGTTTGATGATTTCTCCTCTCTGTTTCCAACCTTGGTGTCCGTCGAGTTTAACGAGGACAGGGTCACCAGGAGACATGTTGGGAAGATGTCGCGCACCATGATGATTGTAGTAGATTTGTTGACGGTGGCGGTATGCGTCGTGGCGGGTATCGAGGGATGGTTTGTCCACCAACTTTGGTCCGAGGGATTTCGGGGAGGGGGGGAGGGGGGGCAGGGAGGGTTGTCCGGAGCTTTCTTCCGTAGGCCAGTTCTGCTGGGCTAGCTTTCAGTTCAACGATGGGAGATGCTCGGTATACGAGCAATGCCATAAACACATCATCTTGGTTGAGAATGTGTTTTGCAGTTCGAACAGCACGTTCCGCGGCGCCGTTAGCTTGAGGAAAGTGAGGGCTTGTAGTCACATGCTGAAAGTTCCAAAAGTCTGAGAATGCTTTGAATTCAGACGAACTGAATTGTGGCCCATTATCTGAGACAAGAGTTTCTGGTATGCCATGACGGGCAAAAATTTTCTTCAAGTGTCCGATTACTGCTTATGAAGTTGTTTTGGACAGGAAACAAATGTCAAGGTATCGGGAATAACAGTCAACCACGACTAAATAATGTCTTCCATTGTGTTTGCACAAGTCAGCAGCCATTTGCTGGAAGGGTCTCTGAGGAAGGGGAGAGGGCAAGAGAGGTTCACATGTCTGAGATGATTGTTTCTCTTGACAAACACGACACTTTCCGATCAGGTCACTAATGTCTTTCCTGATTCCTGGCCACCACACGCTTGAGGCGGCTCTCTAACGACACTTAGTGATGCCAAAGTGTCCTTGATGAATGCGACCCAAGACTTCTTTCTGCAGAGTGGCTGGGATAATGATGCGGTCACCTTTTAGGAGAAGACCATCACTTATACTCAGCTCTGACCGGGCTTGCACCTAACTGGCAGTCCTCTTTATAACCAGGCCATCCATTTGCTGTGTAATTAAGCGCAATGGAGAGACGTTCGTCTTTTGCCGTTTCATCTTTGATTCTTTCCAGGAATGCATCTGACGCAGGCCAAGACGACGAGATGAAGTTGACATGCGCAGTGATGTCATTCTGAAGGGTGGTCGCTGAATCAGTTGTGGTTCTCAGAGGTTGGCGTGAGAGTGTGTCAGCGACATGTAGATTTTTTCCACTCGTATATACAGCGTTGGCATTGAACCGGGCAAGCCTCATCAGCATGCGTTGACATCTGATGGGTGTGTCGGTGAGAGGACGAGTGTTGATGAGGGGTACAAGGGGCTTGTGGTCCGTTTCGATCGTGAATGAGGGCAGTCCTACAAGGTATCTATCAAACCTTTCGCACGACAAGACTGCAGCTAAACATTCATTTTCGATCTGTGCGTAACGTCTTTCTGCTGGAGTCAGCGTTCTAGAGCAGTAAGCTATGGGGCGCCATGAGCCATCATTGTGCTGCTGCATGAGTACTCCGCCGAGGCCATAGCTGCTCGCATCAGAGTTCACGACCGTTGGTTTCTCAGGGTTGTAGATCGCTAAGGTAGGGGCTGTGGTGAGCATTTCTTTGACAGTCTCAAAAGCTTTTTGTTGTTGGGGGCCCCAATACCATGCTGTGTCCTTTTCAAGAAGTTGGGAAATAGGACGCAGAACGGTCGACAATCCTTTTAGATGCCTGCCCAGAAAATGGACCATCCCGCAGAATCTCTGGATCTCTTTGACGTTGGTTGGCGCACTCATGTTTGTTATTGCGGCGATTTTGTTAGGGTCGATGCGGACTCCATTTTCTGAGATAAAAAAATCCCAAAAAGTCAATCTCTTTCTGAAAAAATGAGCATTTTTCCTCGTTGATTTTCAAGCCGATATTGCGGAGGCGGTTCTTTGTTTCCTCCAGATCTTTGGCATGGTTCTTCTCGTCATCACTGAAGACGAGGATGTCGTCGAAGTAGCAAACAGTATGACGAGGGTTAATCATCATTTCGACCGTACGCTGGAAAACTTCTGGCCCTGAGGAGATTCCTTATGGAAGGCGTTTGTAAAAATACCTCCCAAAGGGGGTGATGAAAGTCGTGAGTTTCTGACTCTCTTCATCAAGAGGCAATTGAAAGAAACCAGATCGGGCATCTAGTTTACTGAAGACTTTTGCTCCTTTCAGTCGTTGAAGTAGGTCTTCCAATGTTGGGATTTGGTAACGTTCCCGCTTTATGGCTTTGTTGAGCTCCTTAAAGTCGGTTGTTATCCTTACGCTCGAACCGTCCTTTTTCAGCACAGGTACAATTGGCGCACACCAGTCTGTAGGCTCTTCAATTGGGTGTATGATGTCTGCCTTTTCAAGCCTGTCCAGTTCAGCTTTGACCTTGTTGAGGATGGGGAAAGGGACTCTGCGGGCAGTCGCGATACTGAATGGTTTGGCATTTTCAGTAATCGTAATGTGCACTGGGGCACATTTGACGGGGTTAGCGTCAAGGTCACTAAACAGTGGGTCAGGTCCAGGATGCAAAGGTTTCCGAATGCTGTTGATTCTTTGAACAAGTTGCAGTTTTCTCGCAATGTCACGACTAAGCAAGTTTTCAGAACTGTCTATAACGAAACAGCGAGCATTTACTGAGGCCGAACGGTGAGAGAAGCAGGCTTGGAATTCACCCTCATGGTGAATCAAGCCTCCTGGACCTCGAAGAATGGCGTTTGATATTGTCAGTTTCGGCTTTGGGCAAAGCTTTTGGTATATGTTACGAGAGACCACAGACACGTCAGCTCCCGTGTCAATCTTGAATATTGTACTTAACCCACATAGGTTGATATCCACATTTACCAGGGTGGTTCCGCTTCTTGTCGTACACTGTTGATATCAAAAACAGATCCCATGAAGAAGACCTCCTCGTTCTCCTCAGTGACTGCCTCTGTGAAGAATGTTTCCACTTCGTTGATATTCTTGCCAGAGCGACATGCACGTGCAAAATGATTCTGTTTATTGCATTTTCTGCAGGTCTTGCCGCGAGCTGGGCACTGAGACTGTTTGGCATGCTGATAGCCGCAGTTTCCACAGCTTGAGACTCTGGAATTTTGGCCTCTTTGAGGCTGAAAATGGGAGTTTCCACGAGAGTTATTGTGGCCCCTACTAGACTTATAGGCGCCTCCTCTACCTCTTTGCTTTGAACTGTGTGGAGTAGACCCACTCACAGCATTAACTGATGCTGTCGATGTCGATGTCTGTTGTTCTTTTACTAGTTCATATTGCCTAGCAGTGTCAACAGCGTATTTCAGAGTCACTTTAGACAAATATTTAAGCTGAAGTTTTTGAGCTACTTCCTTATCTAGAAGGCCAATCACAAGTCTGTCTCTGACTGCTTCTTCTAGATTCTCGAAACTCCATGTGGATGCTAAGTCATGGAGACTTCTATGAAATTGTTCTACGCTTTCTTCTACCTTTTGGTGCCTGTTGTAGAACTTTGCACGCTCGTGAAGGGTGTTTTGTTCGTGGTACGAAGTGGTCGTTAAATTTCTGTAACACCGGTTCATATTTGTTGGCATCAGCTGCATTGGTGAAGGTGAAGATCTTGAATATTTTATCAGCTTCTTTGCCTAGTGCGTAGATGAGTGTGCTGACCTGTACATCTTCGTCCTCTTTGTGGAGTTTCGATGTTTTTCTGTAGCGATCGAAACGTTCAGCCATTCTGGCCAACCTGCTGGCCGCATGAAATCAAAGTTTTCAGGAGGGTGAAACTTTGCCATCCTTCGTTAATTTGAATTCTAGACTGTAAAATAATCAACAAACTTTATTCTGACACCATGTAAGAGTGATCATATGAAGGGATGCATTTACTTTCAAGACGATTCTAAGGAACGACATGTATTCACTCTAACCATTCCATGACCGGAAGTGTTTTATTTATTAATTTCAGTTGCCAGGTAAGAGAGGCAAGGTAGATAAAGAGTCAAACCAAAATACATAGTTTATATTATTAGATAATGATAATAATGTTACAGGGGTATGTATGTGTTCAAAAATAGATGATTTAACATAACTTAACAAATATGAAATTTTCGACCTAATGTCCTAAAATATCAAGCTCCTTTTGAGACAGACTCATACATGTATCTTTTTATCAGGGCAAGATTCCGTAGAATCTTGAGCTTCAATCACGGTCTATAATCAATGTCTTTGCTTTCCATGGTTGATTTTTAATTAAATGTAGATTTTAAGGTCTTTAACTTTTAGCGTTCTCTTGTCAAGTTTACTCAGCTTCTCAAAATCATATTTTCTTCCTTACATGTACATCCACATACAGTTACAAGCAAAAAATTTACATCCTAATTTGCCAGAGTGATATATTCTGATATAACCGTACCTACATGGATTTAACTGCACTAGTAGATTTTAAAGGCCTTAAGCTAAAATTTTCCTTTTTCTGGAAATGAAGAAAAGTAACCCTTTAACAAAAATTTTGCTTATAATGAAAGTAAATTATAATAAATCTGCTCTAAAATAGAAGTCCATAAGTGAAATGAAATGCAGTCAGTGTACGCAGACGCAAATCATCTAATGGTAAGTCAATTTAAAGCTTGATTTTGTCATCATCACAATGAATTTTTAATTTGTTTTTCTTATTGTCCTGCATAACGAATGATAATTAAACTAAAATGACATTTGCACTGTATGTTGTTCTAACTTAGACTAAACCCCTTGGGACAGCAAAATAGTTTGTACAGATTATTTCACAAAAATATAATTTTCAAAAAAAATCACAAAAAGAGCAAGCTTTTTTCACAGTCTCAGGCCAATATCTGCAGGCTGTGCAGTTCAAAACAAAATAAAATTTGTAAGCTTTCAAGTTTCAGTCACAATGTTTCCAACATAAACTGTTCTCTATTTCATAATCATAAAAAATGGTAAATGGTGCTAAATTCCAAAGTTATATGGACTCTATAGAGACTATAGATGCCGAATAGAGTAGGTCAGTACGATACTGGCTATGGAGAGTAGATCTCTTGAATTCTATGGGGGAACTTGATCTTTGAGATAGGAGTGTTTTAACATTTAAGGGCAATAGGTATACAGTATTAGAGTTCAAATAATTTGAATCCGGATAGTTTGAATTCTCGGAATATTGAAGTTGTTTAAATTTACCGAATATTTCTCTCTTTAGCTTTATTAAAAAATATCGATTCGTTCGAATTTTGAAATAAGGATCCTGTTAATACGAAGTTATCTTGGGTGATTATTCCATTCTAAAAGCACTTTTTCAAACTTGTAAAACAGAAAAAGTAGTGCCATGCTCCATACAGCAAGCGGTTCTGGTGTGTATGTGTGTGTTCCGCACACCTACATAACAGGCAAGAGTCTGCAATAAGGCTGAAAGAGGGAAAGGGGTTGGACCCAGTGACCAGATGACCTATCGTAGTGGTCCGCCACCCCTTGCGGCACACACTGTTACGACTTTCCTGATCTGTCATCCACACTCTTTTTTACTCTCTTACTCTATGTATCCTGATTATTCGAATTTCGGATAATTCGAAGTCCTTTTTTTTTTTATCCCACTGACTTTAAGATAACCTGATTCGACTGTATTTATTAAATATGGATTCAGAAAACACTGAAAAAGTTTCACCAAAAAATGAACATTGAGAAGAAGGAGACTACTAAATAACTGCAAACACGAAACAGCATGGAAAACAGAAAAGAGAAAATAGAAAACACACACACAAATAAGCAAAGTAGATGTGCTCTGATTATAAAAAAAAGCAAGTACAATCAGTCTTAAATGTATAGACCATCAAGCGCTATTTTCGTTTTTATATCGAACAATAACTACATGTATACATGTACTAGAACTGCTCTTCACTTACATGAAAAAAAATTTTGGCACCTTTGTTTACTAACGCTAAGTGTAAGAAAAAAAAACGAATAAAAACTGCTTACATAGCCATGAGACTGCATATCATCAGCTTTGATACAAAATTCGGATGGAGATGAATCACAATTCTGCCAATTTTCCGAACCTAAACCTTATCCAAGTTAACACTAAAACTAAAAGCAGTGAATGATTCGAGCTTCTTGAAATTGCTTGCAATTGCACAGAACTGTGGTAGAATAGATGGGTGACTGTAACCAACCAGAATACAGAGATTATTTTCCTGACAACGTGATTGTACAAAACAAATGAGCTATTCAATTTGTGTCAATTGATTAAGTAGCCTAATTTCTGTCCTCATATAATAAACAGAAAAAGTATTCAAAGTTTCATAAGCTTTTTAAAAGTTAAAAAAGTATCGTACCCTTCGTTGGCCAAATTTCACTATTTTAATACTTTATACCGTAAGCGTTCTTGAGTTTAGGAGTCTGTAGTCAACTCACAGGAGAAGCTGCCCATCCTTTTTACGGCAGCACAAAATTGGAGAGCTATACTGAGATTTGGAAGGACGGATCACTCCACACGCCTGAAGCTGACGAAGGTTAACGTAACGCGCATCTCGTTCAAACAGGTGTGGCGGAATACGCCTATAGCGCTGCTTACACGGCTTTGGATCTTCAAGCTCTATGGTGTGCTCTACTCCTTTATAATGTCTCAAATCAAGTACACTGCTCGCATTTACATCAGCATTTTTCTTCAACCAAGTTATTTCAACTGTTCCTGGTCGTGGCTCAGTGGAACTCAAATCAAAGTTCATGGTCATTCATGGTTTGTATTTGAGAGATACTGTCTATGAGCATTACTGGAGAGAGTTGAGCCGTAACTACTCCATGCTGAAATTGATTTTTATTGGCCGAATAATTGATCAAAACAATTTCTTGGGTATCCATGTCCCCATTATTATACACACTCAAACTGGGCGACACCCTCACGCCCTCAGGAAGAGCAGAGTCCAGGTAGCGCTCGACAAGAACATGTATTTGCTGATATGGCAACGCTTTGACTAGCTGCACTTGAACAACTGCAGATCTGTTGGCCTTTAAATACAATTTCGCCTTGCCAGCAAATCTTACAAAAGTAAGGGAACCTCCTGTTGCTGCTAGTTGAGAATCTCGAGCCTTTAGGCAGTTAATACTAATTGCAACGATTCCGGCAAGTCTTCAGAAGCTATCTGGAGGGAAGGAAGTATGTTTGTCCCCATTAGCAGTGGTACTGCTCCCAAGCTATCATTGTCGAGACCCATGTGGTGAGTCATGAGAGAGGAGGTATGACATGGTCACGTAACCTAAGTATGGAAGAGCTTGCCCATTCGCACACACAACCTGGATGAAGTATGACAGGGGGGATGGGCAGTCCGATTTTTTTGCTCGGTTGATGACTGACACTGTAGCTCCAGTGTCGAGCAATGCCCTCCCCACTCTACCGCTAACTATCAAATCTACAGTCGCCTTACCCCCCATCAGGCAGGAATTTTCTGCGCCTGTGTCTCTACCTACAGACGCGTTACCGTTTAACGGCATACGGCATCTAGATCTTGTATGTCCAGGCATATTGTAGCGCTAGCAAACAGGCTCAGTTTTAAACCCCTGGGGCCTAGGGTCACGGAACGGGCAAGTTAATATGTGTGTGTGTGTGTAGAGTTTGATTTTCTTCAGTGCAGATTTATGGTTCTGGAGGATAATAGTCCTTCATAATATTTATGAAGTTCGCATTTCTTCAATGCAGTTGTCTTCTCCACTTGTTCATTTGAAGTTATGCTTGTGCTATTTTCATTGTTTTATCAATAAACCAAATGTACCTTCCCCACACTTGATTGGATGGATCGACGCATGACATTGTGTTCTTTTCTTCTCTCCAAGGCCGAGTAACTCATCGAACGATGGAACATCTATTCAAAGTAAGTTATGGAAGTCTTCAGGTTCGTTAAGACGTGATTCTTTAAGGAGGTTGGCATGTCCGTAAGTTTCCCGTTTTGACAGTCATTATTTAGACCATTTCCAACGTTTAAGTTAATGAGAACACCAGCGCTATGGACAATGATGCGTCCATGTCGAAGATTTTGGAAATTACTGATTTTTTTTATGGGTAAACACTGAATCGTTTGTGGAAAAAATGTGCCTCAAAATTAATTTTTGTATCAAAATTTCACATAATAATCTTGAGGTTTTTTGTCTCGCTTTTTCTTTACGTCTTCGGGCTTCAATCTTTAGACCACTCACGCGAAATCCTTCCCTTGAAATGTCTCACTAATAATAATTATCTAGTGTCTCTGAACTTGTGAGAAACTCAAGATGGATAACTCTCGCCGATCTCAGTGTAGAAACATTATCACTGGACTGTAACGTTATTAGCATTTATAACAATTCCTGTCCAACTCAAATCTAGGTCTACTGCTGCTGCAACCCGATTTCTGCATAAAGTAAGACAAAACATTTAGAAATTTTATTCCAATGTCCGTAGGCAACCCTCAGTAGAATCTACTAGAGTGGGAAATCCTGGCCTAGAGTCTTATACCACGACCTATTCTAGATCATATTCTAGATGTCTAGATTTAGATTAGATGACTTATAAGAAACAGTAAAACTGAATCTGAGTCTGAGATTCGTGGTCCTTGGGCCCATTAATGGTTTTATTGCTGTTATCGACCCATTTCACTTAAAGCTTTGAATTTGTATTTTTCTTAATGAAATTGATATGCTGAAATCGAATATGAAGGATTTACTCGTCCAAATAAATACTTTTCAAGATACTTAGATAGATCTATTTTGGAAAGAGTTCCTTTTAGGTACGGACTAATTTACACACCAAAGAGGGCTTCGTTTGAGCGGGACCATAGAAAAAGATTGGGCTTGTTTTTGCTTGGGATTACACAAAGAAGAAAAATTAATTTATTTTCAGCTCTGTCTCTTATCTAACTTATTCCCCTTTTCGACTGTTTCTTCTATAGATGTAAAAAATCGTCCGTACCTAAAAGGTACTCTTTCCAAGCATTTTTGTGATGCTCTAAAATCTCTTCAAACTACAGGTATCGAATTCGTCGTGAAACATTTTATTGTGAAGCATAAAGTGAGTTGGGCTGATATCTGCAAATTTACCCCTCTTATCTAGATCTAGATCTAGATTTAACATGACACTCTTGTCAGTCATGATGGGTTCTGTCAGTTACAAGACAAATCTTGGCCTACCAGATTAAATCAAGAAGCTAGATCTAGATCTGAAGATCTGTAGAATCTACTTTTAAAGATTATCAAAATATTTTTACTTAAAAATTGATCGGTACATAAAACGCAAATTATGAGGCATATTTATAAAAAGTTTATGCCTTAAACTACTTTGTAAACAGAGATTGTCTCTATATATAATGTAGGGTCTAGATTAAATCTAATCTTACTAAAGTTTAGATCTAATCTCTATAGAAGTCAAGATCTACCTTGAATTTTTTTTTCGTAGCCATCTCCACTAAAAACAAATTTGATAAGCTTCTAGGCCTACATTGTAGAAACAAATAAAAAAAAGTGTCCACTTTGGCGGCAGCGCAAAATAATGTCATTTAAATAAACAAAATAAAATAAGTGCAAAAACCTAGATTTTAATTTTCAATCTCATTCAGGATCGTTTAGATTTAAATCTGAATGTCTTAGTCTAGATGTATCATTTTTATTGGGGCAGGACTCTGTAAAATCTTGAGCTTCAATCAAGGTCTATAATCAATGTCTTTGCTTTCCATGGTTGATTTTTAATTAAATGTAGATTTTAAGGTCTTTTACTTTTAGCGTTCTCTTGTCAAGTTTACTCAGCTTCTCAAAATCATATTTTCTTCCTTACATGTACATCCACATGCAGTTACAAACAAAAAATTTACATCCTAACTTGCCAGAGTGATATATTCTGATATAACGGTACCTACGAGGGCTCTTTCATAATTAACCGAAAAATGCCTGTAAAATCCGTGTTTTTTATGCTATCAACAAAATTCTTGCACGTGTTCATACCTTGACTCGTCCTTCATTTCTCTACGTAACAGCCAAGTCTGTCAACACACTTCTGCCAATGCCGCAACATGGAATAGATACCCTCTCGGAAGAAACTTCCGTCAAGGTTTTGTAGCCATTTCCGCACATGGTCAACAAGCTCTTCATCATCATCAAAGCGCTTTCCTGCCAGCTCACGTTTCAGTGGCCCAAAGAGGTGATAATCAGATGGTGCGAGGTCTGGACTGTGTGGTGGGTGTGGTAAAATCTCCCATCCATATTTCTCTATCCAACCTTGCGTCACTCGTGCTGTGTGGGGTGTAGCGTTGTCGTGTTGCAAAATGACCCCGTTGGTCAACTGCCCTGGGCGCTTTCTGCGAATGGCCTCCCTAAGCTTGTCAAGAGTTTGGCAGTACCTTGCAGCATTGATTGTTTCTCCAGGTTGTCAGGTTTCGAACAGAAGAACACCACGACTGTCCCAGAAAACAGTTCCCATTATTTTCTTTGCTGACCGCATGACTTTGAATTTCTTCGCGACAGAGAGGATGGATGTTTCCATGTCATCGAATCTTGCTTTGTTTCTGGGGTGCAATGGTGCAACCAAGTCTCATCACCGGTGACTAAGCTGTCAAGAAAAGTCACATCGTAGCCTAGAAAGTAGCCGCCGGCGTTGGCAGTATGCCCGTGAACCCTGCATGAGCTCTTGCTTCTTCTCAAAAGTTCCCTACAGATGTCCAATCTTTGTTCTTTATGATTGTCTGTCAATTGCTTAGGAACCCATCTTGCGCTGACTTTTCTGTAGCCAAGTTCATCAAATACAATTCTATGGGCAGAAGTTTTCGAAATTTCAAGATTGCTTGCGATTTCATGAAGTTTCAACCTTCTGTCTTGACGAATAAGCTCATCAACTTGCTTCACATTGTCTTCTGACGTCGCAGTTATCGAACGCCCTCTCCCTTCCCTGTCTGTCAAGTCGGAATGGCCGGCTTCAAACAAATTACACCAGTGATAGACTTGTGTACGGCTTATAACATGCTCACCATATACACTCTGAAGTTCTTTATGAATTTCGGTAGGATTCAGACTTTTGGCGTTCAAAAAACGTATGACAGCTCTGCTTTCCTCCTTTGACCAAGTTTCAAGGTGGGCCGCCATCTTTAAAATCGTCTAGACATTCATTGTGCAAAATGATGCACTTCATAATTTCTGGGAATATCCGTAAGGAAATAAGGAATATCATGTCGTTTACAGAATTAAAAAAGCTCCACTGGTTGCTGAGCAATGGGCATTTTTCGGTTATTTCTGAAAGAGCCCTCGTACATGGATTTAACTGCACTAGTAGATTTTAAAGGCCTTAAGCTAAAAAAAAAATTCCTTTTTCTGGAAATGAAGAAAAGTAACCCTTTAACAAAAATTTTGTTTATAATGAAAGTAAATTATAATAAATCTGCTCTAAAATAGAAGTCCATAAACAAAAGGAAATGCAGTCAGTGTACGCAGACACAAATCATCTAATGGTAAGATTGTCAATTTAAAGCTTGATTTTGTCATCATCACAATGAATTTTCAATCTGTTTTTCTTATTGCCCTGCATAACGAATGATAATTAAACTAAAATTACTTATTTGCACTGTAGGCTGTTCTAACCTGGACTTAAAAAAAACCCTTGTGACAGCAAAATAGTTTGTACAGGTGAAAATTACTTATTTGCACTGTAGGCTGTTCTAACCTGGACTAAAAAAACCCTTGTGACAGCAAAATAGTTTGTACAGGAAATTTCACCAAGATACAATTAAAAAAAAAAATCACAAAAAGAGCAAGCCTCTGTCACAGTCATAGACCAATATCTGCTGGCTGTGCACTTCAAAACAAAATAAAATTTGTAAGTCTTTCAAGTTTCAGTCACAAGGTTTCCAACATAAACTGTTCTCTATTTCATAATAATAATAAATGGTAAATGGTGCTTAAGTCCAGAGTAATATGGACTCTATAGAGACTATAGATGCCAAATAGAGTAGTTCAGTACGATACTGGTTATGGAGAAGAATAGATCTCTTGAATTCTATGGGGGAACTTGATCTTTGAGATTGGGATAGTTTAACAATTAAGGACAATAGGTGTACAGTAGAGTTCAAATAATGTGAATCCAGATAGTTTGAATTCTCGGAATATTGAAGTTGTTTAATTTTACCGAATATTTCTCTCTTAAAGGATTCGTTCGATCTTTTGAAATAAGGATCCTGTTAATTCGAAGTTATCTTGGGTGATTTTTCCATTCTAAAAGCACTTTTTCGAACTTGTAAAACAGAAAAAGTAGTGCCATGCTCCATGCAGCAAGTGATTTTGGTGTGTATGTGTGTGTGTTCCACACACCTACATTACATCAAGAGTTTGCAATAAGGCTGAAAGAAGGAAAGGGAAAGGTGTTGGACCCAGTGACCAGATGACCTCTCGTAGTGGTCTGCCACCCTTTGCGGCATTCCTGATCTGTCATCCACATTTTATTTTATTAGCTTACTACATGTTTCCTGATATTTTGAAGTCCTTTTTTTATCCCACTGACTTTAAGATAACCTGACTTGACTGTATTTATTTAATAAATATGGATTCAGAGAACAATAAAAAAGTTTCACCAAAAAATGAACATTGAGAAGAAGGAGACTACTAAATAACTGCAAACACGAAACAACATAGAAAACAACAGTGCAGTAATAGCTTGACCCTTGATTGGAGACACAGGCAACATTGAAAGGGCGAGCATATTTCCATTACTTTGCTCAGCAAGCCAAGTAGCATCTTGTTAAGACACAAAAAAGAAAGAGAAAACACACACTCAAAAAAAATTATCAAAGTAGATGCGCTCTGACTATAAAAAAAGCAAGTACAATCAGTCTTAAATGTATAGACCATCAAGCGCTATTTTCGTTTTTATATCGAACAGTAACTACATGTATACATGTACTAGAACTGCTCTCCACTTACATGTACATGAAAAAAAAATTTTTGGCACCTTTGTTTACTAACGCTAAGTGTAAGAAAAAAATGAACAAAAACTGCCAACATAGCCATGAGACTGCATATCATCAGCTTTGATACAAAATTCGGATGGAGATGAATCACAATTCTGCCAATTTTACCGAACCTAAACCTTATCCAAGTTAACACTAAAACTAAAAGCAGTGAATGATTCGAGCTTCTTGAAATTGCTTGCAATTGCACAGAACTGTGGTAGAATAGATGGGTGACTGTGACCAACCAGAATACAGAGATAATTTCCCTGACAACGTTATGGTAGAAAACAAATGAGCTATTCAATTTGTGTCAATTGATTAAGTAGCCTAATTTCTGTCCCCATATAATAAATAGAGAAGTATTCAAAGTTTCATAAGCATGCATTGAAAAAAAAATTCAAAACTATAATTGTCTGTTTGTCTTTCCTTATTTTCATTTTGATGTTTAATACATACATTAATTTTTTTTCCAAAACATCATATCTATTCTCTCTAGGTTTTCGAGACAGTACCAGTTGGAAGATTTGTATTAGAAACAAAGCTAACTCCCATCCATCTCCCTTATCCTTCCCCTCATGTCCTCTTTCACCTGTTACTAATACTTACAGCTATTTCTCATCCTTTACCTGGTATTTCATTTCTTCTTTCTTGTTCTCCTTCCTTATCACATTAGCAGCATATATCTCTTCCCTTTTCTTGTACTCTTTCTTCCTCTTGTTCCAATTGCTTCTTTTCCTTTGCTGTTTACCTTCTTCTCCCTCTTGTGCTGGCATTTTGCCTATATCTTCCAAATGTTGTTCAGTTCTTTATTCTTTTTTTAAATTTAAGTTGCAAATCTCTTGAGAAAATCTAAAGTTTAGTTTTCAATTTATGTTGTGTATTTCCCTAACCTTATTTCTCTTTCATTTGCCTCACACACTATTTGTCGTGCACACTGTGCCTTTCACGGTTGATTTTGCATTCTTGATTTGTACAAGGGCTGTCTCAAAAGGAATAAGAAAATAGCCAAAGTGAAACTGAGTAGTGAGTGCTGTATGGATTCTTAAAAATCAAATAAAATATTTTAATTTTTTTCCAGCTATTTCTTTATAGAATTCTAGTCTTTGCTTGACCTTTTTTAGACAGCTATGCTTTGAATATATTCTCTAAAGTTTTTGAGGCAGGCACTCGATGATTCCTCACTCATTAACTCTTTACTTACTTTTAGTCGATATTTCGGCTAAAAAAAAAACTGTCTAAATGGACTTATTGTCAGTATTATTGGCGCACTCATATTGGCTATATATTTCATTGCTCTTTACAATTAAGAAAATTAATTAAGTCCAAACCCATAAAAAATGAAGTTGGCAAAGAGTTAAATTGGGTGGGAAAGGAACAAGGCTGAAGAGTTCCAATGTGAACCTTAGCTTTAGATTATGGCAGATTAGATACCCTTTTGTTGCAACCAAATAAAGAATTTTTCCAAGAGCACAGGTCAAGTGTATTGTAGGTGTTCTTTGTACTCTGCAGATTTCTTGAAGTTCATGGAAATACCCTCCCATTCAAAGGAAATTGCCCCATTTCAACAACATGATTAAACGAGACAAATGACAGAAAATTTGTGAAATTGCATAAAATTTTGAGATATCAAAGAATGCTGCCCAGTACATTCTCTGAAGAATTTGGGTACACAGGGATATCGTCATGTGTGAGTTCCAAAGCAGGTAGCTGAGGAGCATAGTACCCGATAAGCAATGGGTCAACATACTCTTGTAGACTGATCCATAGACAATAATGGAGGGAAAGCAGTTTTACCAAGTCTTGACATTCCCATAGATGAGAGTACTTTTTTTAAACTTTGATCATGGCTGTTGGAATGATCCACCCTTATACACCTGCACCTGAGACAAAACAAGACTCTATTGTTCCTAATGGCAGGAAAGTTTAGTGTCCAACACTTGGCAAGCAAGAACATGGCATTTGTATTCTGGGACATGAAGATTGAAGGATTTTATTTTGCTTGACTTTGTTTTAAGGACAGTCTATCAATGCTGTCCATTATTCTCCGATTGACTAAGAAGATCTGTGCGGAACAGATAATAAGGTGACACATTTCCAAAGAATACACAATTGCACAACCCCCCATATCCCAAAAGCAACCAAAGATTGGCTTCAAGGCTATGGGAAAGTTTAACCTCTGCCAGCCTATAATCCTGACCTTGCTCCTTCAAATTATTTTATCTTTGGACCCTTGAAGTGCCATCTAGGAACCAGAAATTTCATCAGACTTTTTACATAATTTATAAATCATAATTTGTTTTATTTACTGCTTCAGGAAATGTTTTAAAAGGGGATCCATATATTCTCTTGCCTTCCAATGGCAAAAATGCATTAGTTGTAACCCTTTCATGGGACTACATTGAAGTTGATGTAACGTTCTTATCCAAATAAACCTTTTTTATCTCATGGTATTTTTTGCATTTCTTATGGGGCAGCTTTTGTAATTTGAGCTTCTCTTCATAAGTTATGTTGGAGAATCCACTCTGGAACATCTTACTTAAGCCACAATAGACAAGAGCTTATCATACTACATGTATAGCCTTTTCTCTCTCTCAATCTAGCACACAATATGTCATCAAATCTGCACATCTTTTCTTACCCAAAACCCTCTACAGATGTGAGAGAATTCTGTGATATGTTTTTCTGAGTACAAACTTTAAAGTTTTTCATCGGACATGCTAGCATCACTTTTTTTTACACAGTAGGATTCTTATTCTGAAGGTCAGTATGACAGGAATCCATTCTTTTTGCACACCTCATCTTCTGTAATTTTTAAAGTGCTTTTAATAAAAGATATAAACATTTATATATAAAAGAATTTAAACTTTTTTGTCAGCTTGCTCTCAACAAATTTTATTCTTTGTTTTTATTATGTATCTTTGAAGTGTTGGGGATGATGATCATTCCATTATTAGAATAATGTTTGGGGATGATGATCATTCCATCTATTATGTCAGTTCAGAATGACAAATATACCTCTGAATCCAAGTAATTGGAATTCTAGGTTAATATGAAGCAGATAACTTTACAGAATATTTGCCTCGATAAATATATTGAAGAATGTGGGTTGAGTCAAAATATGAAGAATAGATTTGGTTCATAAATTCAAAGTCAACTGTTAATTTTTTTTGTTGATGAATTATTGTTTTATTTCAAGTCAATTAATATCTCAGAATACTTGCCTCTCCAAGTTATAAATGGAAAAATATTGGAAAGACCAAAGTATGATGACAAGATAGGCCTATGGTTCATTTCAAATTACCAGTTCGTTTTTTTTTTAAATATTGAGAAGCAGTATTCCTGACAATGTACTGCTCTGAGTATTGAGCATTACCCATGTATTCTGTCTGCCAAAGAAGTGGTGTGCGCACACAGTGACTAAACCAATAACAGTTGGCTTGGTCTAGTCCATTGGTCAGACTCAGTGTAGGCCTGCTATTTATACTATTAATTGTGCGATGAATTCTGCCTTAGGGCCCTGTAAAACATGAAAGATCTAAGAGTCATTTTTTTCTTCTTTCCGTTTATTTGAGTTTCAGTTGATTAGATGTCTATTTTTTATTCGCAAAAATTTTAAATGGAGTAACCAAACTGGATTGTAATTGTATTTGGTGTCATCTCAAAACTGATACAGGGGTAAAGGAGAAAATTTTAAAGGAATAATTTTGATCTTTGTAAATTAAATATTACAAACAGGATAGGTATGCAGAATATTTACTTTAGTTCTAGCTAAAATAGGGGAAAATATTTTTTTCTTGAAGTGGAAGAAAAATAATTTTTCTTTAAAAGTTTGACTAGTAAGAAATCAGATATTTATGCACACTTAGTGTCTCGCCAGACTACTGCCATAGTCAACTGTTTCACTGTTTGCCAACATCATACTGGACCTGCATACATTGAGACTCTTTTTGGTTTATCAGCCATAACAGTAATTTCAAGTGATCACACAGCTGAATTTATATTTCATGAAGATTTCGGTTACAGTGGTCACTCTGTTTTTCGATTTTGCCTTTCTTTTTAGCTCATTTTAAAGATGAATAAATTATTTTCTTATCAACCTCAATCACATAGATTGGGGAGGAAAACCCAGGAAACTTTGAAAAGGAATTAAATATGTGCAAAGTTAATTTTAATATTGATTGAAAGTGGATCTATTTTATAAGTATGGAAAAATGGATATCTTGATATGGCTTCTTACTTGATATCTTTAAAATCGTTTTTTTTTTTTTGGGACCTAATTTTTTTCCTTTTCATGCACAATATTTAAGAGAATACTTTGTTTTGAACAGTGGTTAGTAAATATTTATGAGCAAGAAATAGTTATCTTTCATATTTATGTTTGCTAACAGGGGCAGCTTGTTCAGAAACCACTTGGCTGCTGCATGTTTATATCCTATCAAGGCATTCTTTCAATACTAAAACAAAATAACTTGAGAAGATTTTCTGATGAAACTGATGCCCCCTCCAATTCAGAGCAACTTCAGAAACTATTAACAATATTGCAAAAGACCAACACAAAGGAAGAATTTCAAAAGGTAGTCAAACAAGAATTCTCTAGCCACCTGGAAGCTGTAGATGAGGATATGGCAGCCTTCTTAAAAAACTTAGCTAGTGGCTTTAATGATATTATGAACGCTGCTCAAGCCAAGATAAGCCCCAACACAGTGCAAGCAACAACTGCAGAAAAGTTAATAGGGTAAACATGGCTGCATTTCTATTTTTTTTAATCTGACATTGTTTATTTCCATTACATTACAGGCTGCATTCTTTTTTGTTGTAATTGATTTCTTTTTTTTTTTTCTTAAATGAAAAGATAAAAATTTTGTCCTCTCAAACTATGGGTTTTAAAAATTCCTTTTCCATGAAAATAATTTGTAGACTGAGGAGACTTTCAAACTTGTAAAGTACTCTGGTATGAGATGAAATATAAACCTAAATGGTGACAAAGCTCTGATTTTTTTTGAACTTATACATTTGCTACAGTCTTGATCTTAAACAAAGATTGAAAGAGCCTTGTAGGAAAGTTTTCTAAAATATTTTTTTTTTTTTTTGTATTTTATGTTATTCATCATTAGGACTACTGTGGTGAAGCAATCAGGATGTCTGACTTTGCATCGTAGAGAGGGTGCCATTTCCACACTGGAATGTACCATTTCAAGGCCAGAAACTTCAGGGAGAACCTTTAGGTACAGCCATTTTTTTTTATTAAAAGAATCAGTTTCTTGTTTTTAAGTGACTTTCATATGATGTATGAGATTTTGTAACAATACCTTAAGCAAATCAGTGATTTCAATAACTCTTGTACAAAAAAACACTGCGTTAACCCATTTCATGTGACCTCATGGCAACCAACTACTCAACTTTTAGTTCCCTAGGTGAAAAGCCACTAGCGCCCACCAAGGTCAAGTTACAGTGAAAGGTCATAAAATTTACCTGTGCAAGCCTAGAGTACCAGGGAATTTTTCTGTCCAATATTGTTTTATAATTTCTTATAACTTTAAGAGTGAATGAATGTAAATAAAATGATAGTAAATTGCACTTTTATTTGTGGAGCATGTATGTGATAAGTAGCTGGTTTCTCTGATGTATTTTTTTTCACTCATTGGCATTTAAGAATAAGCAATTTTTATGAAAGGACTCTAAAAAGTATGAATATGTTATTTTATTTGCAGTCTACATTTTTTGTTCAGATTTATATGAGAGAAAAAAAAAACCCATTGTAATTACATTGATATAAAAATCAAATTCATATGTTTAGGCAAATAGTCAGTAGGTTGATATAAATTAGATGTTTTCTGTTTTGACCAGCACAGCTAACTGGATTGTTAGTTGATCAATTGCGCTAGGAGGTTTGTATATCATCATTTTCCTGATGTGTTGCTGATAATATTTTAAAATAGGCTCTCCCATGAATTTGTTTCTTTGCTTAAAGTAATTTAGTTATCTTAAAGTTTGTGGGGCTTTTGCTAAAAGCCGTTCAGTTTTGGTTCATTTGTTATTGTACAAGTACATTAACACGTTTTTTGTTGAACTGGTTAACTTCTCTAAGTAGCAAGGCTTTCTTTCTGTTACATTCCTACTTCTCGAACAAAAAATTGCAAGCTTGTATTTTGGAATTTTACTTCTGAAATTTTCCTGGTTTCTTTATTTCAAAATTTTGAAAATCATCTTTGAATGACTGAAGGAATCTAGATTTGAATAATGCACCATCCTTGCCCTGCATTCCTGCTTGCTAACATAGTATCATAAATGTGGGTGTAACCTTGAGGATCAGGCAACTTATGTCCTTTGTGGATAAACCAGTAGTCACCAATTGCAAAAAAAGTTTGATCATTTTTGTCTTTTCATTTCATAACGACTAATAAGTCTCTTTGCTTTTTTATGTCTTTTATTATGAGTTGTATATTGTGTCCGGTACTTTAACATGGCTAGGCTATGAAGTAGGTGTTATTATTTTTTGACTAATTTAATGTTAAAAATATGAAACAGTATCTTATATTCTTCAAACTAACTTTACCATTGTTTTCCTTGCCCTTTTCGACTCATTTGACAAACCTGATTATAATGGAAGTACAGTCATCTTTGCTTGTTGAGTCGTTCAGAGAATCCCTTTAAGTTATCCATATTTTGATTGTCTCCTTTTTAGAACTAAAAAGTTTTTTTTAAAGAAGATTCAGAGCCAAAGTACTAGCCATGTGAAATGTTAGCAGTGCACTAAACACATATGGAAGTAGAAAATAAATGTGAAGTATCATGGTCATTGTTTACTAGACAAATCAGAGGAATGTCACTTTGCTGCTTTTTTATACCATGACTTAATTTTTTTCCTTCAATTTACAGTGATAGGTCTGAATTCATTTCTAATTGGTATGTTTTGATGAGATTTGTGTGAAAAATTGAGAGTGTGTTTAATGTACTGGGGGTATCTATTTATTATAAAAAGGCAACTTCAATGTATTTGTCCACTATCTCCTCCAAAACCATTCAATGTACATTGATGAAGCTTACTGAATTTTAATCTGTTGAGATCAGTGTGCCATGCGGTACAAAAAAATGAAAGAAAAGTTATGGATTAAGTCTACAAAATGCTCTTGAAAGTTGGTAATGTATTTATTGTAATTAATTCATCAAAATTTTTGCCAGATTTATTATTATGAATCAAATAATATTTAAAAGACTGTTCTCAGCGGTTTACAATTTTCAAAGCAGATGACTTTTTTAAAACAAATTGTTATTGTTTTGTAAATAATTATAAATACATAAAAATGTATTAAATTAAATGAAACTTGACATCCTCCAGTGTAAAGAAAAAAACGTCCTGGAAACATCGTTGCCTTTTTTTTCTGGAGCGGCGTTTGCAAATTCTATATGGTTTCATATCTAAGATATCGGCCTGATCCACTAATTGTCAACAAAGAATTGTAGAAACATTCAAGTTAAGCCATTTTTATTAACTTGCCACTCTTAATTTGTCTTGGAGGAGATATGCAGATTGTGACCAGATATAAAATAATTGTAAGCTTTAGCAATCCTGGGTAACCCAGTGAATCCAGAGCCATAAATTTTTTTTTTCGTCTGTATTATTGTCTTAGCAGTTACACATTTTTACATTTCATTAGAGGGCATTTTTTCATTACATCAGATCGAGCACAATGTGTATGTGTTTTTGGTCATCAGCACCACATTATGATCTCAATGGAGATATAAACTGGAAACAGGCCTGCTTAAAAGATTGCACCCAAATTTCGTTTTTTTTTTTTCGCTTGAGACCTCACATATTTTAGAGAATGCTTTTATGGCAAGGTGAGAAGAAATCCTATGTCTCATTTATTCTCAAGAACTTGGTCCTATAAAGTTTTAAAACAGTACCATAAGTGTCTCTGGAGGAGATATAACTGTCATTGTTGTAAAATTTGCTTTTTTTTTTATTCAAGTATTCATCCTCACCTTTTCATTGTTTTTTAAGTTGCTTTTCTTCGTTGCAGTTGTATGGCTCTGGAGGATATGTCTTTTATTTTTGTGAAGTTCACATTTCTTCAATTTAGTCCTCTCCACCTGTTCATTTGAACAGACAATCATCTTTGTGCTTCATAAATTTTTGAATTGGGTTTTAAAAAAAGAAAATGTAATAAGACATTGGATTTATCTCTTTTAAAAAAATGTTGCTTACCTATATGTTTGATAAACTCAGAATTTTTTAATTAAGCAATAGTTGTCAAGGGTTTGGAAATTTTATCTTTGATCTTGTAAAGGTCCTGGAAAAGGGCTGGAA
Source organism: Elysia crispata (assembly GCA_033675545.1). Classification (NCBI taxonomy): domain Eukaryota; kingdom Metazoa; phylum Mollusca; class Gastropoda; family Plakobranchidae; genus Elysia; species Elysia crispata. Next base: position 189,576 of record JAWDGP010003292.1, on the reverse strand, counting down.
TTTTATTAGAGACAAGGTGTAGGAGCTGTGAATCAAGCTGGTTCATTTCAATTTTACTGTATCTGCCTCCTCAGCTTGTTTCGTTATACAGCTGCTGTTGAAGCAGAGACTGTCTTCAATTCTTTTGAGTCTACTGTGGCCCCTATTGTTGGCACAGGGCTAATTACTTTGCAAGAGGATATTCTACAGAGTTTGAGTGACTGTGTAAGGGAACATCCATTATGGACTTCTGCTCATGTTGCTGCATATCTTGGTCATGCAGCACTGCTTAAATGTCCAGGCATTTTAGAGTAAGTTCTTTGGAAAGTACCCTAGAGGTATACTTCTTAAGTTAACGTTTTTCTTCTTGCTTTCAAAGTTAAACAGACAAAATCATTGGTTCAATTCATGCTCTAGGAAAACAATTCAAGATAAAGATGTAATGAAAGCTTGAAAAAGTACTTTCCCTTTCTGTCAAAAAATTGAAATTTTCATTACTTCTTTTCCTATTATTTTGACAACTTTCTGCATGAAATTTGTTTTTTTTTTCTCAGTCAGTCATCTGAAAAGGATATTTAAGAGTAAAATTTTGAAATTTTTTGGAAAGAATTTCTGTATATTGCTTTTAGGAAGTAAGTAAAACTTATATAGCTTTTGCCAACTGTTTTTCATATTTCATATGCCAAGAGTGCAAAAATACACAAATTAAATGGCCTGTAAAGTATTAGATAGGCAGATGATGACAATAATTTTTTCACCAAACTTAATTTAACTCATTTGCAGCTGAGGGTCTGGAAATAATTTGAGCGCTCATGACTGGGCTTTTTGGGTATTTTTAGAAATTAAAAAAAAAAAAAACCAAAAATCTAATCCATCTTAATCAAATTTTGAGACTGACACTAACAATACATGCTGATTTGAATAATATACAACATGATTTTTATTTAATTTTTCTAAAACACCACAATTTTTCCTTTTGTTAAAAATTAAATCTAGATCTAAATTTGGAATTATCCTCCACTGAGTCACTGCTCTCATCAATTTCTGGATTGTAATCACCTTCACTCACTTCTAGATCTTTATCACTTTTGTTTGATTGCTCAAATACTTTAAAAACGTCTGTTCTTTCTGACTTATAACTTAGTTAAGAAATTAGTTATAGATCTAATTTCTCTTTCCGAGCAGTGATGTCTCTTTCCGTCATAAACGAAAAATGCAAAGGCTTATTAGCATAAAACTTTGCATGGACAAGAGGAAATGGTTATACTACCCTTTCGGACATTTCCTGTGGCTTTGGCAGGATTAGTATAGGAGTTATCAGGGGTGAAAGTCCATCCTGTATGGGTGATGGCAAATGCCCCAGCTAACAAGAGGCCTATCCTGTCACAGTAACAGGAAACTCCACAAGTGAGTTAACATTGCAAAGTGTATGTTAGAAATAGGAACAAATAATCGTCAGTATATGATTGTGCAGACTTTATCAGGGTAATAAAACCAATTAAAACCTACATGGTTCATGTCTTTATGTTTTTTAACTCAATCTGAAGCTCATGTAAAATAATCTTTTAGAAATGCTGACCGTCCAAGCGGAACTCATCAAAGAACCCCTCTAATGGTAGCTCTCATGGGCAAGCAGGCACCATCCATAGAGGAGCTACTTAAACTAGGGGTTAATCTGAACAAAAAGGACAAGAGTGGAGACACCGCTTACCATTATGCTGTGCTTAATAATTGCTCCCCTATTGTTGCAGTAAGTATTGAGGAATTTAATCTTTACATTGCTAATCTGATTGTTAAAAGTACATTGAAATGGGGTTAAAAAAAAAAAGAAATAATTTATAAATGCTTCACAAAAGAGAAAATTTGCAATTTTGGTCTTAACTTTTTTCTGTTTTTTTTTTTTTATCATGTTTGTTTTGCCTTGCATGTTCAATTTCATTAGAGACTCATGGATGATAAATGGTTGAATGATCAAAGGAAGAGATTCCAAAGAGCTAGGTGGATAACAACGGATCCAGAAAGATTGTCAGTTAAATATTTTGACAGAGAAAGTCCTTTCAGTGTGAATACTTAAAATAACAGAAATGTGCTCCCTGACGATTTCATGAACCTGCATTTGTCCTTTCTTAGTTCACTTGCTCAAAGATATTTCAATTATTACTTTTATCGTCACCACTTTTTAAAAAAAATAATTTTGTCTATCTACTGCAAGAACATGGAATGGTCTGGCAATTCGAGGCTAAATGAATGTTTAAATAAAAGTTGTAATTATGCACTAGATGTGATGAACAATTTTTTCTCTGCCACATCAGTTAGTTACACCTGAAAATAGTGTTGTGTTAAAAAAAACAACTTTGCCGTCAAGGACATAGGCTGTTGCTTACCTGCAAAGTCATTTTTACCCTAAAATCTTATTTTTGGCTACCAAAGAAAAAAGTATAAAACAGTTAATTCTATACTTTCCCAATCTATTTTTTTAAAAAATGCTTCTAAACGCTCATTTTAAGGCTATGTATGTACAAAGAAAAAGTGCATAGAGATGCACTGCCATGTGGGAGTAAATTTTTTTTTTTTTTTTAAATCTAATTAGTCAAGAGTGTTTGAAAAGGCCTAATAATATATTGGAATTGTACAAAATTTGTTTACTAGACTTATTAAATTAAGAGACTACTATTTTATAGGAGACCGGAATATGAAGACATTGAATTTGTGGATTGAAAATATTGCACAACTGCAGTGCGCATTTTATTCTCACTTATTCTTGCTACTGTCTTGCAGTGGTTAGCTTAGCCAGACGAAGCAAGGCTTTCTTTAACTCCTCCTATGCCTATTGATACATCGTCGATTTAGCTTTCCTTGCTTATCATCGATCTTGTATGGTACAAGTTGTTTTATTTGTCTAGACAGAGGGTCCAACTTTTATAACTGTACAAGGCTGGAATTCTTGAATACTTTCTTGCAGTTTCTTTAGTTACAAATTGTGGTGGATTACACCTATTTTAGGTTGTGGTGGCATAGAAGGAGTGAATTCAATCTAATACTTTTGCTTCTCCTTCTCCTTTGTTGTCTCTGCCAGTGTTTTAAACTTTTCTTGCTTGTGACTAGATTATTAAAATTTAAATCTGGATACTGTATTTCCTTATCAAAAACTAAATTATGAATAAAAGTTAAGACCAGAAGACTTACATAATTGATTTCTGGGCAAGACTTAGATTTTTTTTTATCTCCCTTGATATCTGATTTAAAAGGGGTCTTATAAATAGTAATATAAGACGAATTTTGTTCCATCCCTGTTGTATGGGTTTCCACTGTAGTAACAAGGTATCATTTCTGCTCAAATTCTGTGTTGATAGTACAACTAAGGTGAGCTTCTGTAAATATTTTCTCAATCTTTCCTTTTCCCTTTTTTTTCTTCTCCTTGGAAACATGTGCAGCTCCTTGTAGACTATGACAAGGAAGGTGTTATAAACTGGCTCAATGGCAAAGGAGAGTCTGCTCTTCTCATGGCCTGCCAACGAAAGATGTTTGAGGCCACAGAGAGTTTGCTGGGAGCTGGGGCTGATCCTCGCATTGCTGCTGCTGACTGTCTTCCTGTACATGCAGCTGTGAAGGCTTGTGATATGAAGTAAGGTTTCATTTTTATGTCCTCATGAAAAGGGGAAAGATGTTAGAACTCCACAAAAAGAAGAGAGATAAAAAAAAAAAAAAACCCAGAAAGATGTTAAAAAGAGAAAGCCTGGAATTGGGTTAATTTATGATTGTATGTTTATCCCCTTAAGACAAACCAAATATGCTTTCTCCCTTTTCATACATAAAACCACTCATTCAAGTGCTTTTGTTTATTTTTTATTTGAGAATAAGATTACATTTCAGCAAAAGCTAGATATATTGCTGTATTAAGCGGATTCAATATTTATCCTTAAAAGTAACCTCAAACATGAGCTGAGGATAATAATATATGTCCACTATTTTGTTAAATATTCTTCAATATTTATCCTTGATGATTTTGTCCAATGCATGTATAGATATCTCTGACAGGCTATTTACATTTAGAAGCTTATGTCCAATATTAAACAGGGCCTTTCATTTCCTTCAAAGCATGTATCAAAGAATTTCAGAGCTCCATCGTACAAGATAACAGATAAAACGGGACTTGGTAAAGTAAAAGATCTTGCAAACATAAATAAAGAAACGAAGACTGTAAAGACAACTCTTTTGTGTACATTTAGAAGTCATTACTTACCTCTGTGTGCACTTATTTCTAACACCAGCTTCCTGGTTCAAGGGAAGTAGAAAACTGTCATTAATTTTTTGTAACTACTTTTTATTTATTTTTTTTTGTGTTTGTTTTATTTTGTTTAAATTTATACTATTCTTATCTCTCCCCACCCCACCCCACAAACACACATAAAAAAAACTAAACAAAACAAATGAAAACATCACAGAAAGGTAGTAAAATGGATATTTCAATAAATATATTCCTTACATTAACTTTGTATATTATTCAGGGAAAAAATAACAATGCCAAACAATGTGAAGACTGTCAAATTGACTGGTATAAAGCTTGTCGTATAAAAAATTGGCATGAAAATATCAAAGTATAGAAGTTAAGTAGACACCTCTCAGTTGAAAATTCCTTGGCGAAATTTAGTGGACATTAAAATTTGGGTTGAAACAGTGTCAGATATTGACATGATGAAGTTTTCCCTCGCCTACCTGAAGTGCAAAATTATTTTGTCTAAAGATACACCTTTTCTAAAATTTTCTGCTGACATACCAAAAACATATTTAAGATGTTTTTTTTTTTAATTTTATGAAGTTTCAGTCACGAAAGGATCTTAACTGTCGAAAAACTTTAAAATACAAAAAAATCAAAAACAAGTTAGAGGTTGGCAATATGAAAAAAAAACAACTGAAGTTCATATTTTTTAAAATGTTTTCTGTGGTAAACAAACATGATATAACAATATTCCTTATAAAGTTGACAATCCCTCTTCACAAAAATGTAGTCATTATGGTATTTCTCAGGAACAGTTTTGATTGTGTTAGTACTGTTTTTCAAAATGAGGGGCATGCGCTCTTCTCTTCTGATTAACAGATTAAATTGTGGTACTTAAAATGAGGGGCATATGCTTTTCTCTAGCAGAAATAATTTTTCAACTCACATTTATGACATATTCTGAGGTTTAAACTAAAAAATCAAGCGATGAAACAATTTAGAATCACAAGTGGGTCTATATCTACATGACCCTCGCAAAATATTTTATTTATTTAAAATTGTTAGCTTTAAACTTATGGTCTCTGATTTTTCAGAAGTGTTGGCTGAAGACATGTACATGCATATAAATTGTTTGGATCTAAACTATGCCTTTTTGAATGAATGATTGCCTTTCCCATATAAGGCAAATCAGTTATTTTAAGTCTAGATTTATAAGACAACTTCAATTTTCCAAGCCTAGATCTAGTGCCTGAAAAGCAGTTTATCTACAATGGAACACAGTACTTTGGAAACTTAGAAATACTGCATTTATTAGCCTAGCCTACTTTTTCTATGTCATCAACCACTATTCTTGAAGTTTTGACAAATATTTTTATTAAATAGACCAAACCTAGCTTCCATTTTCCAACCTCTCAATATAAATTTTTTTTACAGCAATATCTAATTTTTGTTTTTTTACAACTTTCTCACAAACAATTTAATATTTAGTATTTTTTTCGCCCTTGAAAATATGTTACATCTGTTTCGCCTCTTTATACCCAAGGCACGCACACTATTTATTTCACAGCTTGCTATGACAATGAACATTAAATATAACTTCATAATGAAAACCACATTTTCTGAATTTTTATAGTGTTAGAAAAGATTTGAAGTTCCGTTTTATTATTCACAAAATGAATCTCATCAAGACATAATTATAATTTTTTTTATATTTTGGTATGTAAATTTTTTTTCTGACTTTCAGATCTGTGGAGGCCATAATAAAGCTATACCCTGAACAGGCCAATGCAAAAGACTTTAAATATGGTGGAACTCCAATCCATTGGGCTGAAAATTCGGAGGTAATAAGCTTGACCAGGGTATGAGATTGAAATTGGCTTTGCTCAACTGATCTAGATCAAGATCTAGACTAAAATGAAGGAGAGATTGTTGATGTTAATACTATGTTGGTTTTTTTTTTTACTCTCAATATTTAGCAAGGGTAATATATCAATAGAGAGAAAAAAAATTGTTACCCTTTGTTGCATTATTTTAATTTTGTATTCATTGAATAAAGAAATAATCAATAAAATAAAATTAAAAATATGTATATTTTGTAAACTATTCAATTATATTCTTTAACTGAAAGTGGGATTCTGTGGAACATCTCTGTGATAGAGCCCTGAGAAGTTCGTGGTCAAATTTGAACAGCTTTTTGTCTTTCTTAGTTATGGTGGCTCAGAATGTGTGTTGGAGTCTGTCTGTCTGTGTTAGTATCGAGGATAAGTTGAAGGGGTGTGGGTGGGGGTGTGGGAACTGCACCATGAAAATTCCCTCTCCATGTTCTCAGATTGGTGTAAGTGTGCCACAAGAATTTGTCCATAACTTTGAATTTTTAAAGATTTCTTCATGAAATTGTCTATGCTGATGAAAAATGATAATCATTGATGCTGCATCAATTTTTTCATTGAACTGTACAGAACATTTTTTTTTTGCAAATTTTTTTCAGAGAAATTTTGAAATTATTATTTTTAGGAACAAAATTTGATATAATTTTTTCTGTTTAAGAGGAAGTTGTATTCTTAACATCTATTTTTAGCACTTGGGCCCTGGACTAGATGTTTGGAACAGCTTTTGCAAGTATTTTGAATTATATTAACCTTGTTTAGTGGCTTCATGTTTTCTTGGTTACTTCCAAACAATTCTGAGCATTACTGGGATACCATATTTCGGTTATTTTCCCAAGTTTTAGTTTTTGAAATGGCAGATTGAAGAAATATACCTCCAAACAATGGGATCTGTGTTACCCAACTCATTTTATGTGAAAACTTATTTCCAAACCCTGGCGCTTATCATATATTGAATTCTTAGTGGTAGATCTAGATCTAGACTAGGTCTACGCTGGGAATCAATTCGCCGTCACAAATTTCTTCCTAGCTAGATGTAAATTCAGTCTGATGTTGCCATTCAAATGCAATGAACTCTCACTTGTTCCTGAATAATCCTTAACCTTGACAGGGGCTGTCTGTTTAGGCAAAGCTAGACCTAATCCCCCAAAGGACCCAACAAAGGATAGAAATCGAAGCTACCTGTTGTTAGCCCTTAGTTCTAAGTTTTGAGCTATCTGGCCAATTTTAAATAAAGAGATCTTATCCGCCTTCTTTTTCACACCCATTTCCTGATTGCTTAAGTAGAGGGTGGGCCTACACATAACCCTAGTTTTGTACATGTGGAAAAAACAAAATTTGTTTTGAAGTCTTGATGACAGGTAGACATAGAAGACCGTGGGTGTATCAGATTAGATGACAGTAAAGTGCTGTGGGAAAGGCAGTGTCTTTCTCGCTGCTGCCTAGGGATCAAAGGCTAAGGCACCTGCTTACAAATTGTTTCTACTCAGTTAAAGGTAGAGTTAGGGTTATTGTTCGTTACTTCTTGTTTGAAGAATAACAAATACAGCTCTGTAGGGCACTTGATGGAAATTGAAGATTTGCGAATATAATGAAAGAATTTTTCTAAGTTAATATCTGTATGGGTGAGATAGTGCAGGCCTGCCGGCCTATTGTCTTTTGGAGAAAAAAATTTTCCTATACAATCGAAATGTTTTTCTTACAAAGTGATGATTAGTCTTCAGTTTGAGAGAATCGCATAGTCTACAGGCTTTTTGAGATTTTGTGGTCAAGAGTCGAGAAGTCTGCAGGCTTTTTGAGATTTTGTGGCCAAGAATCGAGAAGTCTGCTGGCTTTTTGAGATTTTGTGGCCAAGAGTCAAAAGTATGCAGGCTTTTTGAGATTTCATGCTCCCACCCATGTATCTGTCAAATTTCTTAAATTTGAGGCCAATGTTTACTTTCTCTATTTAAGGACTGATTGTTTGAAAAATATGTGTTATAATTTTGACTTAGTGCAATGGGAAGGTAGAAATAAGAAGAGAGTTAACAGGTAATCAGAAGCAGAAAACAGATCTGTTCAAGGAATTTTTTATTTCAAGGGATCTGTGTTAATCCTGTTCTACTGTATGTATGATCTTTCCTTGACTTACCTAAACCACCCATGTGCATCCACGTGGGACTATAATAACTGGTGAAAAGCTGTCAGAGGGCAATTAATAACACAGCAGAGTTAGGTAATTTAGAGCAGTACAGATCTTGAGAACCAACAGCATTTAATAGCTATTTTAGTCCTCATGTAGGTGGGCACATGTAACTAATCATTGGGCTAATCAAAACTTCCTTATTTAACAATTTTTTTTGTGTCAAATGCATGAAACTGAGGAAGTAAGCTACTCAAAAGACATATTTGTTTAAAGAGTGAGGTGTGTGTGTGTGTGAATTTCTAGTCGTGTGAATTCATTTTAACAAGTTCAGACCACCAGTATTTTGAATCACTTTTTCTTAGCAATGTCAAAAAAATCTGGAACTGTAAATACTTTTCCATGCTAATAAAAAAATAACAGAAATTAATTGTTGGTTTAATTAACTAGAGTCAAAATACCTTAGAAATTCTATTTCGCATTTTGTTGTTGTTGTAAATAACATGGTTGGTTGGAATGCTTACTAAAGAATGGGAAAAATTTATTGTAGGTTAAATTAAGTGTAGTCCAAAATCCTTAAAAATTCCACCTGCATATTTTCTTTTCTTTAGCAATGTTGCTGAAAAGAGTGCTCTCAATCTTGTAGAAATAGACTCTGAGTTTTTGGAAGTGAAGAATTATATGATAACAACTGCATCATTACCTTATAATGCATTAGACTAAGTGAAAATCTAAATTTAATTAAATATTATATATATAATATATGTATATATAGTTTGAAGACAAGTTGGAATAGTTGATAAGAGGGCTCAACTGTGGGAGCATTTCATAGGTATAGAAGATCTTACCTTAAATTCTCTTCATACGACACTGGTGTTTCATGCAGAGGACAAAGTTGTCGCTTGTCCTCCGCTCTCTTCGGGTAAGACTGAGGTGTGTTCAGTTGCCGTTCCGACCTTGTGTTGTTGTTTTTTTTTTGTTTCCGGGCCACTGGTAGTTCTGTAGTTAATGTTTCTTTCTATGGGGGCACGATGAAAATATTTCCCTTCTTTTGTTGAGGCTTGGTTTTGTTTTTTAGATTGAAATATTTCTCTGCTATGCATAGGTTGCATATATATATATATATATATATATATATATATATATATATATATATATATATATATATATATGTTTTGTCCTGTAGTGAATGAATAATAAGTGAATTCAGCCTATTGCCAACTTTGATTTCAATGAGATTCCTAGGGAAACTTAATGAATGATAAGCTTTTCGAAAAATCTGCATTTTGATTTTAAAGGTTACACTGTCTTGCTTATTTTTAATGGGTGTATATTTATTTTTGTTTTTAATTACAGTTTTTTTTTCATTTTTCTTCTTTTTAGGGGAAAAGAGAGGGACTCTATTTCTCATGTTATCTGGTTTATTCTTGTCTTGTTATGTATAGATTCTCTAGGTCCTTGTCTAGATTAGAAATGAAAAACAAGGTCATGTCATTTGAGATTAGACAATCAAGAAATTGTTTAACCAAGTTATTAATCATAAAGGGCTTACTAGGTTGAACAAAACATGTGGCAAACTGTTCTGAAAAGTCAGTAGGGTCTACCTGCATTTTAAATCAAAATGATGTGTTAAAAATGGTCAATGGTAATGAGGCAGTAAAATAATCTTTTGACAAAATCAGAAAATTTACAGCAAATGTACATTTTGCAATTGCAGTGTGGTGATGATAAATGTATGGTACTGTAAAATCTTGGAAGGACAAATGTGGTCATTTAAGTATGTATGACTAGCTGTAGTGCCCCAGACTTGAATTGCAAATTCAAAATTTTAAGCCCTTGTTTTCTGCCAATCTAGCCCTCACTGACTTCCACATCTAGTTGGTGGCAGCCCTGGGTTATTTTCTTTTATAATGTAGATATTGATAAAAAAATTGAATAAAGTGTCATATCAACAGTACCAAATGGTAACATTTTGATTATTATTCTTTCACATGTCTGGCAGAGTATTCAAAAGCTGTCTTTCTTTGGGTGTAACGCAAACATTCTGAACAATGAAGGCAATGCCCCACTCCATGTCATGATGCAAAAGTTGAGGAGAGAGTGCATGATGGCTCTTTTATGTCATGGCGCCGATTGCAACATCAAGGATGCTACTGGAGAAACGGTGCTACACAAAGCCATCAAGGTCTCATTGACGTTTTGGAAGCTATTCTAAACATTTGTTTTTATTTGCACACATTAAAATATAAGTTGTCAATATTAGTAACACAATGTTCATAACAGCAGGCTAGGCATTTCCAGAAAAATGGTTTAATGAGATTTAATGGTTATCACAACAACTGCTGATCTTATATTTGATTCCTTATGAAAATTTAATCAACCCAAATTATGGACTGTCCCATTAAAGCAATATATGCGTTGGGGAAAGAATGCTGAAGTTTTTCCTGATTTTCTTATTTGGGGGGAAAAAAATTTGTTTTAATTGTTTCAAGCATTGAATCCTTTTGTTTTCAGAGTGATGATTTAGAACTTGTGCGCCAATTTGTAGTGTTTGGGGCAGATGTAAACCTACCCACCAATGATGGACAAACACCAAGACATTTAGCATCCATATCAAAAGGAAAAAGCAAGTAAGTTGTTTTGTTATTCATTTATAGAGATAATTTTTTTATTTACTTAAACAAAGTAGTTTCTTATTTAGAAAATGCAGATTTTTACCACAAAAAATTAAGGTCATCTTTTCTTTGGAAAAGGATTATATTGTGTTATTATTACATGCTTGCAACTGACATTCCAGCAAATTGAGGCTAACCAAAAGACCTTGCCAGCTGATTGATTGTTTTGTTTATTTAAAAATACAAATGAAAAAAAAAAAAAAGAAAACACCGTTATTGATCACAAAATGTGACAATCAGGCTGAACTTTCCCTCTGCTTGTACATTAGTCATTAAGGCCTGAAAATAATGAATAGTGCCATGTGCCAAAGAAAAAAAAAACTTAATGAATGGAGAATCCTGCCATGTGTTGGTTAGCTAAGAATCCTGGGAAAGTTGTTTATTTTGTATTGAGGAATACTTCAAAACACTCATTTGAAAACTATTTTACATGTACGAACAAAAAGTGCAAAGGGTGCTCTGCCTTGCAGGAGTTTATAGCTTTTTATTTATCTAATGCAATTGGTGAAGAGTGTTCAAGAGGGCCTTGCAATGTATTGGAATTTACAAAGTAGCCAGATCTAGCTTCTCTATTAAAATTAAGGGACTGTTTTCTAGCCCTGCTCAATGATATCAAGACATATGATTCCTTGATTAGAAATACAGCCAACTGCAGTCTGCTCCATCTTACTGTCTTGCAGTTGTTAGCTTATCCAGCTATAGCAAGCCCTTCTTTCATTCAATCTAACACTTTCACTTCTCTTTTGTTCTCTCTGTCAGTGTTAAATCTACTCTTGCGTGAGCAAATTCCAACCTATTTTTCTTTGCTTGTAACATGCTTGTAACAAGATTATTAAAATTTAAATTCATATTATTTTCCTATCACAACTAAATTGTGAATAAATCCAGGCGACTTAGAAAATGGACCTCCAATCAAAACCTATATCTAATTTTAATGTAAGCTTAAAGGGCTGAGATCTTCTGATGGTTCATTGAAAACGTTTTTTTTTTCTGTGGTACTTAAAAAAAATCATCTCTCAATCATCGTCATAATTCTTTTTTCATGTTTTTATCTTTTTGTTTTTTCCTTTCCTGTTCACCAGCTTGGACAAGCAAGGAGGCATTCACCTTTTTTTAACCACCTTTCTTTCTCATCCTTTCCCAGCTAAAAACAAATTTCATGTTTTACACAGGAAAGCGGAAATATTTTTAAAAATAACAATCCCCTTAAAACAGGCCAAGAATTGCACTTCAATTTTGCTGTTCGACAACTTTACCAATTACAAAATACAACTGCTCTACCAGTCTCAATGACAAGAAAATTCTTTTGCAGTAGAACAGCGGGCCTTCTTGTTACTTATTAATACACTGAGGTCCAGTGGAGAGGGTTTAAAAATTATGAATAGGCCTGTCTAGCCTAATCTCTTTTCAAATTGGCTTTAAACATTTTAAAAAGCTTGGTGGCTTTAAGCCAGACGTTATTTGTTTCATAAGTGAGTTAGGCTACTTAAATTAATTGAATTACAGATGTCAAACATGCTGAGTATATGCACAAAATGTAAAATATTGTGATCAGAAGAACAGTGCTGAAACGAGGCCAAGACCTTTGGTGTTCATTCGGAAAACAAACAACTGCTGTAGACACCATTTGGGTGTAATATTGAAGAAAGAACTGCAAAAAATCAAATTCCTATTATTTCTTGTTTAAGCTGTCGCCAATAATATTAAACCACTGCCTTATTTCCATTATTCAGAATTTATTGCTACTAAGACATTGAGTGATTAAGAGATACATTGTAGCTTAGCCATAGTTTTATATGTAAAAGAGGATGTAGACACTTCCCATATAGATATTGTCGAGGAGGGAAAGCCCATTCTTAATACTTGATAACGATAGTGGATAGATAAAAGAAGTAAAGATGGAAAACAAAGGAACCATTGTACAAAAAGGTATAACAGTGTCAGATCCTTGCAGACCAAAACAATTTTTAGCCTGATTTTGCAGACCACTCAACTCTAAGCAACTTGCACCCATGTATGTATGTATTATAAAACTTTGAATTCTTAAAACCGCATTGATACCTGTCAGTAAAACCCTGTTTGAATTTTGGATTGTTGGTATCTTTGTGTTTTACCATAGTGGTATTTGAGAAAAAAAGTTCTCAGAGTTTTACTGAGAGTCCTTTACATAGACATCTTTGTAAGTATTTTATTCTTTAATGGTCTCCTTTAACATTTGGTTTAAATTTTTTCATCTTTGTAAGTTATAAATAAAGATTTTACACAGAGCATGATAAATAATTATTTAACTCATAACTGCTTTCAATTAGCTTATTTCTAAGAGAACATCACTTTATCAGTTGCAATATAGTGCTTGGAACGATTTGATTATACTGCTCTGTTCATATCCTAGTAATCTGATCTTACTGAATTTCTTCCATAACATCTTTTCGCTGTGAAATGAATAGTCAATTTACTTTATGTGATGGAAAATGGATCAAATGGTTTAGAAGGTATAATAATTTTTTTTCCTTAGATTAATATATTGATATTCTTAGGTAGATGAAACTATCAGGGGAAGGGAAAACACTCTGAAGTAGTTTATTAATAGTATTAGAAATTGGCTTTTTAATCTAATCTTAAAACAAATCTTTTTTCCTCTATTTGTTTTGATGCTTTACCCAGAGACAAGTAAGACTGCTTGTTTGAGTCATTTTTTCTTCTTCTTTCTTTTCCCCTTGCTGTTATCCATACAGTTGATTACATGATTTCTCTTAATTAAATGCTTTTGTATAATTTTCATATGCAAATTAGGTAGGGAAATTACAATTTAAAGATGTTTTGTCAATTTCACCCTTTGACATTGTTTTCATGGTAAAGTGTGGTGGAATGCTTTACATTTTGTGTCTCTTGTTTTTTCATTCTTAGAATTATAATTTATGTGTTTTATATCAGTATTATGATTTAGCCTAGTCATCAAAAAATGACAGTTCTTTTTTCTCTTGTTTGAATAAAAATAATAGGGCATTTCTTGTGCTAAATTAGAAAATGAATCCATAGATAAATTTATTTTTTTTTTTGTATCTTTTCTGTTCTTGATTTTTTTGTGTTGGTTTCAGCTTTTTTAAGTCAGACTATGAATTTGAGAAAGGCGATTGCTGCTTTTTTTTATCTCCAGAAACTAAAAAAGAGGATAAGACTAAAAATTAAAAAAAAAAGCAAAAAAAAACAATGACAAGTCTGTTCATTTTGATGTTTTAGTATTTAGAGTTGAAATTTTTAGTACATTTGAAAAGCAGCAGGAAAGCCAATCATGTGGCGAATATTGTTATTAAGTTAAGTATTATTTATAAAAGATCAGATTTTAATTTTCCCACGATTAATGCTTAAGATTCTTAATTCACTCAACCGCAGGCTTTTTTTTAGGCTTGCTAGCTTTAAAGACCAGAGTTTCAGTGCAGTTTACAAAAAAGATAACCATGACATTCCTAATTAATCATGAAATTTGGCCATGCAAATTTAAAAAAAATAACATTTACAATGGAACAAATTTGAATACTGTATATTTAATGTTTTTTGTTTTTTTTTAATAATTTTTGGAATGCAGACAATTTTTATATTTCTACCAAAAAAAATTAATCCATTTCGTAATTTGCCTGCATGTGAAAAAAAATTGTAAAAGAAAGTATCGTCTCTTTTCCACTCCTGTCTACACAAATTTGAAACTAAGATGCTGTTCTTGCGTAGAGGTAAGTCAATGAAGCAATAGACACAATAGTGGGAGAGAAAAAAATTTATTGATAGCCATCCAGTGTGCTACACTGGAATGGCTCCCAGAGAAAAGTCGCCAATCCCATGTAATACACAGGAAAATCATTCAGTGAGTTAATGTACAGGTTTTATTACCTCAACTAATTGACATGAAGTATTCCCTTCCACAATTTAGTCACAGATCATAAGTTCACATATTTATTGGTTATCCCTTACGGGTAATATATTGCTCAAGACGACTGTTATCTATTTGTCTGTTTATTTTCAAGGTCTTTTATACGCATTTCTATCTTTAAGATCTTGCAACCAATTTCTTTTAAGAATTCTTTAAAAAGGGATTTCCTTCCAGGGAAATCTTTACCCATACTTTGTCTTTAAGTCTACATTCAACAACATCCGAACCAGAATGTAATATAGGTCTAAAGTGCATGTTTTTATGACTTCTGTGTCAGGATAATATTTGTAGTAAAACCTGATCTTTGCTTTTCCTGTTGTTTCTATTAAGTGCATTTATTCATTGTTGTTAAAATAATGAAGGCTCCTAATAGAGCTGTTTGAGTGCATAATTTGGTTTACTATAATGATCCTCAAGATTTTCATCAATTCTATGGTTATTATTACACACACACACACACACACACACACACACACATATATATAGATCTTACCTATATCTATGAAATGCTTCCACAGTTGAGCACTCATCATTTATTTCAACTTATCTTCAAACTATATATATATATATATATATATATATATATATATATATATATATATATATATATATATATATGTATATGGTTGTGTGTGAAATAAAACAATAAAAACAGTACTCGACAATTAAGGAGCATGATATATTTAAAAAATTGACCTACCTGGTAGTAGTACATATATGCTTGGTCCACTTAAAAGTTTCGTACCTAGTGGCACTCATCAGGTGTAGTTGTTCTTTTCTGTACGTTGGATAGGAAATGTTTCGATTTTGAAATGCGCCAACAGCAAAGTTCAAACCACCGGAAAGAGGTCTTCTGCAACTGTGTGCGCGGAAAAAAAAATCTATCCAACATACAAAGAAAAACAGCACTGCCTGACGGGTGCCGTAAGGTACGAAACTTTAATGTTGTGGACCAAGCATTTACCGCTAGGCCAATTTTTTAAATATACACATAACAAAATCTACAGAACAGGACAGATTCGAACAAGTGTTTGTAAATCCATATCAATAGCATTGCCAAAAAAAACCAAAAGCAAGAGATTAGAAACTGTACTGAGGTGTCGGTCTCATGAGTCATATCGCAGCTATTGTAAAGATCATCATGATGCAAGTCAAATGCAATTCTGGATTCTGAGAAAAAAAAAGATCAATAGATGCAATCAACCTCATATGAACTTTGCCTGGGCATGCTCTTGATTTTCAAACATGTGTATACTTATGTGTTATTGACTACACCTTGGCATCTGACAAGTTTTGAGTAGATAGATGTTCAGCAGCACTGCAAATTGATTAGGAAGTTGAGAAGTTTGCTATCTTGTATCTACATACTTTTTTTTTCCTCTGGAGGGAAATAATATTGCTAAACCTAGAAGAACATTTATGAAATAAAGTAGGCAGACACGTGGTAAACAACATAGGATAATTATACTGATGACACTGCAAAAACTGTGCAGAAGACAAAGAGAGCTTGTATTAACAAATAATAAAAAATGATTGTCATGAGTTGGAAGCAGCAATTCCCAGAATGCATCATTTTTTCAACTGAACAAAACTGAAACAGTAAGACCAGTTCGAATTTTTATCTCAATTGATGGTGGGAACAACATTGATATCTCGCCAAAGTAGCACAGGCAGAAATCAGTTTCCATAGATTAATACTGCCTTGAGAAATAAATGCATGTCTATTCAGAAAAGAACCAAACTCCATTAATGCTTCAAGAAACTTTTTTGATTTATAGGTACAAGCTCGCATAATTTCACAACAGGCTAACCCTAAAGAAAAAAATTTAGCAACATGACTGCGTTTTGGCATAATTTTGAGATAGTTTTATGCAAGAAACAGATTTATTCCTATGCATTCTTCTTGCCTTACTGTATAGGTTAACAATCATTAATCACAAACGAAGTGGGTAAGTGTTGCATGGGGCTTCAAAAGATCAAACTGACTGATTGACAGACATAATTATAAGAAACAAAGACACAGACAGACAAACTGAGACAAAGGAAAAAGGTAAAGAGATATAAAAAAAAACCACACACACTGAGACAGCGAAAGAGAGGCAGAAAGACAGACTGACAGATAGACATGAAAGGAAAAGACAGAGAGAGAAGTAGAGACAGGGTCCTAGCCAGAGATGCACAGATTTAGAGGGGAGGGGGGAGGGGGGGAGAGAGAGCGAGAGCGAGAGAGAGAGAGAGAGAGAGAGAGAGAGAGAGAGAGAGAGAGAGAGAGAGGGAGGGAGTGAGGGAGGGAGAGAGAGAGAGAGAGAGAGAGAGAGAGAGAGAGAGAGAGAGAGAGAGAGAGAGAGAGACAGAGAGAGGGAGGGAGAGAGAGAGAGAGGGAGAGGGAGGGAGGGAGGGGAGACTCAGACTGACTGACTCACTAACAAACATAAGAACAGGAGAGATAGAAAGACATTCAAGAGAAAAGGCGTAGAAAGACAGAGAGGGTTCATGTGGATAAGAATGAAATCAAAAAATTTGTTTTAATTATATTAATTTACTGCCTAGGTGAAAAATTACTGAAAATTAAAAAAAAAAAGTTATAAAAAAAGTACCTAAAATGTCCAAGCTTCAAGAGTCACAGCAGCTTCAGGGCTAAGTTAGTTAACAATTACATTATGGATCTCTGCAGAGCACACAAAAATGTGCAGTTATGACTTGCAAGATCACTTCTCATTGTTAACATCACTATTGAGTTGTGTCCTCGGTTTTTTGTTTGTTTGTTTGTTTGTTTTCCCCATTATCATCAATCATTTTTTTACATTAAGATTTACAAAACTCTGAATGTTTTTTCCAGTCCAACTTTTTTGGGGTCATCAAAACATAACAGGTTTGTTCTGTTTTAAAGGCACTATATGTGTAGGAAAAAGAATGAAATAATAGAAAATGGCAATAACTTAATGAAAAAAGTAGCTTTTCCCTTTTTTTTTTAATTGCTTTATGATTAGATCCTTGTCACCCAGTTTTTCCCATTTCCTTACATACCAGTTTTTGGTTTTGTTTGTTTTGCACTTGTATGGTTTTGCATTTTGATACTTTGTATTTGAATGCAGTCTTTTAATTTCTTGATCCCATCCCAAATACATCAATTATAAGAAATTAGATTTTGAAAGATTCTGTTGTTCATACTCGTGCATTTATATCAAAATGCCAAAATTCTGGAATCTTGTACAAATTCCAAAGGGTTACATTTTTGTTCAGACAAGTCAAAAATGCATTTTTTTGTCTCTATAATGATTTATTTTCCACACAATGAGAACCCAGGGTTTTCTTATATAAACTCTAACATAAACATGTCAAGGATGTCATATTTAGTCACATGGAACATTTCATTTTTTGTTCTTCTTTGTCAACTAATCAACAGTTTGTCATTATACACAAAGAAAAAAAGCTTAAATTAACAGATAAAGGAATAAGGGTATGTTTATTTTCTTTTTTTTTTTTTTAATTTTTAATTACAAAAAGCATTGTCATAGAAATAAACAGCGAATGTCTTGTATCTCATCCAAGAAGCTTCTTGATACTCATGTTGCATTTGAAGCTTTTAATATTTAGCATAGCAGATTTAGAAATTGTATGAAACTTAGAATTATCTGAGCTGGCCAGATGAAGTCACAATCTGAGTCTTCAAGAAAGAAAAATAATAATAGTAATACAATTTATCAAATTTTAGATTTGGTTACATGTTTGTGATTGTCTTAAAATTTACTACCACAGATTCATGCTCTAGGACTGATTACAAGACATATCCTAGTAGCAATACAAAGAATATCTTTTAAAATGGAAAAAAATGAGTGATGGTTTTAGTAATCCTAAAACAGTAATGATAGTAACAATGATAATATTCATAATGAATAATCATGTGGATGACGATGCACATGACAGAGATGATAGTTATTAAATCAAAAATAGATAAAAGAAATCTTTTAAAGCTTTTGCACTACTATAATTTGGAGTCATGTTATTGATGCACCTAGTGATCATAGGGAAGATAATCTAATAGTTAATCAGTGGCTAACAGTCTTAATGCAGAGCTTTGAAATCATCTTTAGTGGATATTTTATGACAGAGAACTTACAACTTAAATGGAAATTTGATTGCTTCAATCTCATATTTATCATATTTTGCTTCCGTCACATTTCAATTTTTATATGAAGTGTAAAGATTGATGGGCTTTTTCAAGCAATTGTATTTTAAATTACCAGTTTTAACAAATTCAACAATTTATCCTCTCATTGATCTACTCTTCTTACCTACCGTTCTTAAATTAATTTAAGCTGATGAAATTCGATTTTCAATGTGCTAAAATTTTTTTTTTTTTTTATGTACTTATCACTGTTATAACCAAAAGGGCTAAAATATTCATACACAGCCCCAATTCAGTTTTTGTAATTTGTTATGATCCAATAATTGAGTCTGAAATTTTGTCATGCTTTTGTCAAGATTTCGTCAAACAAAAACAAAAATATGAAATATTATCAGTGTTAATAAAAAAAAGAACAACAAAAAAAAGCTCCATTTAATCCATAAGAGATAGATCATCTCCCTCCTCCTCACCCCCGCCCCCCCCCTTTGTTTTATTTACATAGCTTCCTTAAATTTCCTAAGATTGCATCCCTGTCATGTGCGTCTTCATCACTGTTTAAGAGTGTTTTACTCTTTCCCTCTCTAAATTACTACATTTCATTTTTATTGCTTTTTTAGTATATAACAGGAGCTAAATAATTTTTCTTGAGACAAAGATGACGGCCTGGAATTAGGTTTTCTTTTTCTAAATCTTTTATTTTGATGAAATATATAAAAAAAAAAAAAAACTTGTTTACTTTTAGTTTTGGAATTGTGGGAGTTTCATGTCTTCAATCTTTCTTTTTTTCTGTTCTCATTTTATTTTTTCAATGCAATTTAATTCATAATAATGAAGCCGTTTCTAATTTTGATTTACCACTGGATTCAAAACTTTCTATTTTTTTCACCATACCGTCACTAAGTGGCTATTTTCTGAGTTTTGAAAATACTTATACTCCATTTTTCTTTTTTCCATTTACTTTATTTTTGATAAGTAGTTTAAAACACAGCAATCAAGTTAAATGAAAACAAAGAGGAATGTTTGCAGCTGTACCTTATTATTTTGCTCTGCTGACATTATATTTAAAACTGAAAAGTTATTTTGTCTGCTTTCACAAAATTAAGCTGTGAACTCAGTTAAGGGCTTATCACTTTCAATTTTTCTTTAGTTCTCTCTCCTTCTTTCTCAGTCTCCCTGACTGGAATTTTCTTTTCTTTTTTTTTAAATACATAACTTAATTTTTTTATCCTTCTTTGAATACTAAAAAAAAATGAACCAAGAGAACTGCTACTTTTCTTCCTTTTTTAAATAGAGAAACAATACTATACTTGCTGCATGTATCTGGAGCTAACCGCTGTCCCAAAACTGCCAAAGGCTGTCTGAAAGGATGTGTGTCAGAAGGCAACTTCAATGGCACTCCAGATCAGACAATGGCAGCTCTTATGAAGTTAGACAGTGTTGGTGAGTTGAACGGAAATTTAAATTCATCAGTTGCCTTTTAAATTTGTCTTACATGTTCCAAATTATGTCAATGTTTTGAAATCACATTCAGAGATTTTCATACATGCATTTAGATAGATATATTTTTGTTGGCTTTTGTAATTATTATTTTACTGTGCAAATATGGTTCATATTTCCATATTCTGGAATAGGTAAAAGTAGTCATGATTTACTTTAAAATTCTTTGCACTCATTTTTCAATTTTCCAACTTATTACTCATAATGAGTAGTCTCAAGACATTTGAAGAGAGACTGGTTTTTGCGTGTAGGATTTGAGGAACCAGTATCAATATGTTTACTTTAAACATAAAGCAACCAACGAAAGGAACAATATGGCAGTGAATAATTTTCAGTTTTCAAATGACAAAAATACCCAATCTGTTTTATTATTCACAAGCAGACGCAATGGTGTCGAGCAGTGTCATGGAGATTTTTTATACACACGACTTAAGCAGTCAAGGCTGCTATTGCCTTTTATTAAATGTAGCTGTAGATATATATGTTATGAGCAATCCGTTCCCATCCGGGCAAGAAGGAAGGGTGAGATGATAATTTGGAGCAAGGAAGGGAAAGGTGCATCTGTTGAGCCTTTAGTGTTTTATGAAGACAACAAACTGTACATAAGGGGTAAGAAAATAGCTTTCAAGTCTTAGTTGAAGAATGTGATAAAGAGAAATATGAACAAATAGAGATTAATTAAGTTTGTGGCAGAGGCTTTGTTGTTAATTTCATGAAATGGATGAGTTGAGCTGATCTTCCAAAGAAGTAGAATTCCATGTCAAGCTCTTTGCATGAGAGTGGAGAAAGTTAATGGGCTATTGAGAGAGGGGGCACAAACTGGAGGAAATTATAATGGATGTCAACAATGTCAACTGAAAGCAACTTAGTAGTTATTTTAACTTATCTCTGATTTTGTTGGAAACTAAAACTCAAACAAATAAATAGTAGGCAATTGGAGTGTATGATTGTGTTGTTGTTTTCAGTTGCTTTATTTATTTTTTAACGTGGGGTGTGTGTGTGAGAGGATATAACATTTAATAGAGAAAGAGAAAGGCCAGAAATATCTGTAAAGTAGGATAATTGTGGAAGTACAATGAGAAATTGAAAATTTGGAAAAAATTGTTAGATAAGTAATTTCTCTATTCACATTCATGATTTAATGGGTATTCTGGGGTTTTGTCTTTTACCTGACATTTTAGCAGGCTGCAATAGTTTTATGGGGCGTAGGTATCACGCAGAATCCTATATGGAAAATGAGACTTTGATTTCTCAAGCTTTGCCTCTATGACCTAAGACATGCAGGCACAAAGAGAAAACCTTTAACAATTTTCTGAATAGAGGAATAGGAAATTTGGCTGTTGTCTCAACACTTTCCAATCTCATATGACAAATTAAAAAAATTATTGCTATCAATGATTTCCAACCTTTTTTTTTTTTGATTGTTACAATGGTCCAATTTCTGAACTTACTGAGCCTAGCTGTGGTGGTCAGATAAAACAAACAGTGCTGCAACTGGTTGCACAATTTTTGTATTTGATGTGCATTCAAGCGTTGATCCTGCTGGTGTTAGCTAGCTGGTCTCAGATGAATCCTGAGGTACGCAAAAAAAAAGTATGGAATTACTTTGTATAAAGTATAGTTTGATGAGAGAGTGAGACAGCCGGTTGTGGCTATAGGTAAGGGATGGCAAACAAATAGCATGTTTATTCCTTGCCAGTGCATAGCACTCATTTTCTCAACTTTCATTGAGATTTTTAGTACCTTACTAACAAAATTGTTATCATTTTCATTATCATTCAATTAAAATTTATTCCTATCGGAAACGCATTCTCGACAACGGTTATAAAATAACGTTTCTTCAGAATTCTTCCATATTTTCTGTGTTCACAGTTTTGAGATTCTATGACATCTACAATAAATTTCGAAAGGTGGGGGAAGAGACAAGAGAAGGATAAAAGCAGTGGACGAGATTGAACTTGAGAGAGAGAGAGAGAGAGAGAGAGAGAGAGAGAGAGAGAGAGAGAGAGAGAGAGAGAGAGAGAGAGACAGAGAGAGAAAGACAGAGAGACACAAAGAGAGGAGGGGGAAGGGGGAGAGAGATAAGAGAGAGAAAGACAGAGAGACACAAAGAGAGAAGGGGGGGGAGGGAGGGAGAGAGAGAGAGAGAGAGAGAGAGAGAGAGAGAGAGAGAGAGAGAGAGAGAGGAAGAGAGAGAAAGGGGGAGGGGGAGGGAGAGAGATAGAGAGAGAAAGAGAGACACAGAGGGAAGGGGGGAGAGAGAGAGAGAGAGAGAGAGAGAGAGAGAGAGAGAGAGAGAGAGAGAGAGAGAGAGAGAGAGAGAATTGTTATGTTAGGCGATCATGGCCATCCATGCATCTTTTTCTCTCATGGCTTTCTTTCACTCATCCTACTTTTAGCCACTTTTTTAGTTCATCCAACATCCTTTAATGTTTTTTTCCCCTGGTGCACTTTCCTTCAATCATTCCAGTCGCAGCAAGATTTTTTAGTTTTTTTCTCTTCTCAACACATGGCCAAAAAAAGTTTGCCTGGCGCGTTTACATATATTCTTTTTAAGAGTGATCTTATTGTGTCAGCATCTGGTAACACTATTTAGTTTGATTTCTTTGGAGTCCATGAGAGTTGTATCATTCTCCGTAGGAACCATAATTCTATTGCCTCCAGTTTCTTATGTAACTGCATTGAAATTGTTCAGGCCTCGGATCCATACATGTAGTCCAGGGCTCCTCATGTGTAAATCGAGATGTGTTGATTTCATTCTCTGAAAAGTCTTCTTTGCTTGCCCTATTCTTGGTGCAATTTTAATGTTGTTGCGTCCATGTATTTGAAATGATCCCTTTGCTTGACTGTATTCCCTCAGAGTTCATTAATTACCTGGTTGGAAGTAAGCCATTCCTGCAGTTGCATGTTTTACTGGTGTGAGGGCAACTAGGTGAAGCAGTCAGGACGATCACCACTTTAGCTTGAGTTAACCGCCTGTCCTTGGTGTGTTGTCGAATTTTACTAAATTCTTTTTTTTCTATTTGTTGCCTCTTTTTTACCTTGAGCTTTATATCAAACTTACAGTGAAACCTTGTTTATCATGATTCCTTGTGCAAAGTTCAATGTTCTCTTTCTCTTAGAAAATACAACTTTTTGTGCAAGTTATGCTTGTATAAGTCCATTTAATGGGAAGAGGTTTTGACAGACTTTTTTTTAGTTAGAGATCCGAATCCACAAAGTATACCATTTTTTACCAATCGACTGCAAAAGATATTGAACTTTGGATTTACAATATTATAGATTGATATGCTTATAAGAGTTTAAATACAGGTTGCCATCATGTCTTTTTTTCATTACCTGTAACATAAGCAGTATTTCCATTATACTCTTGGACACAGTTACAATATTTTTCCTGCCTAAGGCTTCAAATCTGGGGGAGAAAAAAGAAAGAAACAACTTGGAAAGTTAACTTTTTATATCATTTTATAATAAAAATTCACACTGCAGCATATCGAACACCAGCATTAAAATTTCTTTTTTTCTGTATGATTTCAATATCAGCATCAGTCTCATTCAACTCATCCCATTTAGTGCAATACTTATATGATGTACATGTAAAATAGTGTATGCCAAAATGTTTGGTCAAGGTTTTTTTTTTTGTTTTCCGGAATTATCTAAATATACATCACATTCAGCACAACCCTCTGAAAAGGTTTTTCTTAAAAGGAGCATGTTTTATAACTACTCACCATTAACTGTTTAGGATTTTTACACAAATATTAATTTAGAAAAATGGGCATATGAGCAGGAGACGAAGAGTAATTGTAGTTTTGGTGTCATTTATTTGCACCTCATGAAAAACAATCCCTTTAAACACAATGTTTCTTTAAGCTTCTGTAGGCTTCTATATGTTAATATTCTATGCTGTATATGGACTTCTTTTTTTTTTTTAAATAGAGATCATGACTGATACCAGCATAGCTATAATCTTCAGGCCTATATTCAGGCCTTTACATCTCAATTCATATTTTAACTAAGGCACAGACCTAGAATCTACAATAGTTAATTTTGAAGATTGCTAAATTCTCATGAGTTTCTTCCTTTTTTTTAATCATCGCAACCAATTCTGACATATCTATAACTCTTTTCTTGCCTTTTCAGAATTTAACTGATTTTCCAAGCAGTTATATTTATACAGAGTGTAACTGCAGAATGACTGGGTTTTTTTTTAAGTTGAAATTTATATGTAAACAATGATTAAATGTTTACAGTATTAATTATCTGAGTATTAAATTAGTGAATACAGAAAAAACTATACAATATTTCACCTTTTAAGATAAGATAAGATAAACTTATTTTCATCGTTATATTTCTCTGACTTTGGAATGAACCTGACGCTATTACTAGTCCCCCCTTCTACTGTATCAACCAATTCAGTGCTTATTTCTTCATATCTGCTTACACCTGTAGGTTGAGATCTACTATTTCAGAGGGCAATTGAGAACAATTTGATGTTGTTGAGGGAGTTAAAGGATCTGGGGCTGAAGTACACTGTAACTCTAAATCTATTTCTTCACAACCACCACCTTCACCAGAGCTGTTGCTTGACCTATTGCTAATGACAAAATCACTATCATCATCTAGATTTATCTGAACTTAGATACTTAGATTCAATTCGTAGTCTACTGTGAATTTCCAGAATAACAACATCTCTTGATCTTTTCATAAAATATCGTTATGGCAAGGGTTGCTGTAATTCCTGCAAAAGGGAATAAAGAAGAATTTATTGTGATGAATGGGAGGTAAGTGGTTTTGGAAAATCTTTGCTGTTAGTGAGATGCATATGTTTTGCATACCACGCGCAGCTCGCTGGACCACAGGCTGTGTGATACCAGAGATCTGGTTATACTGATACATGTACTAGACCTAGATTATGCTTCACGGGAGGGAACTGTGTCGAGAAAAGATATGAAAGCCTGCATCGCTTGTTCATCTGTACCATAGCAATGGAGGCAAGACAAAATGCTCGAGATTTTTTTCCTATTGAAAATTTTGGTGCTTTCTTTCCTTTGTACTCTCTGATATAGTTGTTGTTATTATAGAGGGAAAGCGTTCTATATACTCGTTATTGCAGAAATAAATTGAATGATTTGACTGACTTACTTGACTTAGGGCCTTCCGCGTCTCAGTCGTCCGACGGGGGCGCTTCGGCAGCTTTTCGGATTCCCGTCGACAGTTCTCTCCATTGCTGTCTGCTCCGGGCGATGCATCTTAGGTGTTCGAGGTCTTCCCTAGTTGTGAGTTGTAGTGTGTTTTCTTGTAGTCTTGATAGGTCTTTGTTGAGGACGACTGGTAGTGTTGTTAAAGGGCGGCCCCGAAACTTTTTTCCGTGTGTGGCGAAATAGCTGTTCATTGATTTATTAGCAGGTATTTCAATATTTCCTCTAAGTATGTGCCCGAAAAGGCGCCACCTGTTCTCAAGTATATAAATAGAAAGGGGGTGTTCCTCGCACTTGTTGTAAAGAGATGAATTTGTGATTTTAACGGGGTATTTGATGTTGAGAACTTTCCTTAGCTGTTTACGATGAAATGCATTTAATTTTTCTTCTTCAGATTTTGTCAGTGCCCAGGTGCCGCAGTTGTAGACAAGTATTGATTTTACGAGCGACCTGTATAATTTCAGCTTGGTCTTTCTTTTAATCTTATCTCCTTTGATCCAGACATTTAGAAGCTTTGTCAGTGCTGCATTGGATAGTCGTTTCCTCCTCTCAACGTCTTCTTCGTCGCCTATGAGAGTTCCAACTTTTTTTGTATTTTTATACTCTGTTCCAGCTCTTGACAACGTTGTAAACTCTGTCTTATCTATATTGACCAGTAGATTGTATTTATGTAAGGTGTTTTGTACTTCTTCCGTATCGACGAAATTCAGACCAACAAAATCTACGTCGTCAGCGTATGCAATCTCTGTAGGTAGAGTCTTTTCCAGTTTATTGGTCGGTCGTGGCAAGATGGTTCTTACTTCTTTCAGGGCATTCTCTAAATATACTGAAAACAATACGGGGCTAAGACTGTCTCCTTGCGGGGTGCCTATGTTGCTCACAAAGGGTCTTAAGTTGATTTAAGTAAAGGAAAAAAAAACGGGGATTTTCAGATCTGTGGTTATAGCAATGGTTGTCGCCATTGGAGGTCTTGTTCAATATGGGTTCCACTGTATTTCATGCTGTGCACCTCATCTATCACAATTAAAAAAAATGTTAATTTTTCTTCTAGATCTAGATTCATTTATCCACTCAGAGTAAGCTCAATCAAAACGAAAGAGGAAGTGTGTTTTTTTGCAGTACTTTACTTTCAGAAATCATTCTTTTTGGTTGTGAGTCCATATAAAATATACTAAATTAATGAGATACACTTAAGAAAAAAAAATGCATCAAGCCAATCAAAAAGTGAGTTGCTACAATGGGTTTTAGGAGATGGCATTTGCTGAATACTGTGACTGCCCGACCTTTGCAGGGCTAACTGCAGCCACTGTAACGCCTGCCTTTGCATGAAACCCTCTTCTCCTCTTCCCAAACCTCCTTATTGTAGCTATTTCTACAATTATCTTGGAGGACAGGCAGCCTTTTCTGTTCGAATTGTGCTCATAATATCCTTCTGCCTCCAGACACGCACCCATTTCTCCATTTATTTTAGTTTCAGAGCTTATTTTGGGATATATATATATATCTCTTCAAATCTGAATAGTGGTGATTTTGTTTCTAGTCTTATGGTAAATCAATTTTTGTGCCAGTTTCCTTTTAGTTGTTTTTTTTTATGCACTTGAGATTTGCATAATGTATTGCAAAAACTCTCTTTTAGACTTACACACTTAAACCAACTTTCACCTATTTGTCCATAACTCTGCAGCATTGTTCGATGAGCAGCTGATGGCTAATGTGGTGCACAGTGTTCACTCTCCTCAATCCCAAAGTGCGGTCATAGACATGGTGGACTCTCCAATGTCGGCTGGTGATAGGGTAAATTATGAAATTCGTTTCTTTGTCTTTAGGCGTTTTCTAAATCAAATGTGACATTATGTTTTCAATTTGCACATGAAACTAGCATTTTATTAACTTTTCTATGTAATTTGATAAAGCTGCTTCTGAATCCATAGTACATACATTATTATTGACTGCATAATACACAGCAATAATTACTTCAAACTTGAAGACCTTATGTAAGCATTTTTTTAAATATGCTGAGAAAAAACATTGCCTTTACATTTGGTATGATCTAACATAAGTAAGTGAGCTATCCTGATTTTATTTTGGTATCAGTTATTCCTATCCTTGGATGCAAATACTAATTTTTGATTAATTATTTACATCCCATGATTTCAAATCGAATTTGAAATGGCTCCTTATGTTGCATTGTGTGCCTGCTTACTTGTTTTCATTATTCATTATGAGAATGTTAGAATATGTTCTAGTATGTCTCAAGAAAGAAAAAAAAGTTTTCAGCAAATTTCTCTTTCTGTTCGTTTATGTGGTTTTTAACCTAAATTTTACTTAAATTGTACTCATAGGAATGCGATTTCTCAAAGCGTTATGGTACCTAGTTGGAAGTCATGAGCTCTACTTTTGGCGTTTATTAGCGTATCAAGGGATAGCATCTGCAAAAATGTAAATTGGTGTGAAAAAAGAGGAAAACATAAAAAGACCACATGAGAAAAAAAATTACTAGGAAACTATTTAGATCTGTGTAGATCTTCAAAATGCTTTTGATTGTTAAACGAAACTCAGGATTTTAAACAAAGGGACATAACTCTTTATGAAATCGCTTTCCCTGTGGAGTTTTAATACACTCCATTCATATAAAAGAACTGGTTTTAAAGAATTCAGAGTTTAGAAAATCTCTCATTTCATTTGAATAGTTATATTAGAAATTAAGGTGCATTTTTATTTGAAAGTATCATAAATCCTTAAAAATTATTTACTGTGATGGACTCGGTCATCACTGTTTTTTGTAAAATATCTTTAGAGTCAGGTCCCCAGTAATGATTGAATATATCAACCTGGCTGTCACCTTTTTTTCAGAGTATGCTGTTGAATAGTTGCACAGCATAACTAAAAATAGACTCTTATGTGGGAAAAAAATGTTCCCTAGTGCATATATATATATAAAAAAAAATTCGACATGCATGTGTTCTCTTGATATGCTATCAAGAAACCATATTTCAACAGCTTGTAAATAATGAAAATGATCAAATAAAATTTTTATTAAGCACAATCAAGATCATACAAATAAAACGCATGAAGTTGCAATGGCCCTAAGATAATCTTTAAAAAAAAAACTGAGTTTGAAAGCTTTGAAATACTGTGAACAAAAAGGCCTGAGATGAAACGTGCAGTATTTTCATCCTCTAATTTTAATGAAAGTTGTAAGAAGAAATAACACTCATGTTGCATGGTCAGCTTGCCAAAACTGGTTTCAAACGGAAACAGTGATGAGAAAATCACGGTTCAGAATAAATGCATCTAAGTTATTCTTGTCATAGATTATTTGATTTATAATTTGGTTGTTAGGAGGTAGATTTTAGGTGAACGTGTGACTGTATAGACAAAACATTTTATAAATGGGAACTCTTTCACAGCTGGTTGTCTTGAAACACACCTTGCCAGTGCTTGAGGGATCTTTTATTTGTTAAATATGCAGTTTGCAATTCTGGATATATATAGATGTTCTTGGGAACATATTTTTAGTGAGATGATCTTCAATAGCTCTCCTACACCTAGGTTATTCCCTCGAGATCAAAATTTTATATGACTAAAAAAAAAAGTAGAATTAAAAGAAAGAAATGGTCTCAAAAAATTTTTTTAAATTGAATTTCTGAAAATTAAAACTCTTCATCACTAAATCTTTCAAAAGCACATTTTCCTTGTCGTAAAAAATTTTCAAAATGTATTACAGAGTTAACAAAGGCCATTTATAACTCATATAGGAACACCTGTGATCTATGAAATATTGTAAAAAGGGATTGGAAAGAGGAGGGGGTGGGGGAGTGTGAAGAGAAAGTCAGACAGAGAAAATTAAATCTTTTAATATCTCAATAATCTCAATAAGATAACTTGATTTAATATGATTTTTATTATTTTATCTATGACGTGTATTATGTTTTATTTCTGTTTTGTCAAATTTTGAGTCTCGAATTTTCGGTCCATTCCTGAGGAGTCAATTCAGGGGAGGTTTCCCCTGCTAAAAATCTTACTAATGATTTCCACCTACCCACTAAAAACATCTGTGAATAAAAAGTCATGGCTGCCTGTGTCATAATTAAGTTATACGTCAATGTCATTTTTTTTTTGTTGTTTCTAGGTTCTCTGTTTGGATGGAGGAGGAATCAAGGGGCTTGTTTTGATACAGATCCTGATGGAAATTGAAAATTCTGTTGGGCGGCCTATCAAAGACTGCTTTGATTGGATAGGAGGAACAAGCACAGGAGCAATCTTGGCTCTAGGCATCGCCAAAGGTTTGTAGTTTCTTCATTTTTTATTGATTGAATTGATCAAGGAATATTTCACGGCGTAGCAAATTCTATTTCTTCGCTCTACTTTAGTTGAGCGCTAGAGATGGCCCTACTGCCATAAATCAGTGCCGCCTTGACAGGTGACCTGAGGTCAGGTGCACGGCCCGACTGTTATAGCTCGGTGCTGCATGTCTCGGCCGGGTATGAATAAAACCATGTTATTTTTCGGCATTTTAAATCAGTTCTTGCTTTGCAACCGCTTAAGACTGGATTATATTTGTTTTTTCTCCACAATTCCCTGTTTTTCCTCAATATATTCGTGAAAATCTGATAATTCTAACTTAATTATTGTGAGTGTGAGATATTCATGAATTAGGAGTATATTTTTTTTTTAAACTGAATATTGAAAACATAATTAAGTAAGTTGTAAAAATTCCACACGATGAATGAACTTTGTTTCTCGGCCATAGGAAAATGGAAAATAATAGCTTTACGAAGATGTAATTTTTTTTCTGTTGACAGCATATCTTATAAACTAATTTAACTTTTTAAATAAAGACTTTTACCAACTATGGAAGATTCCAGAGAGACTCATATAAACAATGTTAACAATCTGTGTCGTATATGTGCTAGATTGCGTGCGATGAGAAAACAACAAAAGCACAATAGTAGGAGTCACTTGTGTTCCGCTCTTTCTGGAGATATTTTCTTAATTTACGATCTGAACATTAAAAATGACATTGAAGACACTTATTCACAGTACCTGTGTGACAAGTGCTACTCAAGCATAAAGACTCTAAAAAAGAGATACACTGACATTTCTATTCAAAACGCCCGTGCGGTGTACAGCTTAAATAAAGACAAATGGTGCCCATTTGTAGATGGGCACAAAACTAACACTTGTAAAATTTGCACCCATAGAATGGGTTTGACAGTAGGCTGCATCAAGAGAAGAGAGAGTGGGTGCAGTAGCTCAATGATCAGGAGCGCCACATGCCCAGAGACACACACTACATCACATCAAAACACACCAGTAGCTGTAAACATTGATTTAGGCATATAATCAACAAGTTGCACACTACCAGATTCAATTGATGCCATCACAGACACAAGTCAAGCCAGCACAAGCTTTGCTACTCATTCCTCACAATCCTTAGAACACTCACTGCATTTCTGTATAGACGCAAGTGAAACAGTCCTCGATCACCTTCGTCAAATGACATCTACTCTATCAGACACAAACATTTCCATATTAAACCAGTCTCAGCCTCTACCCAACCCACTAGTTAAATTTTCACCTTTCAACATACCTCCAGTGCCTGTAGCAAAATCTACCCCAACACATTCCTCCAACAAACAAAAAATAACAACAGATACTTCAACATCACCTATGTTTAAAAACGATAGTACATTTAGCCAGTCTCTCAGTCAATCACAGGATACACCTCTCACTAAAGAAGAGGAAAAACTCAATACGCACTTAGTTAGGAGGAAGCTGTATAGTGACCCCAAAAAACAGGTTGTTAGATGCAAGACAAAAGGTCAGCCATTGGTGTTACAGAGAGTGATAGATCTAGCTCCAAGAAAACACACAACTACAGTAAGGACACCCACAAAGAGAAAGAGGGCTAGGATTTTAGATAATGTCAGATCATATGTAGCAAGGGTATCAGGCAGTTCAACAGACACTCAGTTAGCCACAGAATTGAAAAGAATACCTGCAACACGTCGACAAGACATCCTAAAAAAGGCTGGGGTTAAACAAAAACTAAAGATTTCAAAGCATCACACATTAGTCATGAAAGAGGCGCTAGGATGAGTTGGCGACAGGGAAGAAAACATGGAAGATTGTTAAAGAAAGTAGGGGTTTATTTAGAGAACGAACATTCAGTTAGGAACCTTTCAAAAGAAATAGTGGCAAATTTTATTGAAGTGAAAAGTAAAATATTTTTAGATGAACAAAACAAAGAACATAACACACCTTTTGGCAGGATCGCCAACTTGTCGAAATTTGTAGATTATTTGCTTGATTCATATGAGACACAAAACATGCTTACATGGCACACGGGGCACATACCAAAAGATGAAATATGGATTAAAATAGGGGGTGATCATGAAAAAAATTCATTAAAATTCACATTACAGGTAGCAAATACAGACAAACCCAATGCTCACAGACACACTATTGTAATAGGGATAGCCTCAGTTAGGGACACACATGCTAACATGGTTAGATTTCTAGAGGGTGGGTTAGGAGATGATCTGACTGCACTGCAGTCACATTCATGGAAAGGCAAAGCTATGAAAGTCTTTCTGAATGGTGACTATGAGTTTTTGTGCAAAATATGTGGCCTCTCGGGACCTCAAGGCACTTATCCATGCTTGTGGTGCCTGATGCAACGGCGTGAATGCACAATGCTAGTGACCACTCCCAACCTCGGTCACTGGAAAGCTTACACGCCGACAATTTAGCTTTTAGAACAGAAACAGAGGGGGAGAAAAAAGAAGTAGCAAAGCATCACAACTCACTGTATGCACCATTGGTTGGCATAGCTTTAGATAGGGTCAGCCCTCCGTATTTACATATTCTGTTAGGCATTGTCTTAAGGCACCATAAGTTTCTTGAGGATGCAGCACACAGGTTAGATAAAAATATAGCTTGTCAATCAGAAACATATTTGTTACCTTTAGGCAAGACTTTAAAAGAGTATGGCTCACAGTGGAAAGAATATCTGGAGCTTGAAGACAGATTGCGATTTGAGGAGGGCTGCTTAGTTTTTAGTGAGACGCAGGAGGAAATAGATTACACACAACAGATACAAAAGACAGAAAGACTTATTTCATTTTTGACACACAAAGAACTCAAACCGAGGGCAGGGCCAATTGCATCATCATTAGATCCAGTCCTTAACAAACACAAGATCACACCCCAGGCTTACCACAGCAGGTCATTTGTAGGGAACCACTGCCATAAATACTTACACCCCAGTGTCTACAGGGACCTCACAAATAAGATAGTCACTTTGACTCAAGCATGCACATACGATCCAATCATAGTTGACGAAGCACACTTAATTCAGTTACATTTCTACAGTTTAAATGCAGCTCTCAGCAATTTTCACAAAGCAATTTCTCACACAAAACCCATTGAACACAGTTTTTTACCAGACATTCAATCTTCTATAGACACATACATGTCCATCTTCAGAAAAACCTTTCCCCAAAAAGTAATCCCCAAACAGCATCTATTAGAGAGACATTGCATCCCATACATTAGACAACAAACATTCGGGTTGGGGCTCCTGGGAGAGCAAGGAACAGAGCTGAACCATCAGGCAATGTCGAAATTAGAGAGAGAACAGGCCTTTGGCATCCCAAACGAACTAGACAGATTGAAACACATTTGGTCTGCCCTTTTATTGCAAATTGCTCCAGCTCTTCGATGCGAAGACAACTGACTGTGATATACATATTTATTTTATCCTGTACATTTATTTATTTATACAACCATCGCGCCTGATTAACTTATTTATATATATATATATATATATATATATATATATATATATATATATATATATATATATATATATATATATATATATATATATAATCCCATCGCACCTGACTTATTAATTTATTCATTAAACAATCGCGACTGTGATAAGATATTATTATTATTTTCACACCATCCTGGAAAGGATGCATACCATTCGAAAATTGTAAGCAGGAAACTCTCAACACAAACATCCTGTAAATCTGTGCCAAATAACGGAGTATAATTACACCCCAGGTTTACTGGAATAACTCAGAAACTTTTTGTGTCAACAGCCTAATTTTTGGTGAGTTCAAAGTTGAATATGTTGTCTATTACACATCTAAATTTCTAAAACTTTCATCGGCAGGTTTTGTTATAATTGCAAGATTTAATTATCGATTTCGTCATTAACTCTGTAGAAAAAGTGCCCTGTTTACGGGTAATCTATAATAAAACTATACATCTCAGTTCTGTAGTTTTTTGTTCCTACAACACAGCTGCTTCTCTTCTTTCATATATAAATATTTCATTTAGGTACAAGTTGTTGGCAGGGTAGGAAATAAAAAAAAGATTATCATTAATTTTAACTAATACGCGAGTTGAGAGAGCAAGACTCTAGGCTCTGCTTTGACCCAGTCATCACCCGAGGTCAAGCTAGGTCACGAGGGCTCAGGTTACAAGAGGCAGTGCAGTTAAAGTATCATGGCTGAGACGCCGTGATTTGCATGTTGCCATTAGAAATTGGACAATTTCTTTTAATTAATTGGAAATGGCTGAACTCATTCTAAGGACATTTTATTTTAATTGCATCTTTATTTGGAACATTTCATGGGCTGTGATCTCCTACCAACGGGTGGGATGAGTTCATTATGTTGGAAATATGTGTACATAAGATTACAATCCAATCAAGCCAAATCTGTTAATTTAAGTTAGATGTA
This sequence comes from Elysia crispata, assembly GCA_033675545.1. NCBI lineage: Eukaryota > Metazoa > Mollusca > Gastropoda > Plakobranchidae > Elysia > Elysia crispata. The sequence goes on along the minus strand of JAWDGP010003292.1, from coordinate 155,184 downwards.
TCAAAGGTTGCTGTACCAAAATGATTTTGTGAGCAGGATAGATTTTTATGAGATTTTTTGTTGTATTACTGGAAATATAATGATCTGGTCTCAATCAATCAGTTGCCCTGATCATGACCTTCCACGCATCTTGACCTCTTATTGCTTTAAGTGCATCTGCCACTCATTCTACATTTAGTCACTGTGTTAATCTATCCAACATCTTTTCTTGCTGTTTTCTCCTGCTGCGTGTTGCTCCAATCATTCCATTTGTAACAAAATGTTCTAGTTTCTCTCTTCTCACCACATGGCTGAAAAAGGTTGCCTAGCGTTTACATATTCTGTTTATGGGTGAGCTTATGGTGTCAGCTTCTCTTAAAGCTGTTTCATTTGATTTCTTTGCAGTGAATGAGATTTGTAGCATTCGCCGTAGAAACAACATTTCTTTTGCCTGTAGTATCTTTTGTAGCTGATATGAAATTGCCCAAGCCTCACCTCCATACATCAGGTTACTAACTCTTTTAGATGTGCATTGTTTGGCAGCCGTTTTTTTTCTAGGATTTAGCTTCCTACCAATCAATGGCCCCTTGGCTGGTTTAGATTATTTTGGAGTTGAGAGGCTCAACAATGGATGCCTCAGAATAAAGGCTTCTACTATTGTTGTTTCTCAACCAATTGCTCTGAAATTTTTACATATCCAAAGAGAGATGATTTATTTTATGTCAGATTACACATGTATTTTTTCTCAGAGCGGATTTTTTTGTTACACGAATTTGATTTGCGTTATGTAGCTGCTGAAGTGTGATGTTGAGAAACTGCATGTATGATACATATACAAAAACACACCTATAAAATTAAAAACAAAAACAAGTACAAAACCATCAGGAATGACAGAGTAAACAAAAAGAAACAAAAAAAAAAAGAAAACTTTTCAACTTTTAAGACCAGTGAAAGAGTAGATGAAATCTAAAAATAGGTTTGAGATAAATAAGACCAACTTTCATTTGGTGCCTCGTTTATTATCCACAAAATAGACACAATAAATTTCTACTTTTTTTTTTAGTTTTGAAGAACTATTCACACCCCCAAGAAGGATCTCATACAAGACACAATAAAGAGTGCCTAGATCTAGATCGAAATAGATTCTAGACTATCTAGATCTAGATATCTAAGACAGTCATCCTCTTTGTGGCTGAGTTTAGATCCACATCTGACTCAAAATCAAGCTTTGCATCACTTACATGAGTTTTCATGATGGGAAAAATTAAAAGATAGCGTATTAAGATGAATGAGAATGGAAATCTTCACAGTGCAACAGCTGAAAATGCAAAAACTGGCTATGACACAGCCTCTCTTTTTCGCCCAAGGCCTAGCTGAGATCCCGAGATATTTTTGTTTTGAAGAATTCCAGGATGTCTTTAGAGTTTATTTTAAGAACTCAAAATACACTATTGAATGGAAAAAGATAAAAATATACGGGGTGTATTCAACAAGTTTTGCACGGCTTTTTTGTGGGCTATTCTTGATGCTATTTCAGTGTTGTTGGGTACAATTATAGCTCGCTTTTTTTTAATCCTTACAGGCCTGTTTTTATAGCCTTAAAACTTGCATAATGATTCTGAATAGATGACGCTGATTTGAATGAGGATAGCTGTTGTCAAGTTGAACTTGAAGAAAGTAGAGATGTGTTTAGAAAACTACAGGCTAAAAAGAAACAAGTACAGAACTTGATAATTATTGGACAAAAATAGAAACAACACAACTATAAATTAAACGCTTTGTCATAAAGTTCTGCCTAGCCTGCATCAAAGGTAAAACGTTTATGTTAGATTTATCATTGTGTTGTTTCTCTTTTATGTCCCGGAAAATAAAGTTGTGTGCCTGTTTCTTTTTAGCCTCTGTGTTATACTATTTACAAACACCCAAGAGTCCTTTTGAATCCATTTTTATTACCAAGTTGTCCTCCAATTGTGGTGTTTTTGCCCTTCTCTTTGGATATAGAAAATTAGTGAGAGATGCCATTGATATCAATCTAGATCTAGAAAATTTAGAAGCAGCATTTATTATGATTTAATGCAGGTTGAAGAGATGAAACAGATCTAGATAAGTTACAAAGGCCCAGATCTAGACTTCCTTCACCTGGAAGAGAAACGATTGAGTTTATTTAGAGGTAGCGCAGACGTACGGTTAGACCTAGAGGCAGAGCTAGAGTTGGGGGAGGGTGGGGTGGGGGGGGGACATGGTAGGGGGTGCTATGGTGCCATTCAATATCTAAGGGATTACAAGGATTATCACACCAGGAAGGTCAATTGGATGTAACTAAAAAACAGGTATGAAGATGTTAGTTAACATCATTTATCATCTCTGAAGTTTGAAGAGACAAGGAGTTAAATGAGGAAATCTTAAGCTCTTATAAACAAAATGCATCCTTTTTCATGTTTTTTTTTTTCCTCCATTAACTTGCGAAAATTCCAGTCATACACCAAATAAGAAAGTAACACAAATATATATCTCTTCATTATACACGTTTCTCACGTATTGCTCCAGGCACTCTGGGGTAAATCTATACTAGTACTAAAGGAGTTTAAGTACCCAAGTATTTAAATTGATTCCTTTGCTTGAGTTTCTTCCCCTTGATAAGATTTTGATCTGTGGACACCCATTGTTTTAACTGTCAACTATTATTTCAATCTTTCAATTTTCACCCTTTCTTTCTGCATTCCTCTTCAATAATGTTTAATAATCTTTGCAAGTGTAGATGAATGAATGAAAACTGAAAGGTGTGAGTCTCATTTAAAAATATATGGTGCCACGAAACGAAAATGATCCAGTGGCTAAATTTATGCATTCGAGTGAAAAGGCTGCAAAATTTGATTTTCAAATATTCATAACTTTTTTGTTTCTTCATGCATTTTAAAAATTTAAAAAGCATTTTTCATGGTTGGCAAGCTCTGGAATTTGCAATAAATGAATAACAATTCTGAAGGGAAAAAATGGGTAAGTGATTGAGGAAATAGAGCAGAGTGGAGAGAGTACGAGCAAGAGCAAAATTGATAATTATAAAAAAAAAATATAGATAATATACAGAATAAGAGAAAAAAGGGAAAAAGTACTAAGAGTGAAAAAGGAAGATGATAGAGATAAAATTCAGACAGAGGGAGATAACAGAGATGGAGAAAGGCAGGACAAAGACGAGTGAAAAAAATGAGAGCAAGAAAGTGATAGGAGAGAGAGAGAGAGAGAGAGAGAGAGAGAGAGAGAGAGAGAGAGAGAGAGAGAGAGAGAGAGAGAGAGAGAGAGAGAGAGAGAGAGAGAGAGAGAGAGAGAGAGAGAGAGAGAGAGAGAGAGAGAGAGAGAGAGAGAGAGAGAGAGAGAGAGAGAGAGAGAGAGAGAGAGAGAGAGAGAATTGATTGGGAATCAATGGTTCCTATTTAGAAGCTGAAACCTTAGTGATATACCCAAAATGCGTAAACATTAGTATACTACACACACACACACACATTACAGTTTATGATGAAGGGGGGGGAAATGTCTATAAAAATTTCTAGTCATAATTTTTATGTTTATTGGAGTCATTCTGAAAATTTTACTTCATTTTAACTTTTTTCAAATATAATACTTCTACCATATTTGAAACAGGTTATTTTTTTTATTTTATCCAATCCTTTTTAGGTATAAGTTTACAGTATTTGAAAGGCATTTATGTCCGATTGAAAGATGAAGTATTTAAAGGCTCAAGGCCTTATGAGACAGCACCGTTTGAAGCATTGCTGCGCCGAGAGTTTGGTGAGCACTCAATGATGGCTGATATCAAGAAACCCAAGTAAGATCAACATTATGCAGTTATCATATTTTCATGCAGATATAATCTCTTTTTTTTTTTAATTTTTGAAGTACTGTTTCTCTTCTTTCCCCATTTGGAATGATCATTTGAAATAATACAGCGTATTTCTATATTCAGTTGCAACATTCAATGCTTTTTCTCTTTTGAATGTCAACAAGAGGTTTCACTCTATCTTCATCTATTTCTAATCTGGATATGAACAACATTTAAAAGACTAGCCATATTTCATACTCTACCTTCTAGCACTTAGAAGAAATTGCCTTTGGATTAAACTACTGTCCTTATGGTATCAATTGCATTCCTTTCTTTGTGTTTGCTTGCATTTTAAGTGAAGGATTGTCTTTTAGAATTAATTTTGTCTTTTAACAATACATTTATAAAATTTTCTTTCCAGTTTCAAGACATTTGATGCCTCTGTTTATAGAACACTCCTTATACCTCTGAACTTGCCCAAAACATGTTCTCACCTATTAGTCATTAAACTCAACTTTTTCACAGATTTCATTCAGTGAACTGTGATTTTAGTGGAACAGTCATAAAGTACAACAATGGAGCTCTATAATGACATTTCCCCCAAATAAACTGAAGAATCTTACAGTCTCATTTTTGTCTAATTCAGAAAATGGATGAGAAACAGTTCAATCAGTCGGGTGCCAGCTCTTTAGTATAGGCGATCAAGATCTTCCACAAATCCTTTTCTTTTATAGCTTTCAGGACTGGAGAGATTTTTTCTTGTTTTATTCAATGGTAAGAAGTCAATGCATTAGAATGGGTTCAATATAGCATTCCAGGGCTCTTCTTCTCTAAATGGAGATGTGTTTCTTTGGGATTACTGATTATATTCTCTGAAAACTTTCTTGCTTGCATTATTCTTGGTGCAACTTCAATGTTTTTCTATCCATTACTTGATATTTAAGTACCCAAGTCTTTGAATCCTTTGCTTGAATTTACTCCGTTGATAAAGATATTGAGCTGTAGACACTTACTTTTTCTCCTGACGACGATTACTTCTGTATTTTTGCTATTCAATTCAAACCCTTTCTTTCTGCATAATTCTTTAAAATGTCTAATAATTGTTGCAAGTCTTCTTTATTTCCTGCAATTAATACAGGGTCATCAATCTATCTCAAGTTGTTTACGTCATGCCCTCCTACTTAAATTCCTGGGACTTCCTCTAGGTTTTGCATAATCATTTCACTGTATAGAGAGACAGCACACATCCTTATTTGACACTAAGCTTCATTTCTTTAAATGGACTGATTTCCATATCAGCTGGCATTGCTGCTGCCTGTTCCAAGAACATGTTTTTAATCACTCGTAAATCTTTTCTTTTCATCTTCAACTGTGTTAGTTGTGTAATTATCTCATCATATTGTGCTCTGTCAAATGACTTGGTGTAGTCAATGAAGTACACATATACCTCTTTTTGTTCTTCCAGAGCTTGTTCAATGAAAGTTCCAAGGATGTACTTTGCATTTGTTGTACCTTTTCCCTCCATAAAGCTGCACTGTCATCATGTAAAAATGTGCTTGTCTCGCATTCCCTTTCGTTCTTTTTTTCATTTTTTCTTGTCTGCCCATGTGTCTGTCTATAAGTATGTTCATCTTTCTTACTACCTTAATAGCAATATTTTTTTCCTTTCCATTCCCCTCTCCTTCTAATTGTCTTCCAAGTCAGAGATATATATCGCGAAAAAGACTTCCCTTAGTTGTCGCTTCCTGTTTTTATGGCATTACTTTTTTTTATTATAATCATTGGTGCGAAAAAATAGTATAAACGAGGAAGGAGAGGGACGGAATAGTAGCAACCCCCCCCCCCCCAAAAAAAAAAAAAAAAATACAAAAATACAAAATCAACAAACCTCACACCCAAAACAAAAAAAAAACTGAAAAGTTAGAAGATTAAAAAGAAAAAAAGAAAAAAAAAATCTGCAGAAAAGAGGGAAATTTGTTTCTGACTCCCATTATGTTGATTCTTAAAAGTGTTTTGGTGATTTGACTCATAAGACTGATAGTTCTATGTAGTTCCCACTCTATTGCCCCTGGATTCTTTGGCAGTGCCATAAATATAGATTTGGAGATGTTTGGTGGAATTCAACCTGTGTTGCAGATTTCATTGAGTAATGTTGCGATCTTATAAATTTTAGTCTTCAAGTGCTTCGAAAAATTCTACTGATAATGCTGTCTTGGCCTGTTGTTTTGCCTAATCTTTCTTATTGCTGCCTGCATCTGATCTTTCATGAGAGGTGGACCCGCAAAGTTGCGCTTCATCCCATTATATTCGTTTCTGTGGTCCTCAAAAAGTTCAATTATGTGCTTTGCCCATCTGTCTAGGACTACATGTCCCCCATCCAGTATGGAATGGCCCAAATGAGATTTCATGTGTCCTTAGTTCATGTTGCTTCTTGTTGTGCTTCTCGTGGATTTTTACTCTCTCAAACTTACGCATGTTTTCTGTATTATCCCCATTCCTTTCATCCAATTATTTAAAACAATTTTAACTTTTGAATATATTATCATATATGGCAAATACACCAACAGTAGTCCTAGTGCAATATATGCAGAGGATTCAATTATCAAACCTCGCAGAGGGTGACCTCACTGCCATATCTCGCTAAAATTTGCTTATCTACCATATCTCGCTGATTGTGGTTCACTAATCTTACTTTGCTGAGGATAACCGTTAGTCTTGTTGACTATTCTTTATTATCCATTTTGTTTTATAATTTTTATTATTTAGTTTTTGCGTATCTGTAAAGTGCTACAAAAGCATGTCTCATGAAACTGAGACATCAGTGCCAATTGCAGATTCGTCACATGCTGTAAAAGTGGATCCTGCAGGGACACACAAAGACAAAGGAGTAGGCAAGAGGACTATTAAAGATGGCGAACAAAGAACCAGAAGCAAGCCTTCATCTTTACCCTCACATTCCAGGCCACCTCAAGGCGAGTCCACTTTGTCCTCCAAAACAGGGGACATAGGTTCATCTCAGTTTGACCCATTTACTGAGCTGATGCTTAAACCGCAGGAAACATAATAATCTCAGCTCCACCCTGACAATTCAACTTTCTGGCGTCAGCACAGGTAGTATATCTGATACCTACAGCGCACCTGGCCACTCAGTCATTTGCGATTCGGCATTGCGTGAACCACAAAAGAAAAAAGCTCTGGTTTGCACTGACACCAGTGCTGAAGAAGGTGCCTCTCCCGAACATGAAATAGATACTTTCGACTCCTTAACTACTATAAGAGCAAATGTTGATTCGGGTAATGAGGATGAAGAACGGGAAGTCAAAGAAAAAGACCTGAGTGATGTGCTGAAATTTTCTATCTTGAATGAACATTGATGTTAAAGTGGCAAGTTATTAGTACCGGCATATGCCGCTACATATCACAAGACAAAATTAAATCTGTGCCGTAGAAAATCCCACACCTACGAACACACTAGATGTGCGCATACCAAAAATGAATACAGAAATTTGGGAAGTGCATCTCTCATTCTCATGGATGAGGCATGTTGCGTTACAGAGACTGGTGATTCTTAAGGTGAACTCAATTGTAATTTCGGCAGAAATGTTTGATAGATTTTATGACTGCAATGTGCCGAACATAGTTAACAATGCATCAAGATCACTGGTCATTGATCAGTGATGGTTGAGCACGGCTTAATACACTGAACTTATCTAAAGGAGACAAGATTCTGAGAAACCTCATTTAAAGGAGGAATTTGAACAATTATGCTGCCTACTCAAAAGGAAAGCAATTAACTTTTATTCGAGAATTCGCTTAGTGGTAATGTCAAGAGTATTGGCGATTCCTTAAAACTAACAAGTTTAATTTAGTTTCTCATCGCATTTATAGAAATGCTTATACCACACAAAAAGGTGGCTCGAAAAATGCTCAGGGGCGGAGGTTTCCCCTGACATCTCGCGGCTCATTCAGTGGAGGGGGGAGACAGTAGCGGGGCTCCTGGAACCCTCACAGGGGTGTACCTTGACCTCAGATAAAAGCTCAGGGCTCACACAACCTTCAATAGACACGGTTACAATAAGCTCCAGGGAGATTTTACTGAGCATAGGTTGTGTTAACTTTCAGGGAGGTAACTCTAGAAATTGCATCACTGAACGGCAGAAAATAACATGTGACAAACTTTTGATAAAACCTATACAATTTTCTTACCCTAATGCGCAGCAGAATGTAATGAGCTTGACATTTTGCTGCGCAAATGTATTAGTCAAGGCTTGCACTTCTCCAGATTAGTTTATATCCAATATCTTCTTACAAAAGAAATCAAATAGGTCATATAGAGTGATATTTAAGTGGAAACATTTTAACCACTTTGTGGCACACAGGCACTTTAAGATTGACACACTCAAAAATGCAAATCTCCTCATTAAAAGATGGTGTTTCAACACATCCGCAGACCTCGAAAATGCTTTCTACACGGTTTCCTGATCTCCACCAGTGTGTAAATATTTCGATTCTTTCACAGAGATCAGCTTTACGAGTTTAAAAGTTTAGTTATAAGCTATAAAGATTCGCCTCAAATTTTCACAAAGCTAACAAAACCTTTATTAGCACATTAAGGGAATCAAACGTACAAATAATGATCTGTCTAGAAGATGCAACAGAATAATGTTTAGAGGAGACAGAACATGCTATTTCGTTGATAAAGAGTTTTGGATTTCAAATTTCAAAGAATAAAGCTTTCTTATCCCTCAAAATCAAATAAAGTATCTGGGATTTGTCCTTAACTTCATCGATATGTCTATTTGACCATCAAATTAAAAAGTGAACTCAGTCACAGATCAGTTAGATGTATTGCTCAAGCAGAACTACATTTCATTGCAAGTACCAGCAGAACTTATTGGAAAATTTAGTGCCTTGACACCAGATAATAGTTATGACACAGTATTTTGCAAAATGTTCTAATTTTCATTATGACCGAAATACACGAAGACATGTTATGGTGGAGAAATTACGCCAATAAAGATCAGGTTCTGCTTTCGCCCTGTCTACTCACTTGCAACGTAACTACTGATACAAGTAATACTGGTTGGGGTGGAATTAGCGATGAGGTTGTTACAGGTGTTCTGTGGTCTAAAGATGAGCAGTGATTATATATAAGTTGTCTAGAAATCAAAGCTGCCCCACTTTCTCTTAAAGCTTTCATTTCAAACAAGAAATCTGTTTCATTCACTTACTGTCTGATAATGCCACCACAGTTATGTATATCAATAACCAAGGTAGCATGAAAAAAGCATGTAATATTATTACTCGAGAACTTTGGGTATGGTACACTGGGCGCAACAGTTAGGTTACAGCTAACCATCTGCCAGGTGTAGATAACATCAACAAGAAAAGCAGGTATCTAGGGTTGGAGACAAAATGGAGTCTGTCAGCTGCTAAATTCCGTGGAGTAGAGATGCGTTATGGTCCATTTGATATAGATTCATTTGCAAGCTGAATACATGGGAAAGTTCAGTGCTAAATGTCTAGGTAGAAAGATTGTGAAATTTGGTGGACAAATGCCTTTCCCATTGAGATAAACAGATCAATTTTCTTGTACAATGTGTTACAAAGGTGTCTCTAGAGATACTATTCCCAGGTGAACCAAACAGGTCTTGAAACTGTTAGAGGGTGGACACTGTCCGCTTCAAAGCCCATTCAACCACAGCGGCAGCAACCAGCCTTGAGGATTCTTGACATGTTCTTATGGACACCATTCTCAAATTTTCTGGATGCAAGTCATCCAGTACCTTTGCTCGATATTATAAACATCCAATCTGCCATGCAGTACTAACTACATCAACCCGTTAGGTTATCTTTCTCCATGGCAATCTTAACGACAACAGGGATTGACTTTTCCTAGTCAAATCACGTGACAGATACGACCTTTAAAATTTGGTTTGAGCCATCTCATTCTGGAATTGGGGAGATGGAGTTTTACAATCAAACAAACTTACCAGTGATTTTTTTAGAACTTCATCGACTCTAGGAAGGATAAAGGCCCTCCCTTACCTTTAGCACAAGTATTGTGCTCATACCCACTTCAAGTTTGTCCCTTCCTTTGTGTATTGTCTGTCACTGTTATATCCACGTTAAAGTCTGAGGACACGTGACTTCTCGTTTCTCCCTCCCATTCCTTCATAGAGTCGATGAAGTTCCATCAAACACCAACGTAGGTTTGTTTGATAATTAAATTTTTTTCTTCTTCCAAAACGATGTTACCAGTTTTTGACTTAAGACATCCTGTGGATGAGCATCTTTTCTTTCCAAAGAAATCCTCAATGTTTTTGTATGTTGTCTGCTTAATACTTCTGTGGTGTAGTTCAATGTTTCTGCATTTACAATTAATCTGCTTTTCTTTTGCTTTATCTCAATTTTTTTTTATTTCCTTATACAATGTTTTGTGTTTTTCTCTGATTTTTTTTTACTTGCCTCCTTTTTTCCATGAGGTCCAAAATACCCTCAGCTATCTTCCGACTCTTAGACTGCTTCTTTGAACTTGTACCCATTGTTCATCCACTTCCCCAGCTTCTCCTAAAAATTTAAACTTACTTTAACCACCAACAGCCACATGATACTTTTCTTGGAGGGTTTGGTTGGATTTTAATAGAAAAATACCCATCAAGCTTGTCTTGGCTTTATTAGACAGTTAGCACCTGTAATGTAATACTACTGCAGCAAAAATAGCAAAGATCAAACTAAATAAATTTTTGAAAGGCAACACCAGTTTAGGACTCTTCAGACTTAACAAATGCTAAGTAACACTAATTTTGCTCTGAAAGCATGAAATCTAGAACAAACATGACAGGTAAATTTAATAACTTGAAAGCAATATTTCAGAAGCGAAAAGAATAACACACCACAAACAAAAAAACACTGAAAACATGAGTGGAACTAACTGCCTCAAAATTACTTTCCTCCACCAGAGGCTGCAGAAACTGGTAAACTGGGTGACTCTCCTGACAATCATGTGTTGTGATTATTTTTCAAATCAAACAGTTTCTGCTCCGCTGGCCCAAAGACATTCTAAGTTTTCTCTAATTTCTTCCTCTTTGGTTTCATTTTTTTCTGAAGGGTGATAGTGACAGCAGTGCTGGCAGACCGATATCCAGCAGAGCTAACTCTTTTCCGCAACTATGAACCAACACTTCATCATCCCATATCATCTCCACCAAAAAAGAAAAATGAATATCAAGGCCCTAAGTTACCAGGTTTGTTAATTGTGTGTCTGAAACTGTCCTAATTTTTTTTTTTTTTACTGTTATTACCTTTGACTTAAAAAAGAGTAAGTGACATTTTTAGAACTTTCTAATGTTTTGTTTACAATATTTTGTAAAACCAACTAGTTTCATCCAAGAGATGTCAATTCGGCACTTAAATTTATTGCAGCAAAATTAAAAGAAATGCAAATTCATACAACAATGCTGACAATTCATTTCACATTTAGGTCTTGTTACTTGATAAAGTGCTTTTGGGGAGAAATGTAGAAAACTAGAAATAAAAGAAAAGTGTGCTTAGGCAATCTCAGTTAACTGAGTTCATATTTTTATTTTCATGCAGTCTGCAAATTGGTAATAGTAATAATAAGTTTACCTATAATAAGTTGCTTTACATCAGTGAGCAGATTTCCTATTAGGATAATTTACATGAATAAACCAAAGATACAGATTTTATGAGTAACTCACGATAATTCAGTGTCTATGTAACTCACGATAAATCAGTGTCTACACTTAGTTTTTCCCCATGGACTTCCTAACCAAGGTCGTTCATAGCACTTGACAGGTGAAATGGGAGGGGGGAGGGGAGTTCAGTCCTCGCTAGCCTGCCCGCCTACTGCTTATCTGCTGCCTAATCCAGAATTTTGACATTCACCATCTTCTAACATGCAATGCTTTTGTTTGAATCTTTTATTAAAATATATTGAATTAAATCTGAGCATATCTTCTTTAAAGCAGCTGTTTTATTATCTCTGCATTAATGGAGTCGTATATTACAGTGCTTTATGTTTACACAAACGTTGAGTGATTTTTTTTGCATTTTATAATTAAAAGATTGTTAAAAAAATTCAATACAGTGAATTAAAAAAAAAGAAATACTTCTTTTTGATCAGCAGTTGTTAGTAAGTATCCCTCTGTAATTTCAAATTGGAGATGTTATTTGCTTTTATAGTTTTAACTATATTCTTGTGGCGCCTCACTCCACACATTATCACAACCGCACTGACACTGGACATTGCTACACACATATTAACAGTATTTTAGACTGCTCAGTGCTAGGGGACTAGTAGTGTTGATTACTTTCTGACGAGGGACACACACCTCGAGATAGATGATCACAAGCTCACCACTCTAGATCTCATCTCCATTGCAACCAACTTCATAGTCTCATGATCCAAAGATAATTTAAGTTCAGAAACTTATCCAAGTCTTGTTTCAATTTAATTTGTCTTTTATTGTAACAATATCTAATCGTTACAATTGGGGGTGACCCCAACGTGATGCTGTTGGCGCGCTGTCCTTGGATCTGAAAGTTTGGACATTGCACCCACAAGCGGTTTGTGGTCGGTGTATGCAGTAAACGGCCTCCCCTCAAGAAAGAACCTAAAGTGTCTGATTGCTACGTAAAGCCCCAACAGCTCTCGATCGAAAGTGCTATACTTCTTCTCGGGCGGACGAAGTCGTTTGCTGAGGAAGGCAAAGGGTTGCCATACTCCTTGCACATACTGCTCAAGTACTGCCCTCGGAGTGGCTGAGCATGGCGGCTTCTGATAAGGCTGCTTTAACTGATGTGAAAGCGTTGTCCTTTTCTGCTGTCCAGCTGAGAATTTGCCGAGGTGTTGACTTTTGTAGCGCACAGTGAAGCAAGAGAAGTGACGCGGCTTGGGGAATGAACCTGGTGGTAGAAGTTGATCATCCCTAGAAATTCCTGTAGGCCTTTGACTATGGATGGCTTTGGGAAATCTTCTATTGCTTTGACCTTTGATTGCAGTGGGGGTGGACCCAAATTGAGAAACTTGGTGGCCAAGGAAAGCAAGGGACTTAAGTCCGAATAGACATTTTTCGAGTTTGATTACCAGCCCAGCATCCCTAAGACGGCTGCACACTGAGCGAATATCTTGTAAATGTTCTTGTTCTGACGAGCTTGCCACTAAAATGTTACCTAAGTAGACAAATGCACAGGTCAACCCCTGCAGTACAGTGTCCATCAAACGCTGAAATGTTTTAAGCCGCATTTTTAAGGCCTAATGGCATGCACAGGAACTCATACAGACCAAAGGGAGTGATAATAGCTGTTTTGGGTATGTTGTCAGGATGCATAGGAATCTGGTGGTATCTGCGCACCAGATCTATCTTCGAGAATATGGTTTTGCCACCTAACTGTGCACCAACATCTTGGATGTGGGGAATTGGGTAGCGGTCTGGCGTTGTTGCGTCATTAAGGCGACGATAATCCCCGCAAAGGCGCCACCTACCATTGGGTTTTGCTACAATGTGAAGTGGTGATGCCCAAGGGATGTTTGACTTTCTAATTATCCCCACTTCGTCGCCGTCAGACGGCAGTGTAGTATGTCAAAATGCATGGTTTTCAGGAGGATGAAAAAACTATTTTGTTTTTGTGTATCTGGCAATGCCAAATATTTTTTAACACTATATTTTATAATTTTTAATGGGGATTTCATTAATGCATTAATTTTTTTAGTATCTCCTATTCTATAATCAACACACGACATAATACTATATCTCTCTAAATTTCGACAAGTTAAACAGTCTTAAAATTGACATAACACCAAAATGACAGCCTGTAAAAAGATCGTAAGTTGACATACAACAGTATCGTTGACGAAGACTTCAAAGTAATGACGAAGTTGTAGCTAGTAAAAACAACTTACGACAAATTATTGTAAGGGCTAAATAAATGACTCAAGATTTGAGGTAAAATATCTGATGGTTTTATTGTTTGAATTCATTCCACAAATACTACGCAAAAAAGAAAACTCCATACATTCTTTTAGAATGTTTTATTTTTTGGTTTTCTGCCAAACCAGAACTATAATTGTGAATTTTTATAGCTTGAAATGTTAATTTGGAATAGTTGATGACAATAATAAAGTAATGTATGAAAAGGCTTCCAAGACTCTCACTCTCAGCAACTTAATATTTATTCATCTTCGTATTCAGACCCTGAACCGTCATCAGCAATGGTTTTTTGACACAACGCCAAATCCTTGTAAAAAGCATGATGCGCTTTGGGTAGGATTCCATTGTCACTTATCTTTTTTAGGTCTTTGTACTTATTTGCGTCAATGCCCAATAATCTAGAATAGGCCGGCATTGGATTCATCTGCAGGTCCATTTCAAATGTCTTTCTGCCGGATTGAAAAAGATTCATTTGGATTGCTGGCTTATTTAAATTGTGACCGAAGGATCTCCCTTGCGTACCGCGTACATGCGAATATCTATAAACTAAGCCTAACGCTCTGGCGATCAACTGCTTTTACAATGTCTGAAATTTGCTTGCTCATATATTTGAAGTCACCGAACTCCTCTTGCACCATCTCTTTCACGACATAATAAGGTTTGTTTCTCTTTGCCCTTCCAATTATAGTGGCCCTCTGCGATGTCGTGTAAACCTTTACATGTTTGCTTGCGTCCTCGATTCTGGCATGAATAGAATCACTCTCATTTTCTGAGTGACCCCTGACTAACAAGCCATGACAAATTTTGTCAAAATTGAGTGGTCTGTTTCTGTTTTGGCCGCCGCATGAATCTGATAGGAGTCGCACAGTCTTGTATGTTCCTTTTTTGTTGATATCATCGAGGTACGTCTTGACACAGGACGCTATTTCATTGGAGCCACGTTTAGCTGTAGTCTCATTCCATAATTAGCTGAGACCAGTCTTGTCATGATACCCGTACCCAGACAAATGTAATTGTTATTTTGAATAGTAAATATCTCCCTCATTTGTTTTCGGTAGAGGCAATATCTCCTCGAAATCAAATGCAGCTGCTGCCATTGTCTTGTCTGTGTCAATGTGTCTTTTAATGTCATCTCTGTATTTACGAATGGCATTTATTTATTTCCCTATGATTTTCTTGTTTCAACTTCAGGTCTTCTGTTTTATGATCGTTTTTATCAAAAGCCGAACAGTTCGAGCTCACGTCTTTCAATGGTCGGAAAAATCCAAGGTTGTATTCCTTATAAAACACATTTTTGTAGCTGGTCAATTTGGCTGGCCTGGATGCATGTGCTCAACGCTTAGAGTTGGCGGTAGGTACTGGCTAGACGTGGATTTCCTACAGTAATATGAATTGATCACGGGAAATGATTTAATGTGATTGCGTATTTGGTCTTTCTCGGCACCCAAATCCTGCGGACGATTTGAATGTGAGCCTTTCTCATCAGCGTGCACAACTCCACCTTCAGCTTTTTTACTGAGAGCGGTAGTGACGATTGTCTCAGCAATACTCAACTTGTGCAGGTAGAACTTTTTACACACTGTCACTTCTTGGTCACCGATGTTGAATGTGTATATTATTGAGCTCTCTTTTGGCCTTCTGGTGCCCGTGCGCCGGAACTTAGTTGCAACTACCTTAACTGTTTTGGCAATATAGTCCCAACGCATTCTCGGTTGTACGAGCCCCCAATAAGCTCTTAGGATTACCATCCATTTGCTCCGAGCCCACGATAAGTTCTTAGGATTATCATCCTTTGCTCCTCGCTCGCTTTGAGCTTGCACCGTCTCTTACAAGTATCTTTGCTGCAGCCAATACTCAGAGACTTTGCTGCTACTAACTTCCCTGTTTTGTTGATGTATTCCTCACCTAAGTTAAGTAAACTTTTTCTTTCCTTTGCTTTGTTTACCCGCTTTGGGGCCCTTTTCTTTATCACTGTAGTTTCGTCTTCTCGAGCTGAGGATTACCAACATCCATTCCTTCATTATTGCCATCAACTATTCCAGTAACACGGTTAACCATGTCTTCAAGTAAGTCTTGTATGATAAGCAGATCGCTATGTGAGCTTCCCTGCTTGTTGAGGCCCCTTGATCCACTGTCTTTCGACCCTTCTTAGACTGAAACTGTCAGTGCAGAAGTACCGCAAGAGGCATGCCTTCATCAGAGTCAGACGAAGAACAGGACATGTCTTGTTTCCTGCAATAAGAAATGCATAAGGCCAATACCGCCATCTTTAATTTGAACACCATTAAGAAATTAAATGCAACAATTTAACTTTGATAAAGGTTTAAGTGCCTTTAGAGAGGATAGTGATGATAATGATGATAATCATGATGTTGATGTTATTCTCCCATTCTCCCCCCCCCCCCCCCCCTCTCTCTCTCTCTCGTCCACAACCTGTCTTTATCTCTGTCTCTCTGTCTGTCTCTCTCACTATCTCCCTCTCTCTCTCTCTCTCTCTCTCTCTCTCTCTCTCTCTCTCTCTCTCTCTCTCTCTCTCTCTCTCTATCTATCTATCTGGTTGTCATATACCAATACGTACAATTAATTTAATAACAATACTGGAACAGGCTCAAGCATCTCTATTTTAAATTGCCAGATTGGTACTGGAAGATGTGATATTATAAACTCTTTACGATGCACAATGTACACATGCATAATTCTGATTCGCGATAGATATGACTTTTCTCGTGATACTGAAAACTTCAAATGATGTATCTATATAGGAAAACCAGTTCTAATTAGTTATGAGAAAAGTAAATTCACAGGCCTTGTTTGAAACGTAGGTCTTAAAACAGAAAAAAATTTGGTTTCTGTTTGCCCGTAACATAATATTTCAATCACCAAAAATGGTTATGCACCTGGTAAAGTTGTCACGTTTTTTGCATAGCTTGTTTTTTCATTGGCATCGAACTCCGAGTCTGAAGAGTAAAAAATTCATCTTTCTCAAACTGGAAGTCTGAACCGGATTCACTAACGTCGTCTTGAAGAGTAATTTCATGTAGTATGT
The DNA here is from genome assembly GCA_033675545.1 of Elysia crispata. NCBI lineage: Eukaryota > Metazoa > Mollusca > Gastropoda > Plakobranchidae > Elysia > Elysia crispata. Next base: position 138,389 of record JAWDGP010003292.1, on the reverse strand, counting down.
TCAGTAGATGTGTTGTCTTTATTTCGTTTCGCTGCTTGAGATGTTCGGTGCTTGTCTTGAGATGCTGCAATTTCATTACCTGGCAGAAAAAATACGTGTCAGAATATCCTTTAATTTCGTTAACGTCACCTGATATGAGACCAACTTAGTGTTAAATATGACACTACTGAATAACCAGAGAGATAGGATATAACTTATGTGCTTACTTATAGTTATAGACACACCCATTGTCTACGATCTGAGCAAAAGCACTGGAGGAACTAGACAGTTTGGTGGTCATTAACTTATTATTCCAGCATCCACAATGTTTTGCTGCAGCGTCTCTTTCTTTCAAAGCACTACAAGTTTTGAAACACACTATCCGAGGTGAAATCTAGGAACAACCCCGTTAGATTCAAACAAAGCATACACGCATTTATTGTTACATTAGTAAAAGTGCCAGCTTCTTAAATAAATAGAAAAATCGAAACAAATACTGTGTGAAGACTACTAAATATTTATTAATTTCATTACATTCCACAAACTAGATCAAGTAAACATTAGCAATTAAGAAGAAATTAAACACATTACCGGTACCTCTTCTTCGTTCAACGTGTCATCGGAGTCCATTCTTCTCACATGAAAACAAAGATGCAATGAAAACAATGTACTGCGCAACGCTTCACTGTGAAATTTTCGCGCTATGTTTTTATTAAGAATGATGCAACAAGTAATTAGATCAATGGAAAAATCCAGTGCGTCTGCTTTGGAAAAAAAAAACCATGAGAAAAAACTTAATGCAAAAAATAGTATGTCTTAAAGACTTTCCTGAAACTTGAATAAGAGTCTGGAAATCATCAGGTGACAATGTAGTATGTCGTGATACTACAGTAAATGGGTAGTGATACTTCGTAGTAAGTCCACATATAGTCTGATTCATCCATCACTACATCTAATTGTTCTAGGATGCTGAGGCTGTGACAAATTGCCATTTGTAATTTTTGTCACTATTTGAGCCTCTAGTTCTGCTTTACTACAAAAAAATCAAAACGTTAAATAGTTAAATAGAACTTTAAGAATGACACATAAAACAAAGAAAAGGTCTTAAGTGTGATTTTTCTCATACATGCAAGTAACCAAAGTCAGGGATTTTGTGAAAGTTTGTCATTGCGAACCATATATTTTGGTCCATCATTTTGAACGTCAGAGTGAGACGCCACATTCTGTTCATGATGGCTACCTATTATTATCCGTGCCTGTGAAAGTTAATACAACAGATTTTATCTGATAAGTCAAAGCTTAGAGGCCACATAAACATATACCATACAGTATTAATGTTTTCAGTAAACAGTGAAAATTTAAACCAGTTGTGATCTTACTTCCTTAAATTGTAAAATCATGCTAAAAAGTTTTGCAAATGAACCTTTTTTTCTTCTTCTAATTTCTTATTTAAGTTTGTAAGTGTTGTGAGTTACTCTGAACTATTGGTGGTGGCAAATAAAGATAACATGGAAGGTCAATACGTTTTTTGTCAATTTGAAAATTATGACATATTGACTTCCACATAGCACAAATTGTTCAAACGAATTCTTTGGGGCTTATGGAGAGAGAAGTGTTAAACCAATAAAAGTAAACCAAAGTTGCTACTTGATCTGTTGTTATTACATTGTAAGTTGAAAAAAAATAACTTGACGTGAAGGATTTCTGTGGGCGTGGTATTCACAAGAAGAAAAACAAATCTTTTCAACTTCACTTATTTTTTAATTAATTTTAATAGAAATGACCTAACAAAAGAAGTTATTCTACACAACTGGATCATTACAGTTACACTAAGATTTAATATGTTATTTCTACATTTCAAAATTTGTATCACACTAAAGTTCGTGAAATCAATTTTTTTTTATAAATTTGTGTAACTCAATGATGCTGTCGGTAGTTTAAGTACTGAACGTATTTAAAGTGGTGTATTTAAGTGTAAGTGAGTGTGAGAGCCTCGGCTGAGGTAACCCAGCTAGCATGACCCCATCGTTATCTTGTGTGAATTGAAAGGTCAGATATCTAGCTGGGCTAAGTGTGAACTATAGAAATATTTGCACCTAATATGCAGATGATAGAGGTATCTAGCAATAAAATTTTGAATACAGATTTGTATGAAAGTAAAATTGTGTTTAAAAAATTTATAATCTAAGACTAAATTCATCAGTGGCAACAGCTTGCTGATACACTATTGATTATTGATGATCATCTAAATGAAGAAAATTTAAACTAGAGATAAGGATACTTATTAGAGAATTTTTTTATTCAAAGCAATAGATTATTTTATTTGCGATGGTAAAAACTTAACTGAAGAAGTAACTTTTATATAGACATACAAATAAAGCAGGTAAATCGCATTAAAGATATGCATGATTTATTTTACAATATGTAGGCCTAATTTATAAATTATATGAAGTGACCATGTATAAAATTAAAAACTTACATGTGTGAAGAGGTAAGAATGAGAGCATTACTTCAACTGTTCTTACTAACTTTCTCTTTGTGTCTCTGACTCTCTCTCTCTCTCTCTCTCTCTCTCTCTCTCTCTCTCTCTCTCTCTCTCTCTCTCTCTCTCTCTCTCTCTCTCTCTCACACACACACATTTATAAATCTAACAAGGATAAACAAGAAATGTGCTCTTTTGGTTAGCTGATACTGATTTTGTCCAATGGCAGTAGACAAAGGACTTGGATTGGAATTATTGACATATAAGAGCAGGAAACATTTTTTGTGAAGGCAGTTTGAGAAGATATTTTTTGTATACTTCTTCTAAACAAAGAGTGCACACTCTTTTAAGTAGAGTATATGGCTTCACTTCTTTAAATCTCCTGTTGGATCATATGGTCAATTATAGTTTTTTTGTTTTTTTTTTTAATGAGATTTATTCAGTTGTTTTTAAAAGTTGTGAAAGAAACTGTGTTTTTATCGAGAATGGTTCCAAATGTCATCATTCAGATAAGAGAGGGCTCAATGGCCATAGTTTTAAGATTTACTTAAAATCATGCAGCATCTTGCCAATTCTTGGACTTTACTGATCTCAAGCTCGCAAGACTCAAATGAGATTTTAAGTTATTTCAGTACTTTATAATGATCTAAAATTTACAAGTCAGAATATGAACAAAACAGATAAATTAGATTGTTTTCGAGGAGGTCACAGTTGGTTTTGCACAGGACAACTTTTTCAAGGACTGTAAGAGAGGAAGAGTAAATTTGAAAATGCCCTGTACTTTTCAAAAATATTTTTTGTAAAGAACTTTCTTTTTCAGAAGTTTCACAGTGGTTCTATAAAAGCAGTAGCATACATTTTCTTGATTCCAAAGGGTTATTTAAAAAGATAGTGAAGTATGGAGCTAATATTAAGACATTTATGAAGCAGGTCGGTCTAAAGTGATTATATTGAGGAGACTCAAAGGTGATCTAAGAATATGTTTTGTCATAGGGAACCAAAACAAAACTAAGTTGTCTCCAAAACAAAGGAGAAAAATCTGGTTTTTCCCCTTTAGGTGAGCAGCTGATATGGGAAGCAGCAAGAGCAAGTGGGGCTGCACCGACATACTTCCGTGGCCACGGTGCATACCTTGATGGGGGTCTCATGGCTAACAACCCAACCTTGGATGTGCTCACAGAAATACATGAGCACAATTTTGGATTGAAAATGCAGGTGAAATGAGATACTGATGGTGCAGAGTTTTTTTGTTGTTTTTTTTGCATCTCATTAATTCAATTTTTCCCTAGAGATCTAGATGGGCCAAGAAGTAGATTAGATTCTAATACTCGCATCGCAGAAAAGATGTAACGGTAGGGAAAAGCATTTTTTTGTGCTACTGGATTTTCTCTATGGAAGCATTACTTCAGTACATGTTTTTCTAGCACACTTACTCTTTATTCATTTCTGTTATTTGCATAAGCAGAATCTGATTCTGTGATAGGAAAGAAACATTTTTTTTCATTGTTTTTTTTTTTTTTTTTTTTTTTTGGGGGGGGGGGGGGTGTTTTATGAGAATTGAGCAATTGATGACACCATGGATCTACTTTCCCAACCAACATACATATTGTAATAGAAAAAATACTTGAGTCATTGACTGTCAAGCAATTTGATAATTTTTTTTCAAGATACTAAATGTAAAGTGTTTTATTGTAAAAATTCATGATCATTGACTGTTTTTGTTTTTAAGTCATAATTTTTTCGGAGATCAGGTTTTCTGGATCGCCTGAGTGTGAGTAAACAAGTGACCATTTTTCCTCTTTGCAAACATTTTTTAACCACTACCTGCAGATGTGATGACCCACATTTGAATGTGTGCTTTAAGCTGTTATTTTCTCTGATAATACAATCAGCAACTTTCTAAATGTAGTTTGTGGTTTAAACTTATATATTTTAAAACTTTTTGGAAATGAAAATTCAATTTGTTAACTTTAATAGTATCGATCGCACATTGTTAAAGTTACATTTTTTTTTATATCAGCTCCCTCGAAATCACATTTTCGTGTAAAATTCCCAATTCATTGCTTCTTTCATGTTCATAGATTTAATTTTGTTAGCGTGCACACATACACACACAAGACCGTATGTAGGGCTCTAGGTTATTTGCATGTTTTGTCTCAGCCGCTAGAATCTAGGCCTGATCTCGTTCATTTTCACTGAATCAGCTTTATTTACTAAAGCAATATTTCAATTTCACAAATTTTATCAACCATTTTAAATTCATATTTGAGTTGAAAACAGTTTTGTGATGGCTAGAAAAAGTTCTCCTCTCAGGAGCCAATCCTTCGTCCAAATAGATCTCCTTTTTCTTAATTTGTTCCCTTCATCGTCTTATCACATAAATAGCCAGTATAGTAGATTATCATTGTAACTGAGCTGAAAACAATAGAAATAAGGCATATTATGTTCACAAAATTTATTTGAAAAGATGTTTTGCGCCGATACCGTCACCTCAGACCTGGAGGGTGCGTCCGTGTAATGTGTATGGCCTTAAATTGACAGCCAAACGGGCTGTGGAATGTATCAGTTTTACATTAAGTTAAACCAGCCTTAATTGGAATAAAGGTGTGTAGAGGCTTTAAGAGTCTGTAACTAGGCATCCACAATGAAAGTAATTTAGTGGTAGAGCAATTTGCAGTTTACATTAGATTTTGATAGAAGAACTCAAAATCTGGTTCTTTTTCAACAGAAAAAAAATAATTATGGCGATATTGTGGAAAATTTTTGAAGGGTTGACATCGATAAATTCAACTTTCAAAGGCTACTTCTATTTTGCAAGAAGATCCAGAATCTAAATCTAGATCTAACAGTAACATTGAGTATCATAATGAAACTTTTAGTCCCAAGCAGGTGTGCAGAGAATGAGGAAAAAAAATATTCTTACATAAAGTTAAAAGGTTGATTCAATCAATATAGATCATTTCATATTTTTCCTTTTATTTCTTTTCCAATTAAAGTGAGGATTTCACATATTCTTCCAAGAAATGAAGAGGTGTAGGATTGGTACTTAATAAACGGGTAAAATTTCCTCCGCGTTAAATGACTTTTTTTTTCACAATACATTAAGGCTGGGGTCTACTCGATATTTTACTAGCCGTCGAATATCGGGTCCCGTGGCTCAGGGTGCCGCGGGCATGGTACGTCCCGATTCGCAGCCTGGCACATCCTTATCCATGGCACGACTCATACTGATCCGTGGGGCGGTAAGCTCCTATCCGATGGCTTAAAGTTAAATCTAGGGACTCGGATTTGAGTATGCAGGCAGCGACTCTCGAGTCATTGAGTGGCAACTGAAAGGGCGCACCCCTAAAATTCTCCGCAGCTTTGTAAACACACACACACACAGACATACACTCATGCCGCGTGTCCACAGTCTACAGTATCACACACATCATTTGGCTTAGTGTCGGTCATATCTTAAAATATAGATTATACTTCGTCTGCATAGTGTAAAGGAAAAAAAAAACTGGCCTGAGGCTTAATGAGCCGGGTTGGGCCTAGATAAAAGCGGTAACAAAAGAACTTTTAAACACCACAATTACAATCCAATTAAAAAATAAACTGCCTTAAGTAAAAACTCTATCATTTAAGAAATTAAAACAGGGACACGTAAGCAGAGCTGATGCGAAACAATAGGTTATGCATTTACGATTAATAAAACAATTATAACATGAATCTGTTGTTTTTTTTAAATTACAATAACAAAAATTATAACCTGAGTGTGCTATTGCAACTGAAATTTAATAAGTATTAAAATTCAAAGAACAATTAAAGAGCAGCAGCAAGTAGATTTTGCTTATTAAACAAAAATGCAAATAGAAGGAAAAATGAATCTTTTATTAACAGGGATTTCATTGAAATAGCATTGTCACGCAATAGCCGAGTAGGTGGGTTTTCAAAACAAGATGTTTTGCACCTTAGCGCTATAATTACTATGTCATCTAAATTCTTCACTCCTGGGTAGGATCGGGTAAGCCGAGGGGGAACAAAGACGCGGCCTAATTTGCATCTCACCGACTAATATCATGTTCGGGACATTTTGCTTCGGGGGTAATTCTGATAAGTTTTGCTTCGCAGTTAGCAGCACTCTCTATTATTCTTGGGGGTCACTGCACCAAGATTTTGGGTGGGAATCGCGTAGATAGTCTTTGTGTTTTTAGCTTTATAAACATTCCAAGAGAGCTATGAATATATAATGTATATTTGTTATATTTAAACAAATCATTAAATCATTTTTCCTTTGTAGCTTACCCTAAAACATTCATAGTTGAATCATATTGTATTTATCTCATCAAAGTTTAATTTTGTTATTAGGTGAGCATGCAGTTAAAACCTAACCATTTCACATTAAAAACAGCACCACAAAAAAGGAACTGAGAAAACGAAAGAATGATATAAAATATTATCAGTTGACTTCAGTCAATTCATGATTTACTTACCTCTTCTATGTTCACTTGCTCTTGCCAGTCAAATGTTAGCTGAATATTTGACACTGCTGGTCGCTGCGTTTCTTGGTCTTGGAGAAAATCCAACAACTCGAAATACCAGAGTGTTGGATCTACAATGTCTTCTGTCCCTGCTCCAGACAGCTTGGAAGAATGAATTTTTTTCAGCTGCTTCCTGTACGCGTTTCTTAAGTTGCTGATTTTTTTAACAACAAACTCTTTGTCTGCAGTAGCTTCAAATTTTTGACAATGCTCCACTAGTGCCTGATAACTCTTCTCTCGTAATAATTTGTTGGAATAATCTTTTGATTTTATTTTCCATAGGCACTCATGTTTCCTATACGCTTCAATGAAGCTTACAACTGATTCTTTTGACCACGTTGCCATAGTGTGAATCTGATTGAAATCAAACAGTAGATAATCTCTTAAAAAATAGGTTTTCTTAACAAGCAAAATATATACTGAAAATGCAGCACACACTTGGGTACAACTGTGTAGGCCTAGCAGGAATGTATGCAAACCGCAAGCCCAGTTTCACATTACCATGTCGCATATAAACACACACACACGATTTTTATGTCCAGATTTTTCGTTATTTTTAAAACCAATGAATGAAAAATGTTTTTTACGCGATGGATTGACTAATTCGAGTACGCTGATCACGAATATCGACTTAGATTTTTAATATGGTGAAAAAAAAAAGTATTTTATTTTTACCTCGCGAAGTATCAATTTCAAGGAGTCACCGGGAGTGGCCCGGGACGGCCCAAAATTATCAAGCAGTGCTTGATATTCCGGATCGTCCCGAAGTGACGGCTGATCGGCACGGCGGGACAAGCGATCAGACCGCTGCACATGCGATTGGACCCACAGAAGCAGCGATTGGCCCGCTCCGGGACAATCTGGCGGGATATCACCTATGTGTAAATCGCGCATATGGGCTTTACCAAAAATATGTGGAGTATTTCCTCCTGTCCATCCTTTGACCGCCTCTGCTTCCTGATCAATTTGTATATATTTGGGGACAATTCGTTGCTAGAACAGACCCAGCAGAAACCTCTCCATGTGCGCTGAAGATTTGCAGAGTGAGGTCTCCGACGTTTGACTCGTACAGTCGTAGCAAATCGTCTTAAGTGTTAAAGAAACTTCAAGCTGAAAGTTTTCTGTTAGAGTGCAAGATATTTGCATCTAATTGGACTAGAAGTCCTGGCTGAGATAAATAATCAGCGTCTTAAAAGCTCTCCAAGACAACTCCTTGAACTTCCTGTCCCAGGTGAGTATACTGCAGTTTATAGTTGAATAAATACTTAAAGTTCAACAAAGCAATTGTTAAAGACTTTGCTTCTTAAATACCAATAATGATAATATCGTCTTCAGTCAGCCGACTCGTCATTCATAAATGGAAAATTCACAGTTGGTAGTTTATAGCAAGTCATTGACGTTACTCTAGCGTAACGGATCTATATGTAGACGAGAAATGTAACTTTGTCTTCTTCATTTAGACTAGCATTTAAGAAAGTTAGTTCTCTAAACTTTTGATGTCTGCCGACTTATGAGAGGTAAGTATACTGTCCAAACACAGGGACTATATCTTTAGAGTAAATGCATTGCTTTAAATAATATCTTTTCAGTTGAGCAGACTGCCTTCTTCGACATCATCTTCTTCGTCCTTGTCTTGTTGTCTAAACTACAATAACTGTCGTGACCTGGTTGCTGTCGCTGCCATCGTCATCAACGTCATCGTAGATTAACGTGTTAACAGGAGGTGTGGTCTGGACAGCTGAGTTGTATCATCGCTGGGACCAGCATCTAGTGGTTACTACAAGAAACGCCTGGTTAATTGGATGAAGGGCTTGTCCGCAGGATTGTAACAACATTGTCGAAGTTAAAACTACTTAAGTTGTATTGATTGATAATTGCCTTTCCTAACTTTATTGAAATCTGTTAATTTAGATAGTTGCTTTTAATTAGATAACCATTGGTGTCATTACTTATTGCATAATTGTTTCATGGGCTTTAATTGCAGCCAAGAAATATTACACCAGCCTGACATTGTAACGCACGCCATTATTAAATTATTTGTACTCTAGTTTAAATACTTGATTATTTTAATGTAAAAAGGATCTTTCTTAATGTTTTAATAGGTCAGCATTTATATAATCATAATAAACTTAATCTCTTTCTTTATTATCATTTAAACCTGACGTTGAGTTCAGTGCTTTCTGCTTAGTTGAAGGTTGTCCAAATCCCTTTGTTGCACGTTGTGTGTTCCAAAAGTATTCTTAAACTTAGGTGACTTGCGACGTGTGACAAGCATTAACTCGTTATTTTAAAGTGCAATAAGCAAAATGTAGTAAGCAAATACAAAGCAAAAAGAGGGGATCATTCTAATTCCGCCAGAGCAGAGAAGAATGAAGAGACTGGTGTAGTTTGCCTAAAAGAAAACTCGCATTGATTGCGGTTTAATTCTGTGAGGACTCTATTTTCACCTGTTGATCTTTTTTGTTATCATTTCATTACTGCATCCTACTCCTTCCTCTCCCTCTCCGACTTTCTCCTTCTCTAAATTTTCCTTGTGCGGGGCTGACCCTCGCCGCCAGAGATTCGTTCTGGCTGCTGAGTAATGTCTGGCGGGAAGGTTTATAACAAACAAAAAACTGTCGCCTACTTGTCTGCACGCTGCACACGATGTTATTTTTCTCATAGAATCAGTTTGAAGTCTATGGTACGCATGTGCCTTTGAGAAGCTAGCACGGATCCCACGGCACTGCACGGCACAGTATCGCGATCCGGGAATCCACTCGATGTGCCGTGAGTGTCGCTGCGTGCCACAAGTAGGGTACTGATCTGTGTCAACAGCCCTAGCACTGTAATATGTATATCAACAAAAATTATGACATGTTCAATTATGCAAGGTAAAAAAAAAAAAAAACGTTTTGTGGTGTTTTAATGAATCTCTTGCTGATAAAACATGAAGATGAGCATTTTCTTACAAATATTTTATAAAACAAAACAAAACAAAACAAAAAAAAAATGGGGTTCCCTCTTTTGGCATTCCTTTTCTGGAGTAATAAGACGTTTGCAGCTGAAGTTGTCAATAATATCGCATGAATTTCAAAAGTTTCATTCTAAATTTCAGTATTAAATATGTTAGTTACTCATTTGGCCAAAAATGATCTTTATAAATGTAGAGTTTCCTGAATCATGTGAGATTTCTGCCACATGTCTGTGACATAATATGATAGTATAAAATTTCAAGATTTGTTGGTTTTTTTTGGTCTATGGAGCTGATCAGTCAGTCAATTAGGTGCCCTGCTCTTTAGATTAGGCGATCATGACCTCCATTGCATCTCTATCACTCGTCACTTTTAGTGCATCTGTCACTCGTCCTACTTTTAGCCACTTTGTTATTCCATCTAACATCTTTTCTCGCCGTTTTCCTCTGCTGCATTTTCCTTTGATCGTTCTAGTTGTCACAAGATGAAGTTTCTCTCTTCTAATCACATGGCCAAAAAAGATTGCATAGCATTTGTGTATTCTATTAATGAGTGATCTCTTGTCAACTTCTCGTAACATTTAATTTCTTTGCAGTCAATGACATTCATAGCATTCTCTGTAGAATCACATTTCTATTGCCTCCAGTTTCTTGTCTAACTATTTTGAAATTGTCCAGGCCTGGCATCCACAGATTAGAGTAGGTTCAATAAAGCTCTCCAGGGTTCTTTTTCTTGTGTGAATAGAGATATGTTTATTTGTTAGTACCAATTTCATTCACTGGGAACTTTTCTGTTTGCACTTTCGTGATGCAGTTTAAGTGTTGTTGCATCCATCACTTGATATTTAATTACACAAGTATATGAATCCTTTGCGTGAGTGTAATCCTATTGATAAAGATATTATCTGTAGACACTCGTTGTTTTAACTGCCAACCATTACTTTTCTCTTTTGTTATTCAATTCCAACCCTTTCTTTCTGCTTTCTTCTTCAATAATGTCTCATACTTGAAGCAAATCTTTTTATTTTCTGCAATTAATACAGTGTCATCGAATATCTCAAATTGTTAACATTGTGCCCTTCTTATTTAATTCCTGGAACTTCTGGATTTTGCATACTCATTTCATTGTAGAGAGAGAAAAGGTCACAAGGACTGCACACATCCTTGTCTGACATCATGCTTTATTTCTTTAAATGAGATGATTTCCCTATCAAATCACATTGCTTCTGTCTGTTCCGAGTACATATTTTTGATCACTGGTAAATCTTTTCCATTTATCTTCAACTGCATCAGCAGTGTGATTATCTCATTATGTTGTACTCTGTCAAATGCCTTGGTGTAGTCAATGAAATACAACTGTACCTCTTTTTATTTATGCTGTCTGGGTCTGTTGCTTTGCCGCATCTTTCATATTTGCTCTCTGAATCTGATCTTTCACGAGAGGTGGACCCGCAAAATTGGGCTTCATCACGTGGTAATCCTTTCTGTGGTCTTCAAAAAGTTGTCTCAGATTTTTTTATTGTTCCAAAATGATGTCACCGTTTTTGAACTGAAGACATCCTTTGGAAAGGCAGGTTTTTTCAAAAGTGTCTGTGAGAGTGTGTGTGTGTGTGTGGGGGGGGGTGGAATACAGGAAAACTCTTCAGATGCCGCAGGTCTAATTCTGTGTTAGACCTATTTTAAGCTGATTTTCAAGTCCAAGTTTAAAAATGGAAATTTAATTTCTTTAGAAACTCCATTCATTTATCTTTTCGTTTCGCTTAGTTTTATTTGTATCTGAAATATCTAACCTTTGAAACTACATGATTTTGTGAAGCCACTTCAGATCAGATTTTTGGCGCTTGCATTCAACGAACTTGTAAAAATGACCGAACTAGTTCCTTGAAGTCCAAGGTGCACTGTGCATCCTTAGAGCTAGCTGAACCATTTGGTGCGGTACCTCTCCGTAAGCATTTGCCCGGTCCAACCAAATGACGACAAGGTTAATTTTGTGGATTTGCCAATATTTGTAGTTCGTTGAACCAGGGGTCGGGACTGAGATTAGATCGTTTGATGTAAGGTATTTTAAGAGAGTCAAAGAAGGAAAAAAAAAAACGGGAATTTTACTCTGTTCGTTGAATGCAAGGTGTTCTTTGAATCTGAGTTCGTTGGATTTTAGGTGTACTGTACCATGTTCCAGAGGAGCTGGTAGAAACTCATTGGGGAGCTAGATAACAGGCAGTCTTCTGAGAAAAATCCCCCATGTAGCAAATGTTTCGGCCCGGAACTTCTGACAGTCATGACTCCTAGGTGTTTCCCTGTTGTTTTTTTTTTGGTTTTTTTTTTTGCACCTTCATCTCTTGATGGATTGCTGATCCCCGCGCTATACCACTTCGCCAATTGTTTCTTCGATGGTTAGAGCATTTTTAATCCTTATGAAGGAACCTATCATTTCTCCTGCTCTCCGGGAACTGTTTTCGGCTATTTCCAGTAGCTTTAGAGTTTTTGTTCTTTTGTTGCCACATATTGAAAGTTTAGTCAGAAGGTCGTAGACTGATGACCCTACGAATCCTATGGCACCAACCTCAGCGGGTATCACCACAGCTTTGTAGCCGGCATTTTCTAGCTCTTTGGTCAGGTTCATGTATTTCTCTCTTTTGCAGATGAGGGCCTCTTCTATTCTGCTTTCATATGGAACTGTTAGCTCCACCATGATCAATTGATGTGTGGAAGCTGAATGGATCACGATATCAGGCCTTAATCTTGTTTCTTTGATTATACTGGGGTGACTGTCCCATCCTGGAAGTTCTGCTGAAACATTCCAGTCATCACAACCATCTAGAAGGGATTGTATCTGGTTTGTTATCCTCACCGGCCTTCCGTGCCATGACTTAGCGCCTCCCTCTGTTGTGAATATCAACGCGTTGGTTTTAGGGAGGGTAGTCACTCCTTAAGCCGTGCTTATGATTGCGGCAAGTTCCTTAAGGGCTCTCTTATGCCTCCATGTGTATCGCCCCTGTGAGAGGTCGATTTTGCAAGGGCTCAAGACATGCTCTGTGGTCTGCCTGCCTTGGCATAGTGGACAAGTGGGGTCCTCTTTCTTTACCTACCGTACCAAATTTGCGTTTGAGGGCAGTAGATCGTACACTGATCTGATGAGAAAGCTGATCCGAAGTGGCGCCATGTGCCAGATCTCATTCCATGTGAGGGATTTCTGCAGAGTATTATCCCAATTAGTCCATTGTCCCTGTTGATGTTGCTGGACTGCTTTCTGAACCCTTCTTGAATCTTCATTGAGTCGTATCTCATTGATGAACATGTCTCTTTTCTCTTTCCCTTCTGCTTTTGACCACCCCTTTGCTGTAGATGATCCTAGCCCTTTGCGGTCAGATTGAGTTTCTCCAATCACTTCTTTGATCTTTGGCTTGGGCTTAGGCTTTGACAACGTTTCATTTCCTACCTGTCTAGTGTCTTTATCGTTGGTTGTATTGTCTTCACAAAAGTACTCTCTTATAGTTGTAACTAGTGGTTTTCCTCCTTTTCTCGATTTGATCTAAAAGTAATGCTTTGTTAGCTTTTGTCCTTGCTATTGGCAAGTCGTTGTAAAACTTTTTATGTAGCATAGGGACAATTTAGTAAACGCCATGCTCTCTCAGAGCGACAAGGAGTGGGTATGTAACGCATTGTACTATAAGTTGATCTATTCATTTCCTCACCCTTTTTTGGTGCGTAACTTTTGGGTAGCGGATCGGCTAGATCTATGTACATTATCTTATTTGGTTGCATAACGTTTGTATTTCAAGCCTAAGAACTTAGTTTTGTTTATTGAACACAGCCCGCACTTGTATGGTCAAGATTCTTCTCGAATCTCCGACTTAGTTCTAGCATAGTAATGATCTCGTCACCCCTTGTTTACCTTTGTTTTGATTGGTTGCTAATTGCTAATGACGTGTACCGAGAATGCTCTCTTATGATTTATGTAATTCCTTTTCTGGATGATTCGACGAGATTTTGTATAAATAAGAATCCAAATTATAATTAGGAAGTCAACATCATGGAGTTTTTAGTGAGTCGACATTGAGTCTACAGTGAGTCAACATCAAGTATACAGTGAGTGATTGTTCTAAGTCTACCTTCAGTGAGTGATTATTGAATCAACCTACAGATATTGTACAGTCTAGCTCTTATGTTGGATTAAACAGTTTGCAAATTTTACTTGCGGACTTCAGACTTTTTTTTTTACGGATGAGTTGTGTGATTGGCTGTAAATATTTTCAAACCCCAAGACAAACAGAGCCTAACAGATCACCCCCATCATCAGAATCTGTTACAGGGTATCAGCAAAAAAATAAATTGACTTTGAATCCCACAAACTACGACAAAGGGCAAGTATTTTTTTCCTATTTTCAGTCATTGGCTCAAAGCCTTTTTTACCATTGTTGAGTACTACCAAAAGGTATAGCGTGGAATATAATAGAATGAATGAATTTTCATGGAGAAATCACATCTCTTGCTTTAAAAGTGCAGTGAAATTGTATCTAAAACACAATTTATTACAATTCTATGGATAAACAACTACACAGATACCAGGAAAAGTGTTAACCACAGCATATGGATTGCACTAAATTTTGTTTTATTTGTAGTGTATAATTACAATACATTGAAATATATCATTCAAAATACAAGCTTTTGTGAGTACAGAGGAGTCTCTGTATTCGTTATTTTTTTGTCTTTGGTCTTCAGAGCCTACCACTTTAGATAATAAGACTGTTTACATTTTCATCATAGAGGATTCAAGTTTTTTTTTCAAAGAATTTGTTTCTTTTTTCTGGTATGGCATGTTTAAGTACATTGTCAAAGTCATCCCTTTTCTGTCTTCGTACAGCATAAGCTTTCCTCATTAAATATTTCCATTTCAAGTTACTGTTATTTCCACCCCAGTTTGACAGAATAAAAGTGATGACCCAGGGATTAAACTTTTAAGACGAGTAAAAAATTTGAAACAATTCTTGGATTACTTCAAATAGCCTTGGCTTTCTTAACTCACTTGAAACTGATGATTGAAGCCCATAATTTACATATGCTGAACACCAGTTCTTTTCATAAAACCACAAAATATGAAACCAACCTCCTAAATTTTTAACACAACATATCAAGCACTTCATGGCAACTGATCGGAATCATTATGCTAAATACTTTTTTTTTTCTTCTGATTTTTGTTCATCTGTCCAATTTTGCTTTGAATAAACACCTAAAAACTCA
This sequence comes from Elysia crispata, assembly GCA_033675545.1. Classification (NCBI taxonomy): domain Eukaryota; kingdom Metazoa; phylum Mollusca; class Gastropoda; family Plakobranchidae; genus Elysia; species Elysia crispata. Next base: position 123,208 of record JAWDGP010003292.1, on the reverse strand, counting down.
TAAAGGCCCTTTTGTTGCTTCCCTTATGTGTTAAAAAGTGTCTTAATCAGTGCATGCAGTTGTGAAGGATATCCCTTAACATTAGAATTGAGTTAAAGATGACCTCAGGTCAGTTGAAGGTCTAGGTCTAGATTATGAACTAGATCTAGATTTACCTAACAATCTAAAATTGAAAGCCAGCCGCTTTTTAAAACCTCTCATGAAACAAAATAAGACAGTGCACAACTTTAGAGATGGGTACTACAACTTTCGGCATACGTAGCCCATTGTAATGCATGATGCACGGAAATGTGGCGCTTCCCGACTCATCTGAGTTAACCTCAATGCACAGACTTATCGGCAACAAAGGACCTCAGTCTTAAATCAGTGACTGATTCAACATTTTAGGATGTTTCCCTAACCCAAAAAATTTTTGAGTCCTCTTTAGAACCTCACATGCACAATTGAACCATATGAGAGTAAATTCCCAATTATGATTGCATGTATTTTACAATTTTTTCGATGTCCAGTGTCCAATAAAGTAATCTGTGAATCTTTAGGTACCGGGTACTGAAAAGAATCTGCCCTCATTGGCCTTGTCAGTAAAATGTGACTCCATAGGCTCTTGTTTTTTCTGAAATCTAACACCATTAGTTTTGTCAATGTCTACAAGGTGTTGCCTTTGTACCAGTCAGTTCTCCGAGTTGTGTTTTACTTGTAAGATGTAATCACTGTCATTATCATTGCTTCTAAGACCTGTAAGAGCTTTGCCAACAGCATACAGTCGAGTCCGCTTATTTCGAAGTCATTCGGATAAAAAAGGACTTCGAATTATCAGAATACATAGAGAAAGAGTTGAAAAAAAAAATGTTGATGACAGATCAGGAATGTTGTGCAAGTGTGCATGGGGGTGGGGTTGGGCCTAGTCCCTTTCTCTCTTGTAGCCTTATTGCAGACTCTTGCCTGTAACCTAGGTGGGCACATACACACACACACACCAGAATCACTTGTCGTGTGATTTTGTTTTATAAAAGAAAATCATAAAATTTTATACAACTCATTGTTTACACTTCTTCTGAACATTTGGGATTACTGTTGTGTGTTACCTTGTCAGTTTTGTTCAAGTTTAATTTTACCTGTTTTCATGTTGCTGTCCCCCTTTCATCAACCTCACATTCTTATTCTTTCAACCTTTTTGCTTTCTCACATTTTTTGCACCAGAATCGAGCATCTGATGCTAGACCCATTGGTTGTGTGATATCCCTTGGCTGTGGCAGGGTACCTTGCATTGATGTAGAGAATGTCGATGTCTTTCGACCTGGGGGCCTCATAGATCTTTACAAAACAGTATCTGGAGCAAGTGCACTAGGACGTCTCATTGTGGATCAGGTGAGGGCAATAGCTAATTATTTGATTTTTTTTTTAGAAGGCATGTTATAAAAGTATGTACATTGGCAACAGATTTTAAAAAGCAAGAGTAGTTTCTGAAAAAGTAGTCCCAGAATTTTTATCAAACTTTGATTTGTCAGTTTTTACAGCTAGAATTTTTTGGAATTGAATGGCTAGGCTTTTAAATTGGACGCTCAAGCATAGTACTAGGAGGGGGAGACGGGCATGTGGGGGAAAAATTTGAAAGCATGTGAGGTTGCTTTTAATAAAATGGTCACATTTTTTTTATGATTACTGGAAAAGTTGTACTGTAGCCATATGTACAGTGGAAACCTCAAAAACTGAAGTCTTATTATTTGAATTTCTCATAAACCGAATTTTGCATGATGATAGGTTATTTTTTTCTCTTTGGCTTTTTGGAATTGGTCTCGAATTTCGAAGTCTTTCTGGTTCGATTCTCTTAATTCGAAGTCGATACCACCCCATAAGGCATCACAAAAGTACTACATGCATCTCTCAGGCAGCAAGCAATGTCAATCACTGCTCAAGAAAGGCTGATCAGTGCGCTATAAAAGTGAGAAGGGAGCGGATGCACTAACAATTAAGTGCCAGTACTGATACTGATACTGATAGCAACGTGGGACGGGGAAAGGGGAGGGTTGCTCAATGAGTCGTAGTTTGTTATACTCCTTTTTGTAATTCAAATACTCTTAATTCGAAGATTTAATCCATTCACATGCAATTTTAATTATGAGGTTTCCACTGTAAGACAACTTTGGGTGCAACAGATATCATGAAGTGTTAAAGACACTTAATATGCAAATTTGGATTAACCTTGGTAGTAGCAAGAAATGGCAATTTGCAAAATGTTTTTTATAAAGTCATGTGCTGAATCAAGGAAATACATATATATCTTTTGTATGTATTGTAACCAATTTTTTTTTGTTTTTGTTTTTTTTGTGTTTTTGTTGTCTTCCTTTATTCTGGTTTGGTTTATGCTGGTTTCTTTTCAGAGATAAAATTTGCTAAAGTCAAAACTGATTAACTTAATCTGCAGGGGACATAGCTAATAAGATTGACTTATGTAAAAAATCTAGCTAAGTAAATCAAGGAGTTATCTTCCCTGCTTAAAAAAAAATAATTGTAAATATATACCATGCCAACATGAGCAGACTATCGTGTTTTTTTTTTAAATTTTTTTTTTATGTTTTTTTTCTTCCTTCCTTTGTTTTTATTATTGCCTGTTTGGGCAGTGATGTTTACTATTCGCTATTGTCCAATTAGTTCCATTATCTGTTTGAGCGCCAAGGCTATTACTTATATTTATATAAGTTTTCTGTCTCCCATTGGTATCAAGTTTTTTCATTTCCTTTTTTTAAATAGAGAATTAAAAGTGAAAAATAAATCTGGTTCTGATTCTAGGCCTATCTCGTTTTTGGATTCCGTTGAAGTGTATTCTTGCTTTAAGATTTCAGAGCAATCAACACACAACATGTTTTCAATAATATCACTGATTGTCCTAGTCTTAGCCCTACAGCCTGGGAGAGATGGAATGGGTGGGCATTGTTTAAACAGCCAAATCATACTTCACAGAGAAACCAGGTCTAGCCTACAAATACAATGCAAGCAAAATGTAAATCTAAGTAAATAATGTCGATTTTCTTGGCCTAGCCCTGCAGCCGAGGAGAGATGGAATGGGACAACAGTGTTCAACCAACCAATCACTGTGGCAGATCTGGCCTACAAAAATAATGTTTGAAAAACGTAAATCCAAGTAATACATCGATTTTGCTGGGCTTAGCAAATTGAAATAGGTAAGCAGCGTTCATCCAAACAATCACAGAGGAGATAGGTCTAGCCTACAAACACAATGCACGCAAAATACAATAAACAATAAGGCCAATTGTTCTACTTCTCAGCCTATCTATACAGCCGAGGAGTATATGAAATAGGTTAGCATTGGCCAATCAATCAATCACAGAGGAGACATACCTAGCCTACACATAATGCACAGCGTCTTTAGCATAGCTCTGGCGAGTACTCCTTTACAATCTCTCACACACAAATTCATGCATTTTGTTATTTTTGTGAATGGAGATTGTTGAGCGACAAGTAGGCTTACAAGCAAGGGAGTTGATCCTGCAGCTTTGCTTCTGGTACACCTAGACATGTATTCAGCCAGTCTCCCGGGTTATGCAAAGACAGCAAGCTTTTCATTTCTCCTGTCATCTTAACAACTTGCAGGGGCATTGTCTAACACTAACTAACGGATGAGTCATAGGAGAGAAAGCTTGTTTTTATTGGTTACTAAAAGAAATGAAAACAATGATGTTTTTGTTTCCAGCACCCCAAAACACATCAACTTATCTGAAAATTGAACTATGTACAATAGCTTATATGAATACTTTAAGAAGGAGTACGGACCCAACAAAAAGATAGACTTTAGTGAAAAATGATATGAGTGGCGCTGACTTAATTGGTGTCCACTGTATTAAGTTGTAAGGAATCTAAAATGATCAACTAGTTTGTTTTGCCTTTGAACAACTGATAACAGAGGAACAGTCCTTCTGCAGTTCACAAAACATGAATCTGAGGCTCATGATCGGATGGAGGAAGAATATAGACTGTGCGGAAAAAAAAAAGAAAAAAAAAGTTTTGAATCTTCAAGTGTATGCTGGATACGAGCAAAGGTACTTTTGATTGAGAGGAGCACTTCATTTCACGAAAAAGGCGGAAATGTGGCTTAAAATTTTTGATCAGCATTCTGCATATAGTTCATCAGTTTTTTCTAAAGCATTTTACTAAAATTGTGGTTTGAGGAAGAATATCAATGTTATTAGAAGATTAATAGAATTTAATATCTATTCATCTCGTCATAATGATGCATGAAATTAGATCTCTTTTCATAGAATAAATTAACTTATACATTCATTTTGCACCCCCCCCCCCCCCAAAAAAAAAAAAAAGAAAAAAAAAACAACAAAAAAACAAAAAACAAAAAAAAATTAAATTGTTTCACTGTAAGAAAAAAAAAGTGTAATAAATAAAAAAACAATTCACTTCACCAATATCAAAATGTAAATTAATCATGAAGCCATTCTATGTGGGTCGATGTATATGAAAAAAGAAATGATTTGAATATTCTCAAAGTAGGTTGTAACTCTTCTTCGTACAAACAAGATGATTTGTAATTTAAAAAAAAAAATTCTTCCAGGCAGTTTTTGTATAATGCAACCAAAAAATGTGATATTCCTCCAGTTAGGAAGAAAGCATTGCCTAGCTCAGAATAGCAAGATTAGTTATGATTGATCAGTAGTGGATTCAGTGCATTATTATGGCACATATAAACTGGCGAAATGTGCTATCTCTTTGATCGATTCAATAAGAACAATGGTGAGTATTAATAATAATGCAACTCAGTTGTTGGAACAGATAGTTTTAGACAGAATTTTTCTTCTTTCAAGATACATGTATATGGGTGTGTGTGTGTGTGTGTCAGAAGTAGGCCTTATTCATTTTTTTTTTTTCAAAGTGTGTAAAATATTTCACAACTTAATACAAATGTTTGTTTGTGCGCCTCTAAATAATTTGATAAACCTATTTTTGCTTCTCCCTGCTCAATCAAGGCAACAATTTCCGAGGGTCGCCCTGTAGATCGAGCTCGTGCTTGGTGCAGCATGATCAATACTCCATACTACCGTTTCTCTCCTTTGCTCTCCGATGACATAAGCCTTGACTGCCACGATGAACGTGCACTTATTAACATGATGTGGGAGACGCAGTGCTACATGGTAGCCAATAGGCACAGAGTGCATGAGCTTGTGACACTTCTTCGTCCTGGGCCAGGTTGATGGTTGATAACTTAAACTGTTTTAATATGTGGTTTTGATTTCTCCAAGGCTTAGGCTAAGGGCAATAAATTTTATTGTCAGAGGTGAAGTTGGGATTATCCTTTTGTTTGATGGTTATAATAATATGTTCCAGATGAACAATGGTATTTTCAGTACTTTTTTAAATGATTTTTTTTCCTTTTCACTGTTACATACATATTTGTATGATTAGCAATTTGAATAGGAAGAGAGAATTTGGCAGGAATTTCAAGGCCAAAGATTTTGAATAGGCTCAGGGATTAAACCAAAATTAATGTTTTATATTTTAATGTATTTTCATATTTATTCCTTTTTTAAGTTTTAAGAGTCTTTCAGATTTTGATTGTGTGATTCATTTTACTCTTGGTCATTAAAAAACATGATTAGATATAGATGTGGCCTACTGAAAGTTCAGAACTTTGCAAGGGCATCAGTAGTATGATACATGTGTATATGTATATGTATCTCGTTAAATATTATCACGCCAACTTATGAGTTCTTTCTCTCATTTTTAGATACATCTTCCAATCCTCCAAAAATGTGTTATTAAACCTGCAAGCTCATCTTTAATTTATAATGAATTACTTTTCTGAATAACTTCATACCTTTATAATTGAATCTAATGTATCAATACTTCTGAATCATTTTCCTTTTTTTATATCCTGTTTTTTAAATGATGTTACCCTTTTAATGCTAATAGTACACTAATATTTGCGGATTTGATCATTCACCTATGTCTGCATTTAAAAGGTAAATACATGTATATCTTTAGTTATTAAAAGACCATAGAATTTTCAATAGCTAGCTCATTTGCATGAATTTTACATGGAAAGCTTTTGCACCTTTCATTTGAGATAAAAAAAAATATGGAGAGGAGAGGGGAAGGTTGAGAGTGGGGTTCATAACACTATGAATATTTTTCATATAATTCTCTGTTTAAAACTTTAACACTAATACATCTTGTTTTTTTATCTATGCACTCATGCACACATACACCCTTTTTTTGCTATAAGTATTTTTCTTTTAATTCTTTTCTATACTGTGCTTTGTTTAAAAGTTGAAAAAACAGCATGATGAATGTGTACAATTTTAGACATGGCAGTGTCTAAATAAAACAGACTTGTTGGGCAGTATGGCACTTAAAATTAATGTGTTTAATTTTGCCTTTTTTGTCAAGTATATATATATATATATATATATATATATATATTATAATAGCGAAAACTTGGAGGCTTTGAACATGAACTCCACCATTATTACCTAACCTTAGAAACTTCACGGGCATCTACAGCATTCCTGTGGCTAGGTTCTAAATCATAAAAAATCAACTCAAACTGCTTTACTTGAGTTCTCCAAAAACCTTTATTTCGTCAACATGGGCTAATTTCGCGCACCATTTTTTTCATTGTTTTACAACGGAAGTCTTTCTTTATCGACTTGAGGTGTAGATTTAAGTTTAAATAATTTCCTGGTTAAGAATTCCCGCAAAGAAGTGCACTTTTACGCACTTAGCGCAAAAATTCAGAGCTTCTAATAAGCGTTTAAAAGAATCTAAAAAAACAGACTGGAAGTAGATTTCCTTTACTCCAAAAGGAATTATGTTCTTTATTTAAATTTTTTGTATAGAAGTAGAATTATCGAGATATCTTGATTCTAGGTAAAGATGGACAATTGGAGGCATATAAAAGGATCATGTAAGTAAAAGGAGTGATATCAAGAAGAATATTTATTAGCCTCTTTAAATGCCCACAAGCATCCCAGCCTCGGCAAATTTACATCAGGGTCCCGTTTGTAGAACAGGGTTTTCAGCTTCATATGTATATAAATATAAAGTATGTATATAAAGTTGCATGTAAAATAATAAAAACAGTACTCAACTATGGTATGTGTATATATATATTGTATTATATTATTTCATTTTATCTCAGAAAGTTTTATAATCTGTCTTTGCTGAAAACTTTGGCTGCAGATGGCAAAGCCAGCCACAATTTTCCTGCCTGTCTGCAAATAATTGTACATTTTGACGAAAATAAAAATTAAATGATGACACTTTACCTTGAATTCTGTTTTCATACCATTCATATATATATATATATATATATATATATATATATATATAATGTATGTAAATAAATAAATTTTAAACTACCTTATTCTTAGTTGTTCTAATGAATTACACTAAAAACATGATTGCACATCGCATAGGCTTAATTACCATAAAAAGTGCTGCTAATCACCAATATACATTGCAGTACATTCATCCATTCATCCAGTCAGCATTTTTTGCCAGCGATGTTGTCTGATCTCACAGCTTTGACTGTCCTTTTTCTCTCGGCATTTTAAGCTGTCCACTTAACTTACTTCTGTGCGATGATGTATAGCTTGTCCTGATCTAATTTTGTCTTTAGACTAAAATTTTCATTTTGGAGCCTTTCCAGATGGTGTTTAGTGTTCAAGTAGATTAAATTGACAATAAAGATTTTAATTCTAAAGAACTTAAGTTTGATGGTACTGAATAAGTAGCCTAGGCCAATAAATTATTGCAGCATTTAAGACAGTTACAAATGAGAGGAATATTCTTACCCTGGATAATATTACTTGATTACAAGGTTGTAAGAAGGTGAAGGTGGAGCAGCAGCCAGATCCTCTACATTTTCACAACTCTCTATGATCTGTCATTTGTATTTATTGTAGCTGCAAATCGCATTGCAAGATTTGGACATTGGAGCTTTCCACAAATCACAAGCAACAGAAATCTCAGCTTGTGGTGTCCATGCATTTTGAGCAGCACTGTTGCTTTTTTTCAATCAAAAGCTCTGCTGTCGTCCCACAAGAAATACGTGCAGTGCATAAGTGTAGGTCACCTAGTGTATAGGCTTCAGTATGCCATGTAATACTAGGAGTAGGGTAGAGCAGAGAATTGACATTAAGAAAGGAAAATTGAAAAGATAGGGAGAAGGGCGCAGAGGATGGCAGCCGATGCATGAGTATGGTACATATCACGCATTCTCTTGCTGAAATTTTTTAAAGATGAAGATGTCTATTAGAAATTAAATGGTATTTTACCTTGACTTCTGTTTCTCCCTCAGCCAAAACTGTTTAACTCGATCTTCAGGGGACATGATACGATCGACTTGTGTGAAAAATCGAGTCAGGTGGCTATTTGTGTGGGTTTTGATTTTTGTTAGTTTCTATTTTTTATCGAAAAAAATGGATGTCTTTTTGTCTGTGTGCCTGTCTCTCATGTTCCTCCTTCCCTCCCTTCTCTCTCTCTCTATCTAACTCCAGTTTCTTGTCCTCGTGTAGTAATATTATTTTGCAAAAGCCATGCGGTACTGACGAAATTTTAAAGAAATGGATGATATCTTCTGTAAACTGTAATTCATGGCACTTTATACAATTCATATGAGCACAGAGAGAGAGAGAGAGAGGGAGGGAGAAGAGGAAGAAGAAGAAAAAGAGAGAGGAGATAGAAATGGGGAGACAAAGGAAGGAAGTGAGAAGGGTGAGAGTATAAGAGAAAGAAAAGAGATTGGTAGAGAGAGAGAGAGAAGGGAGTAACAGACAGAAAAAGCGTGCGCGAGAAAGAGAGAGAATGAATGTATGATGGAAAGAAAACGTTGAATCTAGCCTGGGTGATGAAGGAAGAGAAAAAAAAGAGGAGGTAGAAATTGAACTTGGAGGCCCCTGTACAATATTTGAGATCTTTCTTATTATTGATACTAGTGTGCCTTCATTTTTTTTATATTTTGTCAATACCGGTAATTAGAAGATATGTCAAATTGTGATTCTTTTCATTTTAAATATAAAATTAAAAAAGATTCATGATACATAGTTGATATATGCATTCCCCTCAGTATATAATTTAAACAGAAGACTGAAGCAAACAAATTATATAAAGTAACTATCGATATTTTGAGTAGCCCAGCTTTCCCTCTTTAATTATGTCCTGTCACTTTTGAGACTTGTTGCTAGCCGTTATGGTTTGCAAAAGTTCTTGTCATTTGAGAGGTTCACATCTGTACATGTATTAAAATCTGACAAACCAGCTTATAGTTTATAAAAATGACCTTTATAATAGTACCAGAATATTAAATACAAGGGTATGATTTTAGAATGGCTGACTCGAAGCTATTAAAATGGGTTATTTTGGAATGTTGTGGATACAAGACTTACATATTTCTCATACAGGACATTAAAAAAACCTTTAAGATTGCATTTAAATTGGGTATGTGCAGCCTACCCTTTATTATCCAAGTAGAAAAATCGCTAATATTTTATTTTGTGAAAATATTTTTTTTTACAATATTTTCATCCCCCTTTCGAAAATTAGGCTATTTTTGAATTGCAATTTGTCACTAAATGATTCATTCTTGAAAGGTTGTGTCAACTCTTGAACTGGGGGCTTTATTTTCGTTTCGTATTTTTATACACAAAATGCCTATTTCTAGTATAGTAAGCATCCTAAGGATGGAATAAAATTACTCTAAAGATAGTTGAGCATCTCATTTTGGAAAGAAAGCTATATTTTTCCAATATTGTCATAAATACTTAGACGTAACGCTGACACAAATTTTGCCATATTTCATAACTTTATTTTATGAATTATATCCCTACTTGATTTTCAAAGGATAAATTGAATTAAATACTGTGTAATAATGCCTAAATATTGAGCTGCAAATTAAAATACTTTTGTAGGGAAAGCAAACTTTGTGTGACTGTTTCGTCTAAGTCAATCATTGCCATAGAAGTTGTTTTTTTTTTTCCAACAGTCAAATGAATTCATTAATAAATGCTCATTTTGAGTACTTATTGTCAGTATCTGTTTACATCAAACAGAAAATTCTTATTTGAAACATAAAATAAACACAAAAAAAAAACCAACAATTTTATTCTCAGGCGTATTGATGGAATAAATTATGCCATCATTACATTTAAGTACTAAGACAAAGTATAGAACTTTGTCACTTAAAAATGCCCTTAGTAGGTATAATTTAATATAGATAGGTATAATTTTAGACCTTGGGCCCACCATAACCCCCCCCCTCCACCCCCTGGGATTTTTGTACACCCATGTTTTCTGAAAGGTGACCCACCAAGGTGTAAGAAAATCGATGTTAGCCAAATGGAAAGTGTCATCTTCATATGGTTATCCTCTGATGTTCACGTGGGTTTTGGCATTGTTGAAATAAGGGGGTGGGTTTTTTATTTCAGTCATAAACTAATTATTTTCTACACAAATGTACACAAATTATAGCTCATATGAAAGCTAAAATGATGCTCTTTCTTATGGTGAAAACAGATTTACAAAATCTTTTACGGTAAAAAATATGTATTGGTTCAAAGTCAGATTTTGTGTCAAAATGGAAAAGTTAAGATATGTCAAAACCACTGAAACTAAAACTTTTTGTTGGAATTTTTCAACACCTGTATTTCCTGATTTGGTACCTCTCTTAGTAAGTGAATATGGGTGTAAGTTACTTTGGAAGTTTCATCTTCATTTGTAATGCCCCCTTGTTTACGTTTTTTTCGCATATCTTCAAATAAGGGGGTAGGGTTCTTTTTTGAGTCATATCTCCACATCCGCTCAGGCAAATGGGCACTTGTTGGTACTCAAATGAAAGCTAAAAAGCTACTCTTTCATGCAGCGTAACGGGTTTTACGATATCTTAAGCTGGTCAAATTTTATTTGCATTCAAACTACATTCACCTTCCGAAAACGTAAAACTGAAATATTCATTGTGTCTAAACTCAACATTACATGTTAGGAGTCAGTAATTTCTACCTTTTCTAAAGCATCACACTCCAAAGTGTAGGAAAATGTGTGTTAGGTCGATTTTAAGTGAGACTGAATAAACTACATTGTATTTCAAATGTAGATATTAAGGCGCATTTGTGCATTTAATAGTCCAGGCATGACATTTTGCAAATGAATGTGTTATAGGTGCAATACTTGACAAAATAATGGAGAACACCCATGTGAACTTTCTCAAGGAAAAATGCATGCAATTGAATAGTAATGTCATATAATAGTTAGACATAAGTTTTGGGGTTTTTGTAACAAACCATTATAAATCATCAGAATTCAAGAATGTTATGTGGGAACAATGAAACTTAGTAATGAATTCAGAATAATCACAAGAAATTGCCATTATTGTACACAAGAGGGATGAGAAAATATTGTCTATGACATTCAATTTCTCCATAATATGCACTTGCCCATATTTAAAATGAACCACTGGAAACTATGTATAAATATCAGTGGCTTCAAGTGGTGAATTTGTAATGTTGGCAAGTACATATCACATAGCATGCAGAATACATGTTAGTATTAGAAACTATCTGAGCATTGTTATTCAAGGCATGAAACCAATAAGTACACACACACACACACACTCTCTCTCTCTCTCTCTCTCTCTCTCTCTCTCTTCCCCCCCCCCCCACATACACACACAAACACACATTCTTTTCGATCTGGATGAAACATTGCAGCAAGATCTTAACAGAAGCTGGTTAGTTTTCTTCTTCACTGTCACTTGTTTCATTGTCACTGTTCTCACTGTCACTGTCAAACTTATTTGAAAAACTGTCACAAACATCATCTTCATCATCTTCTGGCTGATAGCTTGACAAGATATCCACCAGATCTTGAGGAACAATGTCTCCTGCACACCAATTATAGTCAAGGTCTCCATCCAAGGTCACCTTCCAGCCATGCTCCTCAGCTGGTGGTAAATCTGGAAATGGGATGGTCGATTTCTTCCAAAGTAGTGTCTGATAATTCACACGCTTGATGTGCATTAGGAGAGTGGATCGACATGGAGGCAGCAAACTAAAATCAATTCCATCAGAGTTAGTCAATACATTTCCAGACCCTGTTTGAAAACGTTGACGAACCATGTCAAAACAAAGCTTGTTCACATCTGAATATGTAGGTTTCCCATACATGAAACAAACAAACTGTTCCAAGTCAGACAGCAAGTTAGCACCTACAGCGTCATTCACACCAAGAGCCTCAAATGCAAGCAGAAACTGTGGTTTTGTTTTCATGATCTTCAATGGCTTCATTTTTCCTCTTCGAAGGAATGCACTAGTGGTGTCACACCCTGTAAATGCATGAAACCCCAAAATAGCACGGATAACACTTTTGTCATGCATCTCAGCTAAGACAGATATGTTGATGAGTCTGCAATGACACCTTGTTCCAGTCCGTAAGAATAATGGCTTTGACATTTCAGTGGCAAAGTACAGCACAAGTAAAAAGACATCTGTGTCCGGAGAGTGGACGACAATCTCATCACAGTTATTTTGGGCTGCATGAAAACAATGAAGTATAATGCGATTGTCCGCTTCTTTGTGAGATGAACACAGCGAGTGCACAATGGTTGATTCTGTTGTCAATCCATCGCTGCTCGTCAAACGGGTGCACTGTTCTGCTGACGCAAACATGATTTCCCTGTCTTTGAGTTGTTCTGCATATTTATCATCCTCCCACAATTGCAGAAGTAGGTTGATGAAATTTCTCTTGTTTTCATCATTGGATAAAAAGGACTTTCAGTCTCTTGGGGTTTTTGTTGACTGTCCACGCAACAACAAGGGTTGTGTTTGGCTGGAGCCTCTTCTCATCCGTTCAAGACATTTGATTGATTTCACATTGTACGAATCTGTCACAAAATGAATACATTCAGCTTGGGGTAAGAGGTGGAAGATCGTTTCTGTCAGTTGGCCAAAATTTTCGGGAATATTTTTAAGGGAGTGAAGCAGAGCATTTCCATCAATGATTACTTCTTTCAGTGTATTTGTATTGCTTGTGGCATCGGCAAGGGCAGCAGGGCTTTCCAGTTTGTGCATTAATACACTTTTGTCTGTTTTTGTAGGAAGTCCGTCTGGTGTTGGATGTTGAATGTTTTGGTTATACATTTTTGATAGGTAAATGTCATTTAAACCCATAAAATGTTTACTTCTTCAAATAAGATTGATTTTGACTGCTGACTATTTAAGTTTTGCATTATCGCAAGGTAAATGTAGTTTGAATACAAATAAAATTTGACTGGCTTAAGATATTGTAAAACCCGTTACATTTTATGAAAGAATAGCTTTTTAGCTTTTATTTGAGTACCAACAAGTACCCATTTGCTTGAGCTAATATGGAGGTATGACTGAAAAAAGAAACCTCCCCCCTAGTTTGCATGTAAGACAGAACTGATTCATCATAGAAGATTATAATTCTATGAAGAAGACAATTAAAATCAAACTATCTCACATTTTCTAACACCTTGGAGTGCAATGCTTTAGAAAAGGTAGAAATTAGTGACTCCCTACTTACAAGGTTTGGTTTAGATAAGCTGAATATTTCAGTTTTGCATTTTCGAAAGGCAAATGCACTTTGAATACAAATAAAATTTGACTAGCTTAAGATATCGTAAAACCCGTGACACTGCATGAAAGAGTAGCTTTTTAACTTTCATTTGAGTACCAACAAGTGTCCATTTGCCTGAGCGGATGTGGAGATATGACTCAAAAAAGAACCCTACCCCCTTATTTGAAGATATGCGAAAAAAACGTAAACAAGGGGGCATTACCCATGAAGATGAAACTTCCAAAGTTACTTATACCCATATTCCCTTACTAAGAGAGGTACCAAATCAGGAAATACAGGTGTTGAAAAATCCCAACAAAAAGTTTTAGTTTCAGTGGTTTTGACATATCTTAATTTTTCCATTTTGACACAAAATTTGACTTTGAACCAATATATCTTTTTTACCGTAAAAGATTTTGTAAATCTGTTTTCACCATAAGAAAGACCATCATTTTAGCTTTCATATGAGCTATAATATGTGTACTTTTGTGTAGAAATAATTAATGTATGACTGAAATAACAACCCCACCCCCTTATTTGAAAAATACCAAAAGCCCGTAAACAAATGGCAATAACTGTATGAAGATGACACTTTCCATTTGGCTAACATCGATTTTCTTACACCTAGATGGGTCACCTTTGAGAAAATATGGGTGTACCAAAATTCCAAGGGTTCTATTTAACATAGCCTACTTAAGTTATTACAAGCACCAAATGGAGAAAAACCCATCTATATTACAGTATTTATAACATGGATCTAGGCTCTAGATCTAGTAGATGCATTGATCTAAACTGCTTCATGCACATTCAAACTAGTTATTATTCAAAACAAAAGCTCTCTGAACTTTAAAATTCCTTTAAAATCGCTTTTAAATGGAATAGATGAAATAGTTCTAGGGTACTGACTGAAACCTGGCTTGAGTCACACTCGTTTTGCTTTCACGGTGCCCAATGAAATATCCAGTCAAGTCCGGTTATTTCCAAGTCATTGGGATAAAAAAAGGACTTTGAATTATCAGGATACATTGAGAAAGAGAGTCAAGTCCGGTTATTTCGAAGTCATTGGGATAAAAAAAAGGACTTTGAATTATCAGGATACATAGAGAAAGAGAGTAAAAAAAATGTAAATGTCGGATCAGGAATGCTGCACTGGTGTGTGAAGGGTAGAGGGGTGACTACGATGGTCCATTTAATTTCTGATTTACTTCCCTTGATTTGAGAAGCCATAAAAAGAGGTCCCTTGTAGAATGACAATATAAAAAAAAAAAGCCCACAAGTGAGATGGCTGTCAGTGAAACAAAGCCAGGTTGAAACAGATCTAGACTAAGTGATGTCACGCAGGCACAGAGCTATACACTGACAAAATAACATCATATAGAGCTTTGTGCAAGCAGGCCACATCGCACAAGCTGACCACATGCAGAGTTCAATCACCTCATGTGGCACCAACATTCCCCTCCTCTTCCAGTCTAAGTAACATTCACGCTTGGTCATTGGGCCTTACCCCCTCCACCATATTTTTAGTCATATTGCAGACTCTGGCCTGTAAAGTAGGTGGGACACACATGCATACAAAAGAATTGCTTGCCGCACGAAGTATATCACTATTTTCTCTGATTTACAAGCCAAGAAAGTGCTTTCAGGATAAAAAAAAACCCAGATCCTTATGGTCAAACTTTGAACTAAAAGATATTTCTTAATACAGCTTAAAGAGAGAAATATTTGGTAAAATTAAACGACTTTGAATTATCCAAGAATTCCAACCATCTGGATTTGAATAATTTGGACTCGACTGTATGTACATGTAGTTTTAAATACAAATACTATTAAAGATTTGAATATTCAAACAATATGATTCAGAATAAAGGTTAATCACACCAAAATATCAATGTACTTATTACATTTATATCTCAGGGGTATTGCTGGTCTTAGTTAGACATATGGTGTGTTAGTGCGTTTAAACAGAATGACACAAACAAAGAAATCTTCTTCTTCAAGTTCTTGGAAAATTCTTTGTTCCTGCTTTAGCAGAAGTAGGCTTTATTGAGTTTTCTATCCAATGTAGAAAGTTCTGACAGTGTCAGAGAATCAAATTAAGCCTTGGCGAATCAGCGACAGCTGCGATCTTAGACATATTGCAATGACACAGGCATGGAATACTGAGGAACAGACCTCAGTTGATATAACATTATGTCAAGCTAGCTTCTTAAACAAAGTTTGATGCATGGCAATGCTGGTAAATCAGATTCGATCAATTATCATATCCTGTTGAGGGTTATAAAGGGCTTTTATTTCAATGGGCCCTGATGACACAATGGAATACGTTTAAGTAGAGCAGGAAAATATGTTTGACATTGCAAAACAGTGTTCATTTCCTCAATTACGAATAAAGAATTACGGCATTTAAACATTCCTTCTGTTAAAATCAATTACCATTTTACTCTGAAAACGAACTATACAAAAGCTGAAGGTCAGAGAAAATCACCGCCCAAAAATGTAAAAAAAATTCACAAGAAAAACTGATTTTTTGTTATGAACATCTAATAAATTTTACAAGACGCATGAGCAACGTGATGTTCAAAATATCTCTTTATTGTATGTGCAAAGTATAGGACTTAAAAAATGCAGCCTTAAAGCTGTATTGTCTTTTTTTCTGATATGTTGTGACTATGGTTGAAAAAGGCATTTTTGAGAATCAGTCTGATGTCTCATTTTGTGGTGGCCATACACATTTTATAATTGCATTCTCTGAGGAGATAGGAACCAAAAAGAAAATTACACTTAGGCACTGACAACTTAGGTGGTGTCCTCGACAACCATTTGGGGATATTAACATTTATTTCCAAAGTCTTTACAGCTGGAAAATGTGTAACCAGCTTGGAGCAGATTCAAGTCAACATTGCTTTTGTAAAATAACAAGGAGACTTAATTTACCAAAAACTTAGAGGAATACTGTGTTTTGAAACTACCATCTTTAAGTATATAATTAATACATAACACAAAAATTATATCACAGTTTACTCTTCCTTACTGAAAATGAAACTTCCTTGCCCTTTTCCACTTCTTCCATAGTATCTAGCATTTTTCTTTCAATCTCGACATTTTCAAGCTTATGAATGCATTTGAAGAGTGTTACTGCCAGTGGTTTCCATTTGATTTCCATCTTCAACTGATCCATGGAAGGATAAACTCTGTTCGTTGTGTATGCAAAGCCAGTTCTGTAATGTGAGTCAGCTGCTCCAATTTGTTCTCCATAGCCTGTATGACCAAACATGAACCAGGACTGCAGATAAAGGTTATAAGGAAAAGAAAAATTGATTGAATAAACTTGCTAAATTCATTTATAACAAAAAAAAAATGATGCACAAATTGGAAATAAAATATGATTAGCACTAGCAGATTTTTTTTTACTTAGCCACCTTCCATTTGCTTGCATTATGATTTAAGGTAGATAAAATGTGTATAAATCTGAAATGAAGCATTCCACAGGCCTAGCCTATAAAGTTATGTTGTGTGAACTTGATAAAATAAAATTTTTGAAACATGCAATAGTAGCACTCTATAGTTTTTTTTTCTATTTTTGCCCCTTCAATCAAATTATTTTATTCACCTTTTTATATCCAAGTATAATAAACACCTTACTTAAAAATTAATTGTACATGTATATTGTTACCCTCAAAAAAATAACATTAAATGAAAAGAATATGCTAGCAACAGTAATAATTCCCCAAGCTATCTTTGCTCTTTAAAAAAATCCTCCTTCCATTCGCTTCCATTATTATTTAAAATAGATAAATTGTATACAGTTGAGTCCAAATAATTCGAATCCAGATAGTTCGAATTCTTGGATATTTTGAAGTCGTTTAATTTTACTGAATATTCCTCTATTAAAGATTCATTAAAAAGTAGCGGTTAGTTTGAATTTTGAAATAAGGATCCGGTTAATTCGAAGTGATTTTGGCGTGATTTTTTTATTCTGACACATTAAAAGCACTTTTCCAGGCTTATAAAACAAAGTGCATGTAGTGCTATGCTTTGCGCGGTGTGTGTGTGCCCACCTATGTTACAGGCAAGAGCCTGCAATAAGGCTACAAGAGAGAAAGGGGTCAGGCCCACCCCTCCCCACCCCACTGCACACTTCTACAACATTCCTGATCTGACATCCACATTTTTTAAACTCTCTTCGTCAATGTATTCTAATAACTCGAAGTCCTTTTTTTATCCGAATGACTTCGAAATAAGCGGGCTCGACTGTGTAATCTGAAATAAAGCATTTCACAGGTCTAGTCTATAGAGTTCTGTTGTCTGAACTTGATAAAATAAAATTTTTGAAATAATAGTACATGTAGCACTATGGATACGTCTATAATTTCTTTTTTTCTACTTTTGCTCCTTCAATCAAAATAATTTTATTAGCTTTTTTATACATTAAAATATAATAAAAACCTTATTTAACAATTAATTGTACATTAAATGAAAAAAACAGGCTAGCAGCATTAATAATTATAGGAATTATAATTCCTCAAGCTATCTTTGTTCTTAAAAACTATCCTGACTGAACCGAAATGATGCCTGCTTTCTCTATAAATTTGGTATTCAATGCGTACTATTGTATTGTACCTTTTGTTTTGTATGGGCATGCAAATGTGGTCACTTTTTTTTTTTTCGGCTATTTTTCATGTCTTTTTCAGCAGATGACAGAGAATTACCAAACTATTCCTAGTCATAGCCCTTCCCCCACCCATCCGATTAATAAGGCAGTGTCACTGTCAGGAAAATCAAACACTAAAAAAAGATATATTGCTGGTGATTGATTTAAAGAAAAGCTTATTTCTTATAAAAACGATCACTGCCCTGATGCTTTTATTCTCTTAATTTTCAATACATCACAATCATTAGAGAGGAGTGTCATAATTTGACATGTTTTGTAGAACTTTACATATCCAGTCAGAGACGTTTAAAGAGTAGCTTTTTATGACATTGATATGAAACCTGAATAATAAAACATTGATGACAGATTTCTATTTCGATCAACAAAAAAATAAAGGGCCTGTATCTAAGCTGAAAAGTCAAAAATTGATTGGCAGGAAAGAACACTCTTAATATCAGATTCAGAAAAATAGAATTAATTAAATGTATCCATCAATTATTCAATACCAATATCTTTCAAATCTAGAGCCTCAAAGAGGATGATTTTGCTATCAGTATCAAAATTGGTCTTTCAGCCATATAAGATAAAATTCTTTGGTGTCAATTTCAATAAATTTAACTTCCGCCTGGTTTTACAAAAGGAAAAAACCAAAACCTTACAAAAACTTACATATATTTGCTCACTTCTTCAATAACCAACACACTTTAACTTCTCATTAAACTTAAGAACTTCACCCATATGATAAAATTTAAAAGTGACAAGCATCTTAGGTCTGCTTTTCTGGCAGAATAATATATTCTAAGCTGAATCACAGCTGAAGAAACAAAGGAAACTTAGTACAATGTATTGAGCAGTGCTTTCTTGTAGTTGGGGCCCCCTAATGGGCAGAAAAAAGTTAATTCATGATGGTGATACAGTGGGTGTGAGATGTTTTAAATATTTTTTTTTCTTTGAATCAGTGAATCCCTTCCAAATTGCAAGTCTCACTTATGACTTTGCTCACTCATTAGATACAGGGGGGAGACTACGATAGGTCACCTGGTCCCAGGGCCTAACCCATTTCCCCTTCCCTCTTGCAGCCTTAATGCAGACTGTTGCCTGTAATGTAGGTGAGCGAAATACACACACATACACAGACCAGAATCACTTGCTGTGCGGAGCTAGGCACTACTTTGTTAAATTACAAACCAGGAAAGTGCTTTCACTGTGTCAGAATAAAAAAATCAGGCCAAAACCGTTTCCAATTAACCAGATCCTTATTTCAAAATTCCAATGAACCGACATTTTTCAATAAAGCTTAAAGAGAGAAATATTCGCTAAAATTAAACGCCTTCAAAATACCCAAGAATTCGAATTATCCGGATTCGAACTATTTGGACTCGACTGTAATATAAACTTAGTGCAGTCAAGCACGGATTCCTCAAATTCATAGGCAAATTTATATGTTCATGGAAGCCATGTTTGAATGTTTAATTCATAGCAATTGGGTCCTGGATTTTACCTTTGGGGCACATTTTGCGAATATTTTGAAGTATGTTGACAACATTTAAAGACTCTGTGTTGTCTTGGCTATTCCCACACAACCTGATCTAACATTCCCAACTCATTTTCTGTGAAAACTTGTCTCCTAACCCCAGTGCTTATAAAATCTTGATGCTAAATCTAGATCTAGACTCAAGGTCTACATTCAGATCACAGTCAAAAATTTCTTTCTTACTAGGCCTGAATTCAATCTATTTCAAATACAATAAACCTTTTTTATTCCTGAATAATCTTTAACCAAGACAAGGACTGTCTGTCAAGGCAAAGCTAGGCCTAATCCCACTAGAAGATCCAAGAAGGCATTAACCCAAAGTTCACTATTGTCAGTCCAACATTCTACCTTTTGAGTTATCAAGCGTCCTAACAATCAATAAAGAGATCTTACCCGCCAGCTATATTTTCACACCAAAGTACATGTACTGATTCATGAACCAAGGTTTGAGCCCAGACAGATTTAGCTGTGATCATTACCCATGTCTTGAACACATGGGTCAAGCAAATCTTATTTACATTGGCCGCTCTGAAATCTTAGCCACTGGAAGACCTAGCAAACGCTGGGTGAATCGTACTAGGGGAGCAATAAGGTGGGATGGGAGAGGGGGTCTCTATCTGAGTATCTCGCTGGAGACTAGTGATCAAAGGTTAGGGCGCCTGGAGGCATATAGTTTCTACTCAGTGAAAGGGAGAGGAAGGCAAGCTAGTTTGAAGAATAAAAAGAGCTGTGTAGAACAGTTGATTGAAATTTAAGATCTGATGAAAGATATTGTTTTTAAGGTTACCAGCTATCAAAATTCTTAAGTAGAGGCAAACATTTTCTTTCCCTAATTGAGGACTGATTGTTTGAAGAATATGTTTTCTAACTTCGAGCTAGTTCAACGGAAATGTAGAAAAAAGAAGGAATAATGACATATCAGAAGGGGAAAAAGATGGGTCACGGAATGTGTGATTTTGAGGGATCAGTGTTAAAATTAATTGTGTTCTACTGTATATATCACAATGGATCCTTAAGAAAATATTGTATGTACCTTTTCTCCTTCTACAATTGGCATAAGCACTGTGCCACGCCCATAAACATGACCATAACCAGTTGTGAGGTCAATGCCATGAGACATCGGCATTTGCAGTCTTGTAATTGACTGGGGACTGAGCATTACTTTTCCCTCATGCTGGCCACCATTTGCGACAATTCCCATCAGTTTGGCTACTCCTAGAGCTGTACCTACACCATGGCTTGATGGAATAGGAAGCTCCAGAAAGTCTGGATCATTCAAAATTCTTGCCTAAAAAAAGAAGAAGAAAAATACAAATTCAACCACAATTCATTAATTGCTTTTTTTTCCCTTCTTCTGCAATCTGACAAGTTCCCTATTCTGCAAAACATTTTTTTTCCATTCTCCTTTTCCACTTCATCTGCTCATTTGTTTCATCTTTCAATCTTTCATACCTCTCATCTCTTGACTCATTTTTGTAAAGAGACACCAAGGCTCGGGAGGGCAATGTAGACCTAAGTAAAAGTATACTTTCTAATGGGCTGAACAACAACAGCGTTGATGGCTAAGCTTGGAAATTTTATTCAAACTGCTCTGCTTTAAAGAGCCTTGAATTGTTTTTTTTTTTTTTTTCTGAATAGACATGTGGATGAGCTATGTGAAAGCAGGAATCAATTACTGTCTCTAAAGCAATATAATGTGATTCTGATGTAAAGCTGAATGTAAGGATGATCTACTTATTCCATCAATCAAGGCAAAAAATAGTATACTGTTCAAATTGAATTCATTATTAGTCATGAAAATTACAATATCCCAAGCCTATTTTTAAAATTCAGAGTCATACCAAATCTATTCTAGAAGACTGAATATACACCTTAGGTTAGCACTTTGCATAATTGTAATACTCATATGTATGACTTGCTATATATCGGACTTAATATAAAGAACAAAATAAAGATTAGAAAAGAAAATGTGAATGATTTTGTAAAAGGTACAAGTCCTGATATAGAATAATCCTTTCATTCAGCAAACAAAATCAATGGATTTTCTCAGATTTGATGAAATATTAAGACACAACAAAGAACAGAATCATAACCAAGTATTAAATAAAAGGTGTGAAAATAATATATGAATTATGAGTTAAATACATTAAATTTAGAAAAGACACAGATCTTTCAAACTCTTTTCAAGGGTACTTTGATTCATCTTGTATTGCCAGTTAATGGGATCCTATTCTTAAAAATAATTAATTGCAACAGAAGTTTAGGAACAAGATTCAAGTTTAAGTAGCAAATGAAAATGAATTCTTACATATTTGTATTTAAAATAATCAGATCCAAAATTGAATTAAAATAAATGGACCAACACAAACCGAAAACCAGTCTTTTGGTTGTGAGAAAGCCAATCTGTTCAGTTCTACATCTCCTCTGAAGGAGTTGAGAATTTCAGTCAGCTTTTCTAAATCCACTTTCATTGGTTCAAGTCTTGGAACACGGTGGTAGAATGATTTGGGAAGTCCTATATAGAATTCTATGCCTGTGGAGGTTCTTTGAGACATTACCTCATAAGGCATGTAGCCCATTACTTAATGGAAATACATTAAAAAAAAAAAAAGTCATCTTTCACCATGTAAGATTTGATGAAAACTGTATATCAAGGAAACAAAAGTTACTCAGGCATTGTTTTAAAAATACTTATGAAATCTCTCTTTCAGCTTTTCTGTATAATCTTAAATTATTATGCATCTTCATACTTATAAAGTTATATTAATGTTTAAAAGAAAATAAAAATTACATTCATCAGTGCTGAAGACTGAAACACACTTAATCAAGACAAAAAGGGTAACTCCGTGATCCCACTTTTTGAACAGGTCTGCAGGGCAACTAGAATCCATGTTAGGCAGCCTCCAAACTTATATAAGGCAAGTTAAATCATTAAATGGGTATACATCCCGGGACGATGTTCTAGATCTAGATCTAGATTAAATGAAACCAATGTTAACGCTCTCAGAAAAAGATGTTCCTCCTCCTTAAAAAATCATGTCATTCTCTCTTACGTTTTGTCAATCTTCTATCTCCTCCCCCCCCCCCCCTCTCTCTCTCTCTCTCATCTTCTCTGCCTCTTTTTTTCCTCTACTCCATCTCTATTTCTTTAGCTCTCTCTCACTCGTTTTTCTGTCATCTCTCTTGTTGTCTGTCTCAGTCTCTTTGTCTCATTTTTCTATTTCTTCCAAAGGCCTATCTCTGCGAATTATTCTCTCTTTTCCATCCTCATCCCTTTTGTCTTCCTTTCTCTTGTTTCTATATCTTTTCAATCTTTCTCACTCTCTGTCTTGCTTAACTCTCATCCTCTTTTTCTATCTCTTGCTCTGCTTCTTTCCGTCTACCGGTACCCTACTTTCTAATTCTAAATCTCTCCGTTTTCCTTTTCTCAACTCCATCCGTCTGACATTTTGTTATTTAATTCTTTTTATTTATTTATTTCTTTTACTTTTCATTTTTTATTTATTTATTTATTTATTATTATTATTATTATTATTATTATTATTATTATTATTATTATTATTATTATTTTATTTTATTTTTTAGGGGGGGGGGGGGATTACGCTTCAATACACTCTCATTGAATTGATTACATTCCTTTTTTTTTTTGATAGATAATCAGGTGAAAACAACGAGGAATTAGTAGTCAGAAAGCAGCAGTAGAAGTAGTTGTAGACTACATCAGTAACAGCAGGTATAGGGGCAATAATGCCTTTTTATTTCAATTCTTTTAATATGGGAGGTTGAGAAAAGATTTCAAATAAACTAACCCTGGCTTTCAATGCTGTTTATCCAATTTTTTGATTGGTAACTTTCTTTTGAATTCAAGTATTACCTTAGCTTCTCTTATTGTGTGAAGTACCTTTGTGCTGCTATCATTACCTCATTTTCCCCCCCTATAAACATAATAATATCATTTTATTTATTACGTTATGTTTTAAGGTACTCTTTGAGCCATTTGACTCATTAAGATCAAGATGTAAACACTTTAAAGGACTTTGGTCTACAATTTTAAGGATTCATACCAAAAGGTTCTGCTATCTCATCATGAAAGTACTGGGACAGGGTACGAGCCTTCTTGTCTACCTTCTTCACAATTTCATTAAGATATAATCCCATTGTCATTGGGTGATAACCATAGGCAGTGTCTGAAAAACAGCAGATACAAAACAATAAAATCTTCTCTTATTGGACTTTCATTTTCGTTACATTTCAAGCAACCCTATCCACAAAAGTCAAAGTTAATATGTTTTACATGGTACTGCCTTGGGACTCCTGGGCGGCAGAAAAAAAGACAATCTATCTCCAACCAAATCTAGATCGTTAGTGACGAGATGAAAAATATACTCTTTAGGATAAATACTAGCATCTGCTCACCACCTGCACTTTCCCAAGCACAAATAAAGTTTGCTGCTTGGTATATAACATAGATATTTTATCTTAAAAAATAAGAAAGTTGTAAATTATTGTACTATGTATGTCCTTATATCTATGATGTATCATGTAAACGATTTAATTTGTTTTATATCTTTGGTGGATAAATATGTTGTAAAATGCTTTTTAAAGGATTTGATGGTGGAATATAATTTGAGATATTCTGGTAATTTTATCAAAAGCTTTGAGCTATACACTGAAAAAAGCCCCTTCTCTTAAATAGGGATCAAGGATCTTCAAATTTACATTTAATTATCTCTTGATCTTAGGTTCCTTTTTGCAGCATGCCACTTTAATGAATCATATAAGTATGGGAGATGTTCTTGATTGACCTTTTGAAACGTGACATAGTAAAAAAATTTACCCTCTCTTTGAATTTGGCTGGGAGCCTCTCTTTTTATTTTTTGGAGTGAGACAACCCTGGCTGCTTGGTTCTGGACTAAAGTCTATCTATTTAAATTCTGAGGAATGTTGATAGCAATGAACTGCAGCAGTATAGGGGACTCATAATAAAAGTATGATACTTAGTAAATGCTGTGCAGTGTTGTTTTCCACCAAAGCTCCTAATTTTATCAATACCCTGAAGATGAATATATATGACTTTTTGCATCATTTTGTTTGACGTTGTTAAAGCTGAATTTATTAAAAAAAAAAAAAAAAGTTTTACAAGACAGCTTAACCAGATATCCATCTATCTTGAATTCATCCACCTAACAATTTTCTAGTTTTTCACACTAATCTTATTAAACCTGTGTTATCACAGTTCATATTTAATTTAAGCTGAAATTACATAAACAAAATGCCTCGATTCTGGTTAAACTCACAGTTTGCACCAAGGAGAATTTAGATTTGTAGGTCATTTGGATACTGGTGCTGGTTCACACCATACTTATCTGGAAATCCTTCACAAGCCATTTCAACACACAGTACAAGATGAGAAGTTTGATGCTGACGACAACCTATGTGACCTAGTCATCAATCTTAACGATAAAGATTCAAGGGCTAATATTCAAACCAGCTATGGCATTTAATTTTTTAACTAGTCTTATGTTTGATTTATTTTGAAGCTAAATCATTTTTGCAAAGGATTCACAATTTGAAGAATTTTCGGCACTTTAAACAAGACTTTTATTGTATAATGATTGTAAAAAAACACTAAGAAAGAGAGTGTTTGGGTCAAAATAGAATCTTCATCCCAATGACAAAAAAAAAGTATTCATTTTTGGAGGTGGAAAGCGTAGGCCTAATGTTTCCTTGATCCTCTCCGCCAAGAAGCAGTGATGATGCATAGTCTGCAGGAATGCCGCTAGTTTGCAAGATTTGCTGGATAAGTGGCAAGCTATCACCTTAGACTTCTTCAGGATGTGGGATGTGGATGTGGGTGGTGAGTATGTTGCAAGACTTGGCTGGAGCCCTGAAGTAAGCTTGATACATCTCAGGAGTGTTACAAGCTTGGGAAACCAGCACGGAACTATAACAACACAATCAGCCTCGTCCAATTCCTTCTTGTTTAAAACTCTTATACATGTGTGTGAATATATATATATATATATATATATATATATATATATATGTTGGCCCAATGGTGTGGGGTTTTTTGTGTGATGTTATAGATAGATAGAGAGATAGATATGATGTGATTTTGTTGTGAATATGATGATTTGATAGCGTCAACTGATAACTGTGATCATCAAGGCACGACGTTCGTTTTCAGAGTACATTTTATTGGATTTACTAGAAAACCCAAGAAAACCTAGAAAAATTTACGAGCAAAGGATAAAAAAAAAAAAAAGAAAAACCATAAGAAAAACTATAAAGAAAAAAACAACAACAAAAAACCAGCCAGAAAGGCTACAACTCTCCAAAAGAGTAAGAAAATCGCGGACGTCAATTTAAATAAGAAACTATAGATCAGAGCTTTAAGTTAACTTTCACGGCTCTACCACGCCAGTATCTGGTGAGGAAAACTGGTATTTGGAACTTTGGTAGACAAATCGTAACCTGCTCACTTCGGGGGCTCGAGGTGGAATCAATCAAGTCCCGTTAACTCGATATTAAGTTCTCACACGAGGAGCATCCCTACATCATTCTAAATTAGTCTCTAACCAATCATAGGTAGAATCCCACATTCCGAAAAACCAGCTTCCTCCCTTCCCATCTCGGGGAAGAAGCCAGTCGCTTTCTTTATGCATTCTGACGTCCGGGCTGGTCGGACCGCCCTTTGCGCGTCTGTAATGTTCCGGTACATTACACGTTAGTCCTCCGTAGAAATACCCTCACTAGTTTCGCCGCTTCCACGAGCACGGAAAGCTCAGACCAGAGAACCGAGGCTCGGTCCTGGCACCCCTAACCGGGACTTCTGCAGCCTCCAGTGCTGGGCAATCAAACAGTACGTAGTCGACGTCCTCGACTCGGTTTTTGCACAGACGGCAAGACGCGGATTGACTCCCTCCTCTTTTTGACATGCTGGCTAAGAGCAGTACATGATTTACGCGCATGCGAAATACTTGTACGGCGTGACCTCTGATGAGGTGAGCGCTATAATCACCGGCTCGTTGAGCCTCACAGAGCTTAGCCAGTCGTGAGTCATCATTCCTGCCGATCGCCGCTCTCCACCTTTTCGCCGTTTCCCCCACGCAATAGGGACGAGACATGAGCCAGAGTTGCCGGGACTGTGGGTTGAGGTTGGAGTCGGCCGGTGTTAGCCAGCTCATCGGCAACCTCATCACCGTGGATACCCACGTGTGATGGTTTCCACTGGCAGATGACCCGAACATCTGCTTGTCGGAGCTGTTCTGTTGTACTCAAGATATTTCCCTTGCTTGCCGCCTAAAATTTGTACCAGATTACGGCAATCACAGAAAATCACAGCTCCTGGGAACTGGTCACCTTGATCATGCCGTTCTTTCAGCAAGCGGATGCACGCGTGCAGTGCCGCTTTTTCGCACTCATAACTACACATTCTCTGGCCTACTGGGCCTGATGTTCGAGTCGTTTCTTGGGATTTCCATTCGATGTAGACTCCGTAACCACCATCGGAGGTGCCCTCCATTGCAGAGCCGTCGATTTAACATCTCACTTAGTAACTCTGCCTGATACGAGTCGATGTACTCTAGGGCTGCAGCCTTCTGGATCTGGGGGGCAATCTCCAACCAATCAAAATGCACTATTCAACACACACAAAAATCTCTGTCGCGTCTGGGTGTCCCAAACGACTAGAACCACCCTCTGGAAACGATCCGTCCCAGAGGATCACATTCGCTTCCCTAGACGGATAAATCTTCCATCCCCAGATGGCCCGGCTAGAAAATGACGTGCCCACCTGAAACCCTAGATGCACCTTGCTCCTGCAACCAAGAACACTGGCGCCAAACATCCGTACGCAAGACATGATATCATCAAAATCATAACGTAGAAAAAGTTAAAATTCAGAAATTGCAGTTCTCAGCATAGGATAAACTAGTTTTGAAACTCCGTCCATTTCAAATTAAAACGAGAATAAAAAATTAAAATCTATACATTGTTGGTACACATACAAATACTCAAATGTTAACGTAATATGTACAAGTAGTTCTTGAATAAAATGAAGAAAAATCTCTTCGTTCTGTCGTCCGCTTACATACATACATACATACATATATACATACATACATACATACACATTATATATATATATATATATATATATATATATATATATATATATATATATATATATGCAAATAAAAGATACAAAGAGAAGGAAAAAGTGTCTGTAGACCAGGTTTCTCTATTTTTGTATCTAGACATGTACCACTGAACTTTCTGATTTACTCTACTTGCAATTATATTTCTAAGTCAAATGGACCTTATGGCACCTCTACTCTACCAAATTCTGTGTCTAGCAGACTCCACTCAGTCTAACCCTGAACACCAGCTTTTCTTGTCAGCCTCAATATTATCTACACCTGGCAGATAACCCAACTGCTGCGCTCTATGCACCATTCCCAAAGTTCTAGAGTTGTAATATTACATGTTTTTTTTCGTGCTACCTTGGTTATTGATGCACATAATGTGGTGGTATTATCAACCAGTGTGGCCAAAACAGTTTCCATTGTTTGAAATTTACATGTGACTGCCCATCTTTAGAAATAGACAGCCTGTGTATCTAATTGATCTCTGACCAGGTTCACTTTTTCATCTGATGGTCAAACGGACATATAATTGGAGTTAAGAACGAATCCCAGATACATGATCGATTTTAAGGAGCAAAGGAGCTTTTATCCTTTGAAATCTGAAATCCTCAACTCATTATCAACGAAATAGCTTGCTCTGTTGTCCCCAAGCATTCATTTTACTGAGTATTCTTTGCACATCTTGTTTCCTTAATGCTTTGTAAAATTTCAAGATGACTCACAGAGATTGAGTTACATGTATAAGGCTGTGCTTTGACTGATCCGCGACCATCAATCTTAATGCACTGTTAAAGTTATTTGACACTTTATCTATCAAACAATTCTGCCAAAATGTTTGAATGAGCTACAGGAGTCTTCATTTTCTGTGAAGCATCATCTCCTATCCGTGTGAATCAGGGAAGCACTTCTCAAATTTCCAGATTCATTTTCTGTATGCACACATTCGGCGTGTTTGCAGTTAAAGTTTTTTTCCTATTCAATCTTGTCTCATGATATGTGGATGCACATGCAGTTATAGCTTGTGCTGCTTTGTCATTAATAATTATCCCAAACAGTCCATTCAAGATAAAAATTGCTGCAACTCACTCAGGTCTTTTTCTTCTACTTCCTGGTCTTCCTCTTCTCCACCCGCATAAAGTTTTGCTCAAAGAATAGTTGAAAAGTCAGAAGTATCTATTTCACATGAGAGAGAAGCACACTCTTTAGACCGGGATCAAGGCAAACTTGAGCTCTTCCTCTTTTGTGGTTCAAACAATGCAGAATCACAATATGCACTATAGGTATCAGGAATGCTTCAGCGAGTTGAAGATGTCAGGATGGAGCCGAGATGATGGAATTTGTTTCTTGTAGCTTAAGCATCATCTCAGCAAATTGAGTAAATTGAAAGAACCATATGTCCCCTGTTTTGGAGACAAAGACGCCTTGAGGCGGCAGGCATGCTTCTAGTACTTTGTTCCCGCCCTTTAACAGTTCTCTTTCTTATCCTTTTGCCTTTGTGGGTCCAGGAGGGTTCACACTCACAGTTTGTGCCGAATTTGCCATTGGCCCTAGCCCTGGTATCTCAGTTTCATGAGCATTGATATTTGTTAAACCTTAGAGAAATGCAATTATAAAAGTTATTTAAAAATGATGAACTGGAAATAGTTAATAAGATTAAGGCGACCTTCAGCGAGATATGACATATAGCCAACTTCAGAGAGATATGGAAGTGAGGTCATCCTCTTCGAGATATGACAAGTGAATGCTCTGCATATATATACATGTCAATGTATTGCAGTAAGACCACCATTGGTGTTGGTGCCAGATGTAATAATATACATGAATATTCAAAAGCTAAAATACTTAATAATCCGAAATTAGAGAGATAAGAATAACTGGAAAATGTACATAAATCTGATAGAGTGAAAAATCCACAAGCAAGAGGACGATGTAAAAAATCAGGACATGTGACATATATCATTTGGGCTATCCCATTCTGGAATAGTGTAGGTAGATTTATTACATTCTTTCCTCTGACTCAATTAAGAGCAGCAAAGATGAGTCTTTCATGATAAAAGTAAGCAGGCAAAAAAGAAAATCAAAGCTTTTCTAATGACCCAAGATGAAAGCCATACTGTGAATAGTAATCAACAAAACCACCCTCAAAAAGGCAGCTAAGAGCTCTTGATTTGGCCGCTGTTCAGTTTTAGAAAGAGACAAATTTGCTTTTTGACAAGAAGTCAATAGCTCTTTCAACTAAACTGAAATCTTGCAAAAAGGAGTCAGCATACCACTTGAGAACAAGAGTATTTAACTAATGATACTCCATGATTGAAAAAAAAAATAAAAAACCTCCGTCAAATGATGCTCAGGTTGAGGGCTAAATTATATTCTACGAAGTTGCCAACAAATGATGACGGTACAATTTATGTCTCGAGACATATATACTTCTCAATTCCACGTAATTCATTTTAATCTGGGTTGCCATATAAATATTGCCAAATTCATAATTTTATTTTACTTTCCCTGTATCGTCACCTTCCATTTCTTATTAAATGTACGATTGCTATGCATCTTTAAATTTTTTAAGGAAATGTAGAAATAAAATTCTTCCTCTAATAGGACATATATGTATTTAGGGTTCAAATGACTTGTAATGTCAATAATGTTTAGTGTCCCCAAAAAATATGAACTGGAAGAAATAAATATATGTAAATGCTCAACTGTCTCATCATATATTTTTTAAAAATTTCTTTCCATTTTACGTTAGTCATTTTTCAACATAGTGCAGATGTTGTAGTGCACCAGAAAAGTTAATGGCAGCGCAATGTATCGGCTCTTATTTTATTCCCAACCAAAACCATGCAAAGAAGATTAGCGATATTTAGCATATTAAAGCAACACATAATTACTCTAATATAACGCAAAAATAAGCCCAAATTTAGGCAAAATTATCAAGCAATATTTAAAAAGTTTTTTCCTGTTTCATAAAAATCATAAACAATACATATACATCGCTGTTCCTTGGAGCAGCAAAACAAATAAGCTTTTATATAAAAAAAAATAATTCTGTGTAGATGATGCTATCTTGGGCTATTGAAGAGAATGCACAGACATTAATAAAACTTGAGGTTGATCTTTCAAGATGTTGCTTTACTCATTTTCAATGGATACATTCTACTGGTAAAAGTTATGCCTCATAATCTTTATCACAAATTTTCGAATGAATTTTTGTGTACCAAAAACAAATTTTTATTGAGTGTAGTTAAATCTTACCGATATTAAAATTCATGTGGGAGAAAGTCTTTACTTGATTATGCAATGTGTTTGATTTTAAGATTACACAACATTGAATGTGTACAGTTTAAAACTTGACACCAACATTTTTAGTCATTGCAGTTGAAATGAATCTTACCAGAATGTTAAAAATAAACCCAATGTGAGGATGCTCATTTAGTATCTGAAATTGTATCTGAAAACCAACTAGGACTCTAGGACAGAATCTCATAAAGACAAAAATTTTACCTGGTGGCCAAAAGGGCTTCTGCTGAGCCAACAGATTGTGGAGTCTCTGAGGGTCATCTCTTATCCAGCTGAAACAGAAATCATCTGACAGAGCAGCAAGGCCTGCCTAAAAACAATGAGGAGGGATAGAATGGATAACTGCATAATATCATGTTTTTTACTTAAAAAGGTTTCTTCAAAACTAAATTAATAGTCTCAACTTGATATTTTTCAACACTTGAACCAGTTGAAGCAAAAATATTGAACTAGTGCCTTCATCAGATTCAGAAGTCATTTGGACCATCAAGATAAACAAAATGCAATCTGAAGTACAGAAACTGTGACAGATATCATTTTTAAAATGTTGTCATTGATGACTTGCAATGAATAGCAAAATTTAGAAGAAAAAAAAACAACACATAAATAGCAATATAATTATTAAAATTGCAGGTGACTTTTACAAAAATACTTACTCGATATGACAGTAACTGCTCGATTGTGATATTCTCTTTTCCATTTTGCGCAAATTCTGGCCAATATTTTGATACCTTTTCCTCATATTTTAGTACGTCGCTACAGTTTAAATTGTTTAAAAAGTAAAAAAGAGATCACTTCTTGGTGAGCACAAAATTGAAAATTCCTGTAATTATTCAAAATTATAAATAAATTAAATACAACCGCTACATTAAAATAAAAAACAAAACAAAAAGAGCACAACTATGTTTTACTTAAAAACTGAGCAATGTCAAGAAAAAATAAAACTGAAATTGCAGAGATCATATCAAGCTGTTAAACTGAATTTCGCTTATCACAAGTTAGAACTCTGTCCAGACCACATAACCAGTCACTCATAAAGTTAACTCTTACAATGTATGAAAGATCTCTATTCCTTACTAAATTGCTGCCGCCTTATGATAAAAACCTGCATATGCAAGAAACAAAATTTTTCAGGGGAGCCAAAAAATTAAAAATTCGCATAACACTCCCAATACTCATCACTTTGGTAAAACTTGATTGCATTTTTATAAGACACTTTTGTTTTTAATTTTTTCACATGAATTTTATGCCGATTATCCTAAAAACAGCGTCAGAAGAAGCCAAATTTTTTTTATATCATAATAATCATAAGGCACATGAACAGAAATCTATCTCTGGTTCATGACAAAAAAATGTATATGGCATATGGGTTTATAAAGCATTTTGTGTAGTCTAATACTTATGACAAATAAACGTATATTGCTACATATGTTTTTCTGCCATAAGCTTTAAATGATGACATTGCCTAGGAAGAATATAACCTTTCATATAGGTCAATTAAAAATAACAAGTACTCTTTGTTATATACCCTTCATATCAAGAATTATAACATTTTGAAGCAATCAATAGGACAATTATATGCATAACTTTATTTGCCATTGTAGTGACAAGTATTTTGTCCTTTAAACAAAATTACTTACGAAAAGATTTAAAAGATTGATGATTAATAACTCTTCTCATATAAAGCAAAACTAAAACATTCTGATATCAACACAAGTTTTTACTAACTTAAACGATCAGTATGTGATGATTATAAAGACAATATCGTTCTTTCGCGCCTTAAACATAAAATGATAATTCGAAGAGCTCAAAGATAAACAGTTTATGATATAAACCAAATGTAACATAAGTGTGTAGCGCAATAGCGTAAAAAATGTAAGATTTCTTAGTCATTTGATAAATAGGCTTATTTATTTGCTGATATCTGAAAGAGTTGGGACTGGTATCGTAGAACCAAAAATTGTCATTAAGTCCAGGCTCTTGGCAGAATACAACTGTGAAAAAAAAGAACTGCCATTCACTTTGCAGTGCTCAGGAGTAGAAACAACCTAATTATAAATTTTCAAAGAAAAAAAAAATGAAAATGTGAGAGTCATCACAATGAAAAAAAAATTAGAAAAATCTAGGTCACTCTATTACAAATCAAAGTCCATTATTTTTTTGGTGCCAATACAATATTCAATATAGGTTGCACAGTTTCTTGGCATAAATCACCGCCTTTTGTGCTTCCAGGGATATTTTTGCCAGAAGGCTCTGACATTACAAGGCATAAATGGCACACGCTGCTTCACTATCTGCTCCTTCTTTCATTTACTGAGACCTTGAGGCTGAAATTTTTTTGTTCTGTTCAGTCTTGATCCCACAAGTGTCGATTTATTTCCGGACGTCTATTTTTATTGAAGCAATTGGTAGATTTTTTGCTACATTTTCATTGCAGCTACTTTTACCAGCAAGTTAACTAGCACGCCTAGCTTGATATGACCTGGCATCATTTTGTATTCCTTTAAGAATACTGCGTTTTCTCCTCTTTCTATTGGTTTTTACAAACATTTTGTCTTTCAGCTTGTTGAATAGGGGTCTATTAGGCTTGCTTTGTGTCATTACTTCATGTTCTACAGTCACTTCTTGTTTTCTGCGCTGAGTTATCTACAGAGTTGGTGTTAAAAGGCATGATGTTTGCACTCACTTCATTGACTTGTGCATGGCTTGTTGTTTGTCCAACAACTGCTTTATCAGGAGTTTGTCCATCATCGTTTTCAACATAATTTTTGGTTAACGTTTAGGTTTCTTCACACTAACTTGTTTAATGACGCGTCTGAGTCCATTGGAAGAAAACTTGATTTTCATTTTTTTTTCACACTGGATTGCTGCAGCAAAGTTATCTTCAAAGGTTAATCGCCTTTCTTAAAGCAATATCTAGCTTAAGGAGAGAAGAGAGGTCTCCAAGATGTAAATTGGTCCACAATACTGTTTAAAATGCAAGATTGTTCCTCTATTTAATTGACACTTAGATTGGTGTTTATTTTTTTGTTTTGCATATTAATATTCTATAACAAAGATGTCAATATTTTAATGAGGGTGTGATGATAACGAAAACTCCTGGTTTGAATAGCATGTAAGCAAGAACCATGATTTAACTAGAACATATCATATTTGTGAACATAAAATGACAAATGTATGTGTTATGATACAGTTAAAAATTTAATAGAAAATCTTATTACATATGTAAAAGGTGCTTAAATTCAAAGACTCGTGAAGGATTTGTTTTTCCTTTGGAGAGATAAGTGCTAAATCAACTGGCATCACTGATAATAGAAATGTATAAAACTGGATCAAATTAAGGTTGCGGCAACAATGATTTCCTGGTAAAAGTAAGCGATTCACTGAGTTGCAGTTGAGATTCAACTCTTTCAGTGAAAGACGGATGTAACTACTTTTTTTTTCTTAGCACCTAATTGACTTCGAGGGCAAGGTGAGAAAAAGAATGGGCAGTAGATTGACGGCAAGCATTGTTGCATCAGTTCTAGTTTTCTAGTTATACACAACTGTTTTCAGTGCATAGCATCACATTTTTTTGTTTTTAGAATTTTATTAGCAGTACTATCTTTTTTTGTAAACAACGGTTCTGTCACAATTGCCTTCACAACACTTATGACATAAAAATGCAAATGGCTCTTTGCGGGTTTTTGTCCTAAGTTTGTTCATATGTGGCTTTCTTTCCTCTTGTACTTTTTTATAGGTTCCATTTATCACATACTTTCTTTTGACCTTAACTTAATAATTATTGTAGATATAGCATAAGATAGAACAACCCGGCTTGAAACGCTCTTTCTAATAGGCTTAAAAAGTGCAAAACGTAAAATTTTGCAAGAGCAGGTTTTTATCCTCAGATGGCAGATTGTACTTTGAATCAAATTGTACAATTTATGGGTATGTATTCTTAAAAGTAAGGATCCATAATTTCGATAAGTTCCTCTAGAGTATCTGACCTTTCAACAAGATGTGCAATGGTGATAGCAGCCATGAACTTTGTCGTAGAGTGAAAAAATCCCATTGTATCTTTCTTCCATGCTCTTTTCACCTGCCAATCAGCAAGACCACCCCAGATATGAATGACTGGCTCGCCCTTGTAATAAGCTGCAAAGCTTGAGCCCTTCTCCAAACCACTCTCATAGTTATCACTGTTGTGGAATATAATTTTAAAAAGGTGAAGAGTGTGGGGAGGGAGAGAGAGAGAGAGAGAGACAGTCAGACATACACACAAATACACGCAAAGACAGACAGACAAACAGACAGAGAGAGAGGGAGGGAGGGAGAGAGAGAAAAATGTTTATAAATCCTTTTAACAAAACTAAAGATACAGTTTGATGGTTGTGGTAATAGAGACAACTAATTATGTAATAAACCAAACTATTTTTAAGATTTATATTTGTATTTATAAATGCTTATTATATAGTTTTCTAACTATAGGATGTAACCAAATCTAGATCTAGAAATAAGAAATAAAAAAAAATTATATACACCTTCTAAAGACTGTTGTGTTTGCATTGAAATTTGGATGTCTTGTCTATGGCAGGTGCAGTGGGAATAATAATTAATATGTCCACTTTCTTTAAATGTCCAAAACTAACTCCCTGATACCAGGATTTGCAACCTCCTCACCTTCTCTTCTCTGTGCCATTGACACCGTCCACCAAACAATGTCCAAACTAGAGAGACTAACCTTTTCAACCACAGCATTTCATCTTCCCCATCTTTGGTTTTCCCTTGTTGTTACTGCCTCCTAGCCAATTCCAGTTTAATTGAGGCCAACACTGCATTCATTTCATTAGGCTGATTATATTGATATAATACAAACAAAATGTGCTCATGTGATTTTCTTTTGACACCGTTTTCATAATAATGCCTTATAGACCTATGGGTATTTATTGCTAATTCCCATATGCTCACCCTCAATATCCAATTGCAGTATGTGTTTGTGATCTAGGCAACACTGCTGGGTATTATAGCAGTTATCGGCCCAACTCACCCTAAGCTTTAAAATTGTATTTTTTTTTAATGAATTTGATATGCTGAACACGAATATGAAGGTTTTAATCGCCGCAAATAAATACTTTTCAAGATAATTTTATAAACATTTTTGTGTTGCTCTAAAATCCCATTAAACTTCAATTTCGAATTCGCCGTGAAACATATGATTGTGAAGACTGGCGTGAGTGGGCTGATTTCTGCAATTTTATCCACTGCGGTATTACCGTGATCTATGTGTAAGAGAGTGAGGGACATAAGAGTTTTCATGTGTATCTTTGGGTCTGTAGATGTAGATCTAGATTCTAGTTGGCGAAGTCGTATACATGTATCCACCTCGATATACCACTTGAAAATAGTCAAATGCAAAATGGTTAATCTTAAGGACCTACCAAAAGACCTGTAGAACTTTTTCAAAACCTGACGCGACAAAGCCAGTGGGTTTGGGAAACTTAAGTTTACTCATGGTTGAGGACAGGCACCTTTGAAATAATCCCAATGAATTATGGTAACGTTACTTTCCGATCTGTTAGTGTTACACAGTTTGTTATGGTACTGTCATTATTGTACTCTTTGATCTTTGACCCTCGTATTGCTGACTGATGCTCTACAAGGCCTAGACTAGACTGAAGTGGCTGTACGGGACAAAAATTGAGGAAAAACGGACAGATACACAAACAGGCC
The DNA here is from genome assembly GCA_033675545.1 of Elysia crispata. Lineage (NCBI taxonomy): Eukaryota > Metazoa > Mollusca > Gastropoda > Plakobranchidae > Elysia > Elysia crispata. The sequence continues at coordinate 86,268 of JAWDGP010003292.1, read as the reverse complement.
CTTCGGGATGTCCCGTATTCGTAGTTTTCCGGAGCCGCCATTTAAACTGTTTTTGGTCAATGAGGAAACTTTACTTATCCTGTGTTATAAACAATTGTGTTCTAGTGGAACATTGTGTTGAATAGTGTCGTAAAATATTATTTTCAGCATAATTGTACATCTTTAAAAACTTAGCAAACATTTTTTAAAAAAAAAGTATTACCCTTTCCAAGGTTAATCTACATTAGAAATAGGATCTAATCTAGAAGTAGGCCTATATATATAATGAATGCACGATTTGATGCTAACGTTTTCGGTTTTTCTTCTGTTCCGAAAATTGTTCGAGGTAACTGAATTTCTTACACTAAATGTTGTATTAATTTTCTGCTTATTCTTTAAAAGTTAGAAAAGGTTTGGAGTAAAAAAAAAAATGAAAAATAAATATATACATAAACATAATTCAATTGGCAGAATATTCTGTGCTTGAAAAAACGTGAGGGTTTGTCTTCCCTTTAGTTAACCATACTCTATTACTAATGGCTTTAAAATTTCAATATATGTAGATCTATATAAAAAAAAAGTTAAGTGATTGATCTGACAAAAGCTATATGTAGATCTAGATCTACGATATCGTGCCTCTAATGTATCAGATAGACTTGGCCTTAATTACACTGGCTTCGCTAAATAATCACATGTATTGTATAAAGAATATACTTTGTTAGTTTGTAAATCTCCGAATCTGAATCTAGCACTAGTAGTCGAAAGTAAACGGCACAATAGTCACTGCTTCGGGCGTTTTAATCAGACGTACTCGAACTAGATCTAGATCTAGATCTAACTTGATTTAAGTCTAGATATGTATGGTGCACCTTTATATTTTGGAATCATGTATTTAAATACATTTACTGAGTAAGTTTATGGGTGTCTCATATTATTTTAGTGATTTATTTTTAAATTATGATAATGAAAGATGACAGTTTGAGTGATCTCTCACGGCCTTAGTCCATAGCGCGGAGGCGCCGATTGCAGGCAGGAATTTAGTTAAAACTGTCTTAGTTTCGCAATTTTTATGCATTGAGAAACGTGAAAAATTTGTTAGCTAATATCGCAGTAAAAAATTAAGCACGTACGTTACAAATTTTTATACATAGGCCAGGAAAAATGTGCTGGTACGGTGCTCTTTTTTATGCTTATTGTCATGGAAAAGAAGTTTGTTGTGACCAAAACTAATATGTCGGACAACCTTAGCAACCGCTGAAACGAAAAGTAAAAAAAAGTTAAGTTTTTGCTCAGTCTGGACATCTTTGTCTCCTCATTAACCTGTAGTAAGCTTACGGGAGGCTAAGATTTCCCACTGCGACAAGTGTAAGCTGTTCCGCTGAACTTTTCAGCTGCGAGCGAAGCAGCCACGATTTTTGGAAGCTTTGAAGCTAGCAATTTTCCTCGGAAATTCCCAGTCTTCAAGAGATCCTAGACAGTAAAATGTAAAGTGATTAAAGCATTTCGGCTTAAACTCGGTTGTACAGAGCTATTTTAGATCTAACGTAGATCTAGATTTATATCTAGGTTACCACAGTTATGATCGTTTAGATCTTCTCAGATCTATAGACGATAGATCTAGATCTAGTAAAAATCTAGACAGTAGATTGTTACTTAGGACTGCATGAAATCCTCCTCGTGACCACAGAACCCCTGCGCTGTGCTGGTGTCATCCTGGTGCTTCAATCAAAAGACCACCATTGCCTTCACGTCATTCGATAACCGTTAGATCTAGACTAGATCTAGATCTAATGTAGGTCTAATCTAAATTTAGGCTGCGAATTGCACTTGAAATTCATCTATAAATTTTGAACAACTTTTGTGTTAAAAACAGATCCTGGGAACTCATAAACCTAAACTTAATAGGTGCTTTTGAAATATCAGACTAGAATCTAGATCTAGATCTAGCAAATCTAGAATTTATGATCTAGATTAGGACCTAGATCTAGATCAAATACATAGATTTTTTTGACGAAAGTGTAATCTAATGTTCGCAAGCCCAAGACATAGATCTACATTGAGATCAAGTTGTTAAGATTAAAAATGTAGACCAATATCTCCTGTTTATATATAAATCTATATACGAAAATGAATGATTTCTTCGCAAACAGGCAATACGGCTTTAAAACAAGTTGATCCACCACTCTAGATCAACTAGAAGTAATGGACAAACCGGTGGAAACACTAGGTAGAAGAGAAAGTACTAACTGTATTTACATGGATTATTAAAAAGCATACGACACAGTGCCACATAACTGGTTAATCAGCAAGCTGAGGGCACAGTACATCTCTGAACAATTGATCAATGGTATACGGAGCTTCCTTAGAGGCAGAGAACAACAAGTGGTTGTAAAGGGAAAGAAATCAGACTGGCAACCTGTGACGTCCAGAAACCCCTTGGGGTCGGTGCTCAGGCCCTTCATGTTCGTTACATTTATCAACCACTTGTCTGAGATGACTGACTCAGATACTTATCTATTTGCTGACGACACCAAAAATTTCAACAACATAAGATCCATAAATGACAGAGAGACTCTCTAAGGGGACCTAGATAAGATGTCACAATGGAGCGACACAGATTTCCACAGATTCCACCCAGAGAAAGGCAAATATATTAACATAGGTAGGAAAAAGAACATACCATACAACCAGTATATACAAGGAACAACAACACTGGAAAGGATTTATTTAGAGAAAGACATTGGATTATACATAGATGATGAATTGAAATCTGAAAAACATATAGATGAAAAAGTGAAAAAGGCTTCCAAGATGTTTGCAGTTGTAAGAAGATCTTTCCATCATTTAAACAAGAACTTTATACCGCTCTACAAGTCACTTGTGAGGACTCATCATGACTATGCAAGTTGTATCTGGTCACCCATGAATATGAAATTGGTGAAACAGATAGATGGAGTGCAGGGCCATAAACAAATACCCGTGATGAAGGACCTGTCATATACCAAAAGACTGAGAGCTATATTTACCATCTTTAATATCTTTATATAAAATAGTGATGGGGATCCGTGACATGGATGCATGTGGCTTTCTGAAATTGTGAAGAATGAGGCTCTAGGAATTGGGACTAGAGGTCATCCTTTCAAGCGCTATCCACAGCAAGCTAAAACATCATTACGGAAAAAAACTTCTTGATCACCCTGAACTGGTGAATACATGGAACAGTCTGCCTATCAAAGTTATAACATCAAAAACTGAACACCTTCAAAAAAGGCTAGATAAGTACTGGCCTGAGTCTGACCAAGAATTACTTTATGATGACTTTATGGCCAAAATCATAGTAAACCACAGTGATGCAGTAAACTTGGAAGCAGAGTCCGATGAAGAGGGACCTGTATCAAAAATCAAAACTAAATACAACTGAGTACAACTAAATCAGATTAGTCAATATGGAAATATACATCCTATTGATTTTTATCAAAGATCTGTTTGATGAATATCTAAATTCTTATCAGTCTACATTTAGCTGGTATATATATTATCTCATCTACTTGGCATGATGTCCAGATAGATTTGATTGCTTAGCTATCTTGCAATGTCTTTGCCTATGACCACTTATAGAACATTGTCAAATTTACAGAATTTAAACTCTTTTCAATTTATAATGCATTTAACTTAGTTCCATCTGTGTTTTGTCAAATAATTGTATATAAATTAAAATAAAACTTCCTGGCATGCAGCCTAGTTCTTTAGTAGAGCTATTATCATCAATATTCATAAGTAGAGGTGTGTATCTGATAGACCATTATCATGTGATGATATAGCTTCTTAATTGTATTAAATTTAGGTATCTAGTTAAGTAGTATAATATGTTAGGTAGCGTATTTAGTTATGAATGGTTTCAAGTTTAAGACTGATAGATTTACAGGATGTGAATTATATGTGCTGACTCTGATTAATAACTACAATGCAAGTGGACATCCACAGCCTCAGTGTTCGTTTTCCACCCGCCTGAAGTGTCCGTGGCACATGAGATCATGCTGATGCAAGCATCAACTCTATCATATTTATGAGCCATATATATCTCTCTTCATCCTTGTATGCCTCCTTTTCTCAATTTATAGCATAGGTTCCTCCTTCCCTTCAAGGGTTTTGGTTTCTTGTCCTCATGGATCTAGACCAACGCCATAGTGTGTCACTTTCTCTGGGCCTAATGTTTCAGGTCCCATACTCATAGCTGTCAGAAACTTATCCACAGGGATCTCATGAATTCTCCTTCTTGAAGTCCCAGTCCCACCTTGTCAACTTCTGTTTCTGCTCCTCTTCGTTGAGGTCTTTCATTAGCTACATGAACTTTAAATATAGTCAAACAATTGTTATTATTTTTATGATCACCTTTCTTTTAATGGATTTTTCTATAGAAACTTGCGTCCAAAACTGCAAGGAATTTAGGCCCTATTAATGAAAGGGCATAAATTTGACATTTCGTTCTGGTTTATAGGTGTGCTGCTGACCCTTGTTGTTCTTTATTGGTAGAGGAAAGTGCTACACTAAGAAGACAGGAATATGCATATGTACAGTGGAAACCTGATAATTCTAATTGTATAGGAATGGATTAAATCTTCGAATTAAGAGTATTCAAATTACAAAAATGGGTATAACAGAGTCTAAGACTCATTGAGTGAGTGTGTACTGAGCCTGCAACGAGCAACCCTCCCCTTCCCCCATCCCACGTTGCTATCAGTGTAAGTACTGAGTTGCTACTGGCACTTAATTGTTAATGCATCTGCTCCCTTCTTGATTTGTTAGCGCACTGATCAGCCTTTCTTGGGCAGTGATTGGTATTGCTTGCTGCTTGAAAGATGCATATAGCACTTTTGTGGTGTCTTATGAGGTGGTATCAACTTTGAATTAAGAGAATCAAATAATAAACACTTTGAAATACAAGTCTGATTCTAACAAAGCCAAAGAGAGAAAAAAACCTACCATCTTGCAAAATTTGGTTTATGAGAAATTCGAATAATCAGACTTCGGTTTTTGAGGTTTCCACTGTACTTTTTTTTCTATTTTACCTTGATCTTTATCTATCTTAATAAGATGCAGGTTCTTTGTTTTCATTTCAAGTAAAATAAACTTGATGGCCACGGATGTACAGAATCAGCTGCTTGCAGTTTCACTTTCAGTTTGGTTCTAAAACTGACACATGTCAATTATTTCCCTCTGTGCCAGTATTAGAACTTAGGGGATGAATGCAGTTAATAATGATACATGTATTGATACAGATTATTTCTAGAGAGCCCTCCCCTAAAAAATTCAGCTCAGAACGCTTTTACACTTTAAAATCATATTATAAAAAGTCTTTTGAAACACTTTTTAGTTCTAGCTCTTTACACTCACAAGCAGTTTCCCAATTGAAGGAAGGGACCTTGATGGTATGTAAAGCCAGCAAGGCATTTATAGCAGAGAATCAAGTCTTATGTTATATTTAATGCCTGATTTCACTGGTAAGAAGTGTAAAACACAAAACTAAAACAAAGATGTGGCATCATTGAAAAGCGAAAAATTATAACATTACAATTTAGAGTAGTAGTTGAAATGAACAAGAAATCAGTCAAATCTTTGAGTGTTTGCCTATTAGGGAAAGAGAAAATATGTTTAATAATTATGATCTGAAATAAGTGGAGGTCTAATTGCAACGACTTTAATTTGTAACTTTAATTTACTCACCCAATGATAAACAATCCATGCGTGAAAATTTTTAGGCATAATCACCTCCATTTCTTCATCATCGTACCATGGCTATTATCATCATCTCTTTATTTTCATTATAATTGTCATCACATGAAACTCGGAAAAAAATCCTCAATGAGTTTTATGAAATGATTATAAATTTTACATGGCCAGGTTGGGAGAGGTTTCAAGGAGATTAATCTCGTCAAGTAAAAAAAAAAAAAACCAGCTTTGATGGCATTCTTTTCTTGATACTTTATGATAAAACTTTAACAACCTTACATTGCTGCAATTAGATGTTGATTCCATAATATGACTAAATTTAACGCAATTTACAAGACCCACGGAAACATTAATTTTTCTTTTGTACATGATTAGTCCTAACTTCAGAGCTGACAAACAGTATTGATAACTATCTTTTTTGCACTGAAATGATTTTCAAAATGCTCAAGTGTTGATGGCATTCAAAAAGTCCTGAATTGGCTTGAATCTAAATTGACCATTTTGATATCTCAAAAAATGCAGGCATTTTTTTTTTTGTAATTAAGTGTCAATGCACGCAGCCTATGAGTGTCTATTAAAATAATTGTTTATGATATAGAGAGGTTTTTAAATGTGAAGTAAGACAGTTTATTAGCACATATACAGTGGAAACCTCATAATTCAAATTGTATGGGAATGGATTAAAACTTCAAATTAAGAGTATTTGAATTACAAAAAAGGGTATAACAGAATTTATGACTCTTTGAGTGAGTATGTACTGTGCCTGCAATGAGCAACCCTTCCCTTCCCCTGTCCACGTTGCTATCAGTATCAGTACAGTATTGCTACTGGCACTTAATTGTTACTGTCAGTGCATCCGCTCCCTTCTCGCTTTGTTAATGCACTGATCAGCCTTTCTTTGGCAGTGATTAGCATTGCTTGCTGCTTGAGAGATGCATGTAGTACTTTTGTAATGCCTTATGGGGTGGTATCGACTTCAAATTAAGAGAATCAAATCAGAAAGAATTAAAAATACAAGTCAGATTCTAACAAAGCCAAAGAGAAAAGATAAACTATAACATTATAAAATTCGGTTTATGAGAAATTCAAATAATCAGACTTCGGTTTTTGAGGATTTACTGTATGCTTTAAGTTAATGCTGCTGATGAACTCTTACCAACATGATAGTATCTGCTGTGTATACCAAACATAACTCTGAACCACCTTAAACAGTACCAAGTTGACTTGTGAAATACCAAAATGAAGTGTCATCAACACTCAAACTTTCTTGTCATGGATTGGTAGCTCTGTAAATGTTGACATATATATGAAGGGGTTAAAAGGTTAGGTGCCTTTTTTAAGCGTTGATCAGATTTATCATTTATCATTATTGGGATTCTCCTCCACAGAAAGTGCCTTCAAATAATCATGTCAGAGGATCCTAACAAAGAAATAAAAGATCCACCTGTTGAGGAGAATAAGACAGATTTTCCTCCTCTACCAATTCGAGTGCAACCACAAACATTAGCTGTGAAAGTTGATTCCACTATGGTGCCAAACAAGGTTGGAGAAGCCAACTGTTTACAGCAAGACACTTTTAAGAAAAAGGAAATCTTGGGAAGAGACTCTTTGTGTCTTTGCAAAGCTGTGAGTCCTAACAAAAGAAAAATGGGGGCCTCAAAAAGATTCAAAGAGGGAACATTTACACAGTATGACAATGACACTTTCATTGGTGTTTCAAGTAAATATCCTTCAGGATCTCCAATGAAGAAGAGCAAAAAAATGTGTTATAGAGAGCCAACCTTGCTAAAGTCACTGGATTCTGAAGTATTTAATTTTTTATCTTCTGGATCTTCATCTCTGGGTGATTCTTTCCCTTCAGATGGAGAAAGCAGTTCACCAATAATATCACCAAGCACATCTATTCCTGTGTACAAAAATAATAACTTAGAAAGTTTGACTGAATTTATTCAGCAATATAGCGGTACCACCCTGGATTCTTTCACTTTGCCAGCAGATGACAAACTATCTCCTGAGGTAACTAATGCAAAACCTCTTCCTAGAGTCATTAGCCCATTAGCTTTACCCTCTTCAAGCACTGAGGCTCTACTACCTGTCAAAAGTGAACCTTCTCAACCCCTGAGGTCTTCAGTGCAATATGAAAGGGATCATCATAACAATTTAGCTAATAACCAAGATTTGTCTTCGTATTCAACATGCACAATACAAACAAATTATAAGGAAAAAATCATTGCACAGACTTCAAGTGATTTACAGACTTTTTCTTTAGCAGATCATTCAAAGTGTTTATCTGAAAACTCCATGAAATACCCAAATAAAAATAAATCTATGGACTCGGGAATGTATGATAGTGTATTTGATAACTGGAGATTGACATCAGGTGGAGAACTCTATGAAGGGGGTGCTCCTGGAGACTTAAAGAGTTGGTCGTGTAAGAAAAATCCAGGGCATCATTTGTTTCATTTACCGTCAGAGTTGAAGGTAAGTATTCAAGATAAGACCAACAAAATGTCTAAGTAGTGTCTGTCCAAGACATTTTTGTAAACTTAAATACTGCTTTTAAAAAAAAAATGATTTGACAGGTTGAAAACTCTTTATTTATCCATTCCCATGAAACAATTTAGGAGAAAAAATACCAAATCATCAAATTTAGAAATTGAATTGATTTTGTTGCTATGTTATAACTTATATTTATCAGCAGACACTTTGCTTTATGGAATGTTTGTTACTTTGAGGATATACATGCACTTTATCTTGCAATCTTACTGTAAAATTACTTTTACAGGTCAAGGATTTACCTCGCGATATACAACATGAAGACTGTTTGACATTTTTTAATTGCCTGTCACAGCTAGTTGTACGCATTACAGTTGAAAGGACCAGTGACAAGCGATCTCCTGATGACATGTACAGTAAATATATTGGCACTTATTCCAGGCGAAATGGTTCAGGCTTCATTGGAAGTGTGGATGAAGAACTTTTGAAATTTAAGTGCAAAAAGGAGGACTGCTGTGGCTCTGATGATCCGGATTTCAAAATTAACCGAAGCTTCTCTTTTGAAGACCATGCAGGACTAATATCTACTCCACATGTAGACAGGACTTTAAGTAACACTAGCACAGCAAGTTCTTCTAGCTCTAATAGCAGCAGTGATAGTTGTAGCAGTCATTACTTATATGGAGGTGTCTATGTCAACACCAATAAGCATGTGATCTTTGACAAATCAGAAGCAGAATTTGCTCGAGTACATTTCTTCTACAACACACCAGATAAGAAAGGTGTTATATATGGGCATGTTGCGTCTTTAATAGGTGTCAGTCCCAATCAAGACAGGGTCACATTGCATGTCTTGTCCCATGACCGCAAGCTCTTCAATCTCATTAATCTACACCTGAAAAATGCAAAGTCTAGTTACACACAGATGGTCCGCAGTACCCACATGTCACAACAAGTTCATGGATATGGCAAAGAGCATAGCTGGGCTGTCATCATTTCGCACCCGCATGGACTAGCTAAAACCATTACTTGTGGCCGTGTCAGAAGAGAGACATCAGAGGCAAAGTATGTTGTCAAGTACTATGATTCTGCCACCTGCCCAGGCAGTTCAGGTGGACTGTTGATAACTCCAAGCTTGCTGCAACTTCAGTGGCCAGGGGCCGTCCACAGTTGCACTGATATAGCCAGTGGTTTTAATGTTTCATTTGACTCAAGGGTTCCAGATTTGGATGTTAAGCTTATCAGTGATATCCATAAACCACTGTTGAATCGCAAAGAGTCTTTCTCAGATAATATATTCTCTCTCTAGTTCATACCTTATTTAGCTTTCTAAATCTCAATCTTCTTAACTTAATGAGCCATAATTTTGGCCTTTAAGTTATATACGGCCTGATCTTCATTATTCTGGCAACTTATTTATAGTTGCTTTCTTAGGAAATCAATATGAACTCATTCATTCCATGTGCAAGCAGCAATCCTCCGAATCAAGCTGCTTTGTGAAGATGCTAATACACATGTATTTAAATTTGCAAATTCTACATCTCTCTTAAAACTGCTATTTTACGCTGCATTTTCTCTTTTCCTGAGTCTTAAGGCATTGTTTTGCCCTGAACCTGGTGTGAACCTCAGCTTGAACTGTATTGTTTCTTCCATCTTCAAATTTTTCCCAAGGTTCCTGTTGTCATTAGATATGTTTGCTTCACAGTGATATCACACATTATCACCTGGTAAAATTAATCAAGCTCAGTTGTACTGTAAACTAATATATGTTGTTGCTCTATTATGTGACAAATGATCATTGTCTTTATTATAAATTTTTGCAGTGTATGCAGTGAAAAAATTGTAACTGCTGAAGTTTTAAAAGTTTCTGTGTATAACCGATTCTTACAAATATTTTTATCTCATGTTTCTAGGATGTTTCCTGCCATAAAAGTCATTGGAGACAGCCAATAAAAATTTGAAGGAATGCTGCTTATCAATCTATTGTTATGTATTTAATCCAAGATTTGACATTTGGAAAGCTAGCATCAATCTAGTATAAATGAAGGTTATTCTGTTATAATTTTCTTATCACAAAAATGATTTGAAAGGAAGAGTAAAAAAAAAAAGTCACACATACTCACTCCATTTAGAAAAGAATACATGAACCTTGATTTTTAAGTTAGAATGCCCTCTCACTCCATCGTGGGCTAAATTTATATTAGGATCATTATAATTTCTCCTTCAGATTCTCCGGTTGAGCAATGTATTCATAAAAATATTAAAAAGTCATTCTTTTTGTAAGACAAGTAATCTTAGTGGGCTTAAATGCTTTTGATATTATATGATTAAGTAGATTGGCAAATTTCTATCACTGGTTGTAATTTATACATCTGTTCGTGTTTGGTATGTTCGATGCATTAACCTGTATGTCCACATTTTTTTCAAGGAATTAAACAGAAGTGCACTAAGATTGGTCTTATGGGATTTAGTGAAAACGCTTATATGTGTAGTATAACTTGACAATAACAGGAACTCTTGTTTTAACTTTACTCTTTGGAAATTCCATGGTTGTCATCATTCTGAAATTGTTATGTGATGAGAATGGTCTGAAAATGAATACATGTACTATTTTTGGATGTTGTTGGGCCTCTTTATTAGAGCTGTGTTTAAAAATGGGCTAGTTGTACAAAGGAAATTTTAATATTTTATATTATCAGGAGCATATGTGTGTTAATTTTTGTTGGAATGATATGTTTTCTATGTGTAGATTCTGAACTTGTACAGCATGGAGGGCAATACTTCTTTCTTTTCAAGGGATGTTTTTTTGTAAGCATTGCTATTTCTGTTATTTTTAAAGAGCTTAAATAAGATCACAAGAGAGAAAAAGAAAACCCAAAGATTTTGAGGGGTAAAAATTTTTACATTATTTTGTATTCAAGAGGTTCTCATTATTCCGAATCTTAATGCTAATCGTTATTGTGATTTATGGTTCCTATTATAAACTTGTACATTTTTTAAATAATACTTGGAAAATGCTTTCATTATCATATTACAAATTTTGTATGAAAAATTTGAACAGTTTTATTTATTGCCTTAAAACAACCATTTCAAGCTCTTCTATGCATTTTTAAATTCAAAACTTATCAATAAGCACTTGTTGATAAAGAATAATTATGTCATTTATAATCAATCAGCTGGATCTCCTGCTCTTTAGTGTGATGATCATTACCTTCCGCACATCTGGATCCCTCCTCGCTGTTGGTGCATCTGTCACTGGGCATACATTTAGCCATTTTTTTAGTCCCTCCAACATCTTTTTTTTTCTGTTTTGCCGCAGGTGCGTTTTCCTTCAATCATTCCAGTTGTAACAAGATGTTCCAGTTTCTCTCTTCTCATCGGGCCTAGTAAAAAAGAGGTTGCCTGGCCTGTATGTATTTCATTCATCAAGTGATCTTGTTGTGTCAGTTTCTTGTAATAGTCAAACACTGTTTCATTTGATTTCTTTGCAGTGGTTTGGATTAGGAACCATATCTCTGTTGGCTCCAGTTTCTTTTGTAGCTGTTTTGTTTTGAAATTGTCCAGACCTCGCATCCATACATCAGGTCAGGTTTGATATAGCACTCCAAGGCTCTTCCTATTGTGTGAATGGAGATGTATTTGTTTGTTTGTATCAATTCCATTCATTTTTGTGCTTGCAGCTCTGTTCTTGATCATGCTATGTTAGTTTTGTTGCGTCATCACTTGATATTAAAGTACCCATGTATTGAAATTGATCCCTTTGCTTGATTTTTTATCCTGTTGATAAAGATGTTGATCTGTAGACACTCATTGTTTCGACTTATGGCCATTACTTCTGTCTTTTTGCTTTTCAATCCGAACCTTTTCTTACTCCTTTTTTCTTCCGCAATGTCTAATTACCATTTCAGGTCTTCTTTTTTTTTTTGCAATCAGTACACTATCATAGGCGTATTTCAAGTTGTGCCCTCCTACTATAATTACTGGGCATAATTATTTCACTGCAGAGAGAGAAAAGATCTGGGGAAAGCAAACATACTTGTCTGACACCATACTTTATTTTTTTAAATGAGCTAATTTCCCCATCAACTCTCATTGCTGCTCTCTGTTCCCAGTACAGGATTTTGATTAACTGTAGATCTTTTCCATCTATCTCCAACTTTATCAGTTGTGTGATTATCTCATTATGTTGAATGTAGAAATTACAGGTATGCCTTTTTTATACTCCAGGGCTCATTCAATTATAGTTCGAAGGAGCTCCATAGCATTTTTTGTACCTTTTTCCTCTACAAAGCCACACTGTCCCTCGGCTATTAAATTTTGTTTCTTACTTGCATCATAATGATGCTTAAAAATATTTTGATGATATGACCCATAAGACTGATTGGTTCTATGAAGTTCATATGCTGTTGCCCCCATGTTTCCTTATAATAGTTATATTTTGATATTTTATGTTGTTTGTTAGCCTACCACAGTCTTTGAACATTATGAGGTATTTCATGAGGTAAATAGATTTGCTCATTGACATGACATTTGTTTCAAGAAATATTCATATTTTAAGCAAGTTTTGACAATCACAAAATTATTTTTTGTAACTCTCATTTGAAACAGGAATGATTATCATGATGGAATTCACTTTTTTTGCATTGAACTGTTAATTTCTATTGTATGTATAAATTCATTTTTAGCTAGTGTAAAGTATGTTTTCCTTCCATTTTTTTTTTGTGTGTGTATTTTTAAGGTATTCAATAAGTTAAATGTTTGCTCAGTACATTTGTCTAGATGCATTTTTCCATTTTCAAATATATTTGAGATTGGCACTTTTTCATGTCTAATCTTTACTCATTTATTAGAACTTATTCTAAAACACACAGACTCTACATGTCTGATCAAAGGTAAAAAAAAAATGCGCTTAATGACTTTAGCCACAGTGTATTTCCAAAGAAATTAAGGAGTCGAGTCAGAACTGGTTTTATGCACTTTTCACCACAGAAAAGTTGAAAAGATGCATTTGACATGACTGACATGTGACATGATCTAGCTTGGTAGTTCCTACCCCCATGTACCTCCATGTTATACAAATGACAAAATGTTTTCTTTTTATTTACACTTGGCTTTTTTTTTCCATGTGCAAATGAAGATTCTTTTTATGGCAATGTTAGTTTGAGCGTTATATAACAAATGTTCCTATCTCCTGAAAGGAGCATACCCAGAAAACTACATGTAGCTCTATGCATGAAAAAAAATATGTATAAATTCATATTGTGTCTGTGTGTGTGTGTGTGTGAAGAGCACAGTGTAAAAAACAGCAGAGTCACATTATTCACATTTTGAGAAAACACAAATTTAAAGTTTGAAACCTTTTTAAATAAAAATATGAAGAAAGGTCTCAATTCTTTTTAGGCCTGAGGCAAGAACATTCATTTATCATTATATTAAAGAAAAAATTACTCTAAATATCTGTCTGGCTTATGGAAATCAGTTTTTTTTTCAAAATATGTTGTAAAGGGATTCTGCTGTTTTTGGACTTAACCTAGTCATCCATTGTAAACAGAACAAAACGTTGAGAAAACCATTGAAACCTTATAACGTTTAGTAGAAAATATATTGAGAATTTAATTTAAAATATAAACAACAAGAAAATGAATATTCGGAGCTCAGCATCATCCTGTTTTTCATGGAGCAAAGCATAGTAAAATGCCTGGTCGGTGGAAAATTTCTTTAAAACTTGAAGGTCTTTATATTTTGCGGCAGAAATCCACATTCTTTCTTTATACAGTATATGTATAAGCCTCTGGGTGCTGTTGTGCACCTTCTAAAGTTATTTTTCCTTGTTGGGATTATGATTCTAGTTTTGTCCAGAATCCGATTCCACGATTCCCTGTGACTTCTGCCCTGGACCCTTCTCCTTGGACGAAAATTATGTTCCAAATCAGACATATTGGGATAGAGTTGGGCAGATTTAGATTTTTTTGGTAATCAAACGTAAAGGCTTCAAGGTTTGGAGTGTTTTTAATATTTTGCTCTCCTTTTAGAATCCCTTTTTTATGGTAAAAAAAAGTCTGCCTTTTACTGATGCAGATCCCTTTGAAATTTTAGTCGCTCCAGATCTTGAAGGGCTTCATTAGCAGGGTCAGCCTGCATGATTTTGGTGGCATTAGCAATTTTTACCAAGAACTGGTCGAATGCGGTGCTTGTATTGGTCCTTGAAAAAAAATTGATACGACTCATAAACCAGCCTATCTTCTGGATACTTCTCTTTAAACAAGTCAAACATCTTGCTCATGTTCAGCTCCTCTGGCAAATGCAGACGTTGTGTCTTCTGCGAGTAATGGGACTGTCTGCCCCTGGATGAAGAGATGTGGTCCTTTATGTTATCCTCTGTCCCAGCTCATCGGACATTTTGTGTGGACAGCGAGCATGCTTGCCACGTCCATCAACAGGAGGCAGACCTGGGATATAAAAAATAAAGAAAAAGAGTAGATATTAGATTGTGCAGTAAAATCATATCATCAAACAAAAAAAATTGTAGTCCTGAATCAGTGGGTGTATGCAAAAGTTTTTGGAAAATTACTACAAAATCATGTATGAATATAAGGAAAAATCAAAATTATGCAAAAGCGGACACAGTTTTAAAGGTTATGGGAGCAGTATGAAAAATTGTAAATTGAATTAAGCAAATAAGTTTGCAAAAAACTGGTCTGAAAATGTGACTAATTATGCAATTATTATGCTTCTTGCTGTAAAACTATGCAAAAATTATGCAAAGCATAAAACCACATTATTAATTAAGACATTTTTAATGTTCGAAACTTTGACAATAAGCTGTCTATTTCCTATTTAACCTCCACTGGGTAAACTTTTGAGCTTGCTGCTGTTATACCTAGAAAAATTTATTAACAGCATTCTTTCTTTGCAGAATCTTGGGTGGGGTACAGAAAAACCACACTTTAACCTGTGACCTTCTTGTCTCTGAAAATGTCAAATGAATAAAATATAGGAACTACGACTATCATTTTACTTGTAGAAGCAAGGCTTTTCTCGATGGTTTCAAGTCTCTTTCTTAATTGATGCCAAAGATGGAGATAAAGGCTTGAAAGTAGACATAGGCAAAAGCATCTGGATCCACATCATTAGCACTCTTTAGAAAGGCTTTATAGTGGTAGCTGTTGTTCTCACATTTATGTTCCTCAAGGCGGGGCCTGCTGCAGCTAGTCTCAGTGATTGTTATCAATGTAGCAAGATACGGGTACTGTGAATTTTAAAAAGCAATATTTGAGAAAAAAAAAGGTCTACACAGGTGCTTACATTAATTCATTAGATGTTTGGAACTGTTAAAATGGACATTAGTATCTTAGATGCATCATCCCTATCAGCCGACATCAAGTTGATTTGTTGCCCTAGCCCTCCATCCTTCATTCTGTTCTAGATATCACAGCAATTTTTTTTTAAACCAAAATTATATCATAAACTAAAATTGAGAAAACTAGATATAAATTACAAAAGAAAAAAAAAACTAATTAAAACTAAATGAACAAGAGGAGAGTTACTTATGGCTTTTAAAATTTTGTCACCATTGTAAGCGTGAAAAAATATATGCAATAAAAAAATAGATCTAGATCTCGATTTGATAAAATGATGATCTCACTAGACCTAGATTCTAGTTCTAGTTCTATAAGTATAACAATATCATTCTACTTCCATGAATCACAATCCAAAATGAAAACAAAAACCAAATTGAGAAGAACCACTCCCCTGAGTATTCTTTATCGGCAGAGCGTTGAATGAGTCAATCAGCAAGGCTCTGTTTTCTACCTTGACTGCTTCAAAACATTTTAATCTTTTACATTTACAGTCTCGACCAACAACATGAGTCTCTGCAGTCTGGTGTGTATAATGAAAAGAGAAAAGGTGATAAGATTTTACCTTGGGGTGCTCCAGTATTAGTAATGATTACTTCAGATGCAATTGAGGGATTTAACCTTACAAATTGAGGTCTAAAGGAAAGGTAGCCTAGTCGATGATCCAGGTGATGAGTGATGGACAGATGTTCATATATAATATTTATCACACAAGAGATGGAGTTGAATGGTATAAAAAGCACTTGAAAAGTCAAGGAGCATTAACCTTACACTAATTTTTGCTCCTGGCAGCTGTAAATGAGCATAAATATTTTTAGAACATGTGCAATTGCATTGTCAGTGGATCTGTAAGATTTATATGCAAAGTGATGATGATCTAAAAATCAGAAGCCATTTCATTAAGGTGGACCAACAAAGACTTATCAAAACCTTTCATTACGCACGATGTAAGTGCTATAGGCCGTAAATCATTCATGCTTTAAATGTTCTGTTTTTTTAGGAACAGGTATGATGCTTGACTTTTTCAAACATTTGGCACCTTACCCTCTTTCAATGACATATTTAAAAAAAATGACATTTTTTTCCTTCTTTTGAAAATTGATTGATAAGAATCATCTTTTCATGTTCTGTCACCCAAGGGTGAAATTTAAAAAATGTGACTGCTGTTTTTTCCATTGTGTTCTTCATATACATTTATAATAATGTATAGACAGTATGAAAATACTGTTTTGATACAATGCTTGCTTTATGGGGAAAAGAAAAAATACACCACATTTTGCTTTGTATTTCGATTTTCACTGCCTTCTTTACTTAGTTTGTGCTTATATTTTTCACCTTGTCAATATTATGATATTGAAAGAAAAATGCACCATTTCACCATTTTAATATGAAGAAAAAATTAAGGCAAATATTTTTTTTTTCAAAAATGATATAACCTGGGCCCAAAGAGCTTCAAGTTTGGCTGGTTTTGTAGGCTCAAGCACAGCAACGTTATTGGTCACTGTTTGTTGAGCTATATGTGTTACTTAAGACTAAAAGTTCTACTACTGAGAAAACTTGAGATCTCCATCTAGGGCCCAAGAACCCAGTTCTGAGTTGGTTTGAGAATGATTGGATTTCAGGATTTTCAAAATGTGTGTCTTAATTTTAGTTGGTCTAAAAATAAAATATGACATGATTGTCTATCTAAAGATTATGGTTTATGGTGGCACATGATGTAATATAACATTGTTGAATTACTAGACTTATTGCTCTGGATCTCAGACTGATATGCTATTGGAACCCTTGTTGATATGTGTTGCCATAATATCCAGTCTATTCAATAATACTGCCAGCTAGCTAATATTCATGTCAGCATTATATTGCTCAGGTCCTTAGATTAATGAATAAATTTGAGCTGAATGAGTTTTTGTAGAAAATCCTTTGCTCCATTTGAGATTCAAAGGATTATAATGATAATGTCACTCTTCATTTTTAAATCTCTTTCTCTACCTCATCAGCTTGGGCTGTTTATAGTTTTTTAAATCTTTCTTCGTCCCATCCTCATACTAACTTTTTTTTTTCTCTAGATATTCAAATAATAAACACTGCTTTCGAATTTACACACACAGCATACTGCAATAATATAATTCTAATTCTAATTAAAAAGCACTTTTCATCTCTTTCATCGAAAACCAATCAAAACCAACATGGATATTTGATTCTCACACTGAATTACCAAATCAACGAAATGAAATTGAACATGCTGTTTATTTCTATTGTCATTTTGCCTAACCAAGTCCTAATAAAGTATTTCAAATATATCTGATTACAAAGTATACATAGCATGCATATTTCTAAATTACTTTTTACATGTTCTAACTTAAAAAATTGCCACTTTTCACATCTGTCTAAGCCGTATTATACCAGCAATGCTAAATATGTTAAGGAACAGATATATTATAATATAACTTATAAGGCCTGTAAGTTTAAGCATAAGATATTAAATTTTTAAATAAATCAGAGATAATCACATTCATGAATGTGTGGACACATATCACTTGGTTGTAACATAAGAATACTATTATATTTTGCTCTAAATTCCAAATACCTAGCAGAAACTCTTTGGTAATACTGAACACCTCTTTCTCATCCTGTCCATTTGCAAAACACAAACCAACTTGGCCTGCTATTGGTGCATAGTTTCTCTTGCACGAACAGTTAATTTTTTATTCACAAGCTTATGGTCTTAAACATCACTGACAACAATAATCTTTTCTTCAGTACTTGTGCTGAAGAAAAAATGATGTACTCATGTAATATTTTAGAGTCAGAAAGGAAATGTGCAAATTCCTACAATGTTCGAGTATATTAAAATCATTTAAAATCAGTTATTGTCAAGATCAATGTTTTACACTCATCAAAGAAAACTATTGCAATCAGCATTGGAAAATTATAGAGAATTTGCTAGGTAAACAAAAGGCAGTAATCTATTATCTAAAATTTGATCGTAGTAATAGGCCTACACACTACACACACTTAATTAATTCGACATTCAAATAACCATGATATTTACTTTAATGGAATTATGAAAAGTTGACAAAAGATGCGGAGGGGGGATGGTAGAGATCTTACACATTGCTTTCCTCATGCACACATTGCACGATAATCTAATTGCTTGAATATGATTGTTTAGGCTGTGTTGATTAGACATCATAACTTGGATGCTACATTTATAAATTCAGCAAAAGGCTAGGCAGCTTTCTACTTGTTTACTAAACAATCACACATGTGAAATGATACCCACAGTCAAGCTGAATTGTCTGTGACTATTAGTTCACAATAGCCTGCAACTATGTAAGACCTAATAGTAGGCTAGAACTGTATATCTCTGTGCACATTTTGTTCTTACACAAATGTTAAGAATGTTAGCAGCTCCTAAAGAAGGTCAAAAAAAAAACAAAAAAAACAACCAAGGCTTAGCAGAGTAACAGTATTGGAACACAATGTAATTTAACCAAAAGTATTACAAGAAGAAACAATTAAGAAGGAACTATTCAGTATTTCTAAAAGTACAGTGTATGTAAAACCAAGGAGAATTTTGAAAAATTAGGTGTTGAATTAAGTTGAGTGCACTGTATCAATGAAACAGATACAATAGAATTATTTTGTTTCCTAATGACTAAAAAGTGTCACTTTCAATTTTTTAAAAGTCATTTTGATCATACTCAATCTCAATAGATATTAACTTGTAAAATAAGTGATCACAATTGTAGAATTTCAACTTATTGGTAATTTTTAAATAAAGAAATAAAACTAAAAGATAGAATCAACAAAATATGAAGAGCAGAAGAATGAACATGCTAAAAAATTAATATAGCATAAAAATAATATTTAGTATCACATAAGGAAAAGTCTGGATAACATCATACAGAAACATCTCTAACATTAGTAGTAAATAAAAATATGATTTGTACATGTAATATGTAAAGCTTTTTTCTTTAGAGTATTCAGTAAAGAAAACTCTGCAAAACGTTTGATTAAGGAAAGATGAAACCAGTTGTAAATGGTGAAAAGGCATGAACATATTTGCAAGTTGTAACCATTTTGTATTTTATATATGTATTGTACAATACATTTTCTTGCAACATTATATGCCTTCCTGTGTTTTTATTAGTTTACAGCAGCTTTAAAAGTCTACCCTCTGTTTTTCTTATTTATAAAGAAAGGCTGTTCCCGTCAAGTAAGCACAGTAATGACTTTGGATCCAACCCCAAAATGTAGGTCTCTTACAACAAAGTGGGGGATGTATATATATAAATATAATACGGTCTCATACCTTTGAAATACAGAACTTCATGAAGCATCGAATTTGGTGGAGTTCTAAATGAGTTAAATGTTTATAGAAAGAATATTTGTTAATGAAAAGGTACAATAATGTGAATTTAGAAATTTGTAATTATTGTGTGGCTAAGAAGACGAGTGTATACTGTGCCAAAGGCATTCTTTATTACAAGGTCTTTATAGTTCAAAGAAATTTATAACATTCCATACTCCATTTCACTGGTATATAAATCATCATTGTGCCCAATGGTTGTACTTATGCAAACATACAAGTAACTTGTGATTTTTCATTCTTGTGAACACAGACTTTTAGACACTCACCTTGTTTTCACATTGCAATACTTGAGCATAAAGAATGCAGCAATGAATTTTTTTTTTTGCATTGTAATTTTTCTGTTTTTCATGCTAACAATTATAGAACACAGTCTATGTCATGGTTACATGTAAAAGTTAATGCTTGTATTACCACAAAGCTAGAGTTGAAACACAGATTTTATTTTGTTTAGTTTGGGAATCTCCAATATGTTGTTGCGAGGTTTGCGTCGAGGAGACTGGCCTGTCAAACGTCGAAGGCTAGGAGGGGCCGGAGATTTTGATCTTGATCGTGAACGTTCTTTATTTGTTCCTGTCAGTGAAAGTAAATGACTTATGTTGCCATCCACATCCTCACAAGCCCCAGTACATGATTGTTCTACAAGACATTTAGAGTTATTGCAGAGTACACTGTCAGTTCTGGCCCCCATTTTGATTCTCGGAACTTTAGTATTAAAAATGCACGTGGGTCTCTTAACTCTTTTGCATTGACAATTTTCAAGAACCCTTTGCTTGTCAGATTTTACAGCATCCTCATAGACATAGCCAAAGGCTTCAGGCTTCTTTTTTTTTAATCTTTGGTAATAGTTGTTTTTATTATCTAACATACTTTTTTCTCCTGGTTGAAGTGCCTTTGGTCTTTCATCTGCCCTTAAATAAAATTGTTTCAGATCCATCGTTTTATTTTTTTTTCCAGATAACATACTTGGTGTAACGGTAGTAATTGAACCTCTCTGCTTCTGCTTCTGCTGAGATGCCCTCTTTTTTTTTTTCTTTCTCTTTTTTTTTCTCTTCAGACCCAATTCAGTTTGTGCTTGCTCAACTGCATCTTCATCTGAACCACATTTTGCCTTTGGTGCTTCATAATCAGCATTATCTCTTAAAAACTGTCTAAGTTTCTTTCTTTGTAAGCGTCTTACTTTAGACTTACTTATTTTTTTACTCTCTTGTGTATGTTGAGTATCTGTTCTGCTTGTATGTGTTTCTGCGTCTTCTGATATAAAGCTTTCATTCCATGCACTGCCACTTACATACTGCCTCTCAATTGAAGGGCTAACAGGAGAGAGCTTGGAATTGGTGGCATCCTCCATAGCTACCTCTACTTCTGCCATAAGAACAATTTCTTGTGACATGGCACAGGCAACCTCATCACACAATCTTTCTTGATGTTGTGGCGTTACAAAGTCAGATTCGGAGTCATATTCCTCAGATGAGTTGGAATAATCATCAGAATCAACTTTATCGCTGTCTCCATCCTCACAAGAGCTTTTTTCATCTTTGTCTTCTCTCGCATTGATTCTAGAATCTTTTTGAAGCATATTAGTGCCGTATGCTTTATTTCCACTGGAGTATCCTACATATTTTAAAGTTTCTTCCTTCCGTTCTTCCAACAAACTTTGACTTTTTTCACATTCCTTTGAATTTTCATTTGTCTTGACTTGAAATGCATGCTTAGGATTAAAATCCCCAATCTCTACTTTTTGTAGTAGAGTTGTTTCATCAAGAACGATCTCTATTGAGGCATTATCACATTCTACAACAGAGTAAGCATAATCTTTTGAAAGTTCCGTTTTTGAGGGCATATTTTTAGAACTTGACAAAATTTCTACGGTTGCAGAATGAGCTTCTTTATCTTCATCACAAGGACGAGAAGTCTTCTCTACAATTTCTTGAACACTTGTATTACACCAAAGTCGACTCTCCCTTTCAAAAACGTTTTCTAGCGGGTGTGAAAAAGTTGAATTCTGGTCATGGCACTGCACTAGATCACTACGCAGACGCTTTTGGTCTTGGGATGCAAGAACCTGATTAACTATGTTTTCTGCCACTTCATCCATTTGATATTCCTCAAAACTGATTTGCATTTCTTCCTGTGAAAGTGACATCTCCCAGGGAAATAAGGATCTTTCACATGTAATTTTACATGGTTTAAGCATATCTTCTTGCGATGTCGTGGTAAGACTCACCTGTGATAGATATTGTACTGAAACTTTCTCTCCTTTCATCATTTCTTTTGCCATAATTACAGTTGGCTGTTTTTTCTCTATTTGTGTCTCATTTTCTTCGAGGCTTTTGTTTCTTTTTCGTTGTTTTGGTATTTGCCCTTTTTTATAGACAACTATTTTATAAAAATCGTTATTTCTGTTTTGATCTGCTACAACTTTGCTCTCGGCTCTAGATATTTGGCATTGACTTTGTCCAATATCATTAATTTTTTTCGTTATATACTCCTCTTGCTGGTGTTCTTCAAATTGTGATGGTCCCTCTTGCTCTTGATCCTCTTTCTTTCGATGCCTCTTTTCCTCCTCGTGCTGTTGTGGTTGTTGATCCTGCTGTTCTTCTTCTTGCACTTTCTTTTTCTCTCTTCCTATCAGTTGTTGCTGTTGTTTTTGTTTTTGTTGCTGTTGTCGTTCTTCCTCTTTTTCTTCTGCTCCTTCCCTCTTTTTTGATGCTCTATTTTCTAGGCCTTCTGCTGCATCTATTGTCCCTTTTATTCCTCCAATTTTTTTCCGTCCTTCAAAAGCTCCTTTATTCCCTCCTCTTCCTCCTTGTCCTTCCTCTCGTCTTTGTCTTTGTCGTCGACCTCCTCCTCCTCCTCCTTCTCCTTCTTCTTCTTTTTCTTCTTCTTTTTCTTCTTCTTCTTCTTCTTCTTCTTCTTCTTCTTCTTCTTCTTCTTCTTCTTCTTCTTCTTCTTCTTCTTCTTCTTCTTCTTCTTCTTCTTCTTCTTCTTCTTCTTCTTTCTCTTCTTCTTCTCCTCCTCCTCCTCCTCTCCCTCCTCCTCCTCCTCCTTCTTCTTCTTCTTCTTCTTCTTCTTCTTCTTCTTCTTCTTCTTCTTCTTCTTCTTCTTCTTCTTCTTCCTCGTCCTTTTCGTCTTCATTTTGTTTATTGCGTATCTTTACATCTTCCTTTTCTTCTATTTGAAAATTGCTTCCGCCAATGATAATTTGTTTTTGGTTGTAGCATTTTTTAATTGCATGTGGCCTTCGACGAGTTATATCTGTAGCCTTCTGCACTTGTATCTTTGCTGGTACATGCCGATCTCTTTCCAGAAGTTTTGTTTGCACCTGCTTCTCTTTCCTCAACAAAACTGAATCATCATAACCCGTTTCTCTTGTGCCTTTATAGATTTTAGTAATTTGCTGTTGCTCTGAAACAAAGCCCCTCTCCTCTGATTTTTCATGTAAGTGCGTTTTCTGAGATGCACTTCCTTCTTTGTCAAGATAGTACAGTGTTTCTAGCCTGAAAAAAATCTCACTCTCAGAGTTCTTTACTTCGCAATCGGGATCATTTTCATTTTGAAATATTTCTTCTTTGTAACAACGAGAGAAAACACTATAACCTGTTTGGTTGTTTGAAATCTCGGTTTTCAGATTTTGCTCATTTCTTTCTACTTCAGCGTTAAACTCATGGTCAGCGCAGTCCTTATCCTCAATGAATGGATCGGCTATTGGTGTTTTGACAAGACAAGTTGGTAGAGGTTTTCTCTTAATAGTTTTGATCTGGTTTTTCTTACCATCTTCGTTATCAAGATAAGCCTCCTCTTCACAATGACTTCCACATTTTCCCAGGAATTTTTTATTTGAGGCAATGCTCAAGAGTGCCATGATTTCGTCTAAAATGCCATAAATTTCTTGTTCCATTCTTTCTCTAGCAATTTCAGCCTCTATAGAGCTAGAGGAAGGTGCTGTCAGATCATTGCGTATGAAACTCTCTTCCTTTGTGTGCAACATACTGCCACACAAATTACCTTCTCTATCAAATGATCCATTTTGAAGGTCAACGCAAGACAAGTAACTGGGCTGTTCACATGTCAGATTTGATATACTGAAATTAGATAAATAACAATAGAATCAATCATATTACAAATTTCATGTATCAGCTATACTAATTTTATGAAGATAAAGTGAAGCTATCCTCTAAAACTGTCAGGAAATATTGCGAAAAAAAGGTAGGGCATATAGGCCTTGATGTTTATCTCTAGTTTGGATTCTTACAGAGATCCATGCATTACCCCTTATTAAAAAAATCTAGGGATCCATACTTGTGTTCCTGTCAATGATAATGAAATAAGCTCTTCAAGCAATAATTATTGTGAAGAAGTATTTATCTTTTGGATTAGTTAAGCTCTTGCTTGGGTATTATTTGTTTCTTTCTGTAATTTTCTAATGGCTTGATGGAATCATCATTTTATTTTTTGTCCTTTGATCTTTACCATTGCGCGACATCTGCTGAAGTCAGTGTCCCCTCCTGTAACTCATGAGCAATCTTCTCCACAAGGTTATTGATGGCATTGATGACATCCATGTGGCAAAGTTCAAAATCAGTACTAATACGATAAGCAAAATTTGCCATCAGAGAGTATACTTCTGCCAACCTAGCAGCATAGTCTGCGTCTGAGAGAGGTAAAAAGATAAAGAATGTGAATATCGAGTAAATAATTTTGTAGGAACAAAATTTATATTCAATGTTTAATTATGTACCTGTGAACAAATCGTGTTATAATGGACACTGAAAATTTAGATACAACGTAAGAATATTTTAGTTACCCCTTTCGTAGTTTACATTCATTCGTTACCAACCGTATGTTTATATATATATATATATATATATATATATATATAGAGAGAGAGAGAGAGAGAGAGAGAGAGAGAGAGAGAGAGAGAGAGAGAGAGAGAGAGACAGACAGACAGACAGACAGACAGACAGACAGACAGACAGACAGACAGACAGACAGACAGACAGACAGGCAGAGACAGACAGAGAAATATATATATATATATATATATACAGAGAGAGAGAGTGTGTGTACGAAGAAGCAAATGAAAGAATTCTAGCCATTACTATCTTTCTAGCTCTACAACGTTTTGTGGCCAAGGGACCAAAAGACTATTATGCGCCATGTTGTGTAAGCTATCTCTTTTTTATCTATTTCACCTGGCTATCTCCATATCTCTATCTTCTAACCTCTTTCTATCAGTTTATTGGTCTCTTGCTGTTTTATATATCTGTATTCATTTATCTTTTTTGTTTGAACTTTCTATCGTAGCAAAATATGCCCCTTGAAAATTATCAGAAATGATAGAATAAAATTTTATCATGAAATTGCTCATACTTTTTAATTATTTTTCATCCTGCATTCTCTCTTCCTCTGTGTTTGAAAAATCTTAAATAGAAAAATTGTAAATAATCCACAATAGCTTAAATCAGCTGCTGCTCTCATCAAGTTTGATTTGCATTAAGATTAAAGGACATGCATTGATAGACGCTCTGACTTTTCACTAGTCAAGGATGCTAGAAAATATACCCAGGCACTCAGTATGGTGCATTATTTAACATGTCGCAATTTACTAAATGTACTTAAGCCCTTTTCTCGAAAACTGAATGTAAACTAATGTGAAAACAATTTAGAGAGCTTTAGCAGAATTCCGGCTAAGTTTAGGTACAATAAATTAGTGCTACTTAAATGAGAAAAGAAAACTTTACTCTCTTTCTTTAACGCCTTTTACCATTAAAGATTAACTTCTGAAATCATTTTCTCTAGGGACAATACTATTCATCAGATAGCTTAAGTCTTTCCGTACCTTCAGGTGCCTCAATCTGCGTTGTTAGTTCTTCTAAGGTTTTTACTACTCTATTGTCATCTTTTTTATTCCTTACTCCTGGATCCTCAATCTCCTCAGGTTGACCACGAAATGCATGAGTTTCTGCCTTGACTTCGTGTATTTCTGTCTTGCTTGTCTCAAAAGGCTCACTGATGCAACATTTCATCATAGCAAGATATGCAATATTGGCCTCTGGACTGTCAGCTTTGTTACTTTCTGATAAAGAATCAAACATGCCAAACTCCACTTCTGCTTGCAAATCAAAACTCTCTTCACAATTGGGAAGAAAGGCTGTTGAGGCCTGTTTATCATTTATATCCTTTATCTCATTGAATAAGTCTACCAGTAAAGATGGATTCTCAGGTCGGCTGGATAAACCCGTTGGGGATATGCTAATTGATTCAATGGCAGAGACCCCTGCCAAGCAGCTTTCAAAGTCTTCATTTTGGTGGGTGTGTTCATCTTGATGATCCATGATAATTTCTATATTCCTATTTTCACCAAGTTGCAAAGGCTCAAAGGAATTGCAGATATCATTTGTCTCTATTTTTCTTAATTTTTGATACGTTTTAGAACTGAAACCTTGAGTGCCAAAATGATATTTTATTCCATTTTCACTTTCTTCTATTCCACCATTTATTTCTCCCTTATAACCCTGTTCAAAAAACTTATCTTCTGACAAAGTCTTCAAGTCTTGACTATCTTGGGTGGTAACTTTTCTTCCCTCCTCATAGTATTGTGTTTCTTCAGAAAACTCAATCTCATTTTCGATTGAAAAGCTGTTGAAAAAATCAACCATCTCTCCTGGTTCTCCCTTACAGAGTCCTAGTTCTTTCACATTCTTTTCTAGGATTGGCTTGATAACCTCATCATCTATTGCCTCTGGACTTGGAGGTCTCTCTAAAGAAGCTGATGTAAAATCTATGGTTTGTTTACTCTCGATGGGGTCAGAGATAGTACAGAACATATCATAGGTCTCATTGTCCATTTCCTCGGAAATGTCCTTTTTAATAAAAGGTTCTTCGTGTACTGTGAAATCTGCTGCGGCAACTTTATTGATAAAAACACATTGATCGAATCCTTGAGAGTAACACGTTGTGCTTGGTTCTAAAGTGCTTGCATCAATTTCAATAAGACTAGGTTTATAATATACTTCTTCGGAAATATTCGACCCCATATGAACATCACTTCTGATGTTTTTTCTGTGCACATCTAGGGAATCAAACCAATCATACATTTGAAGAGTTTCGTTTAGACCAACAGAGGCCCCTGCTAAACAGCTTTCAAGGTCATCGTCTTTAGGATTATCTTCATCTTCATGGTGAATAACATTTTCTGTAATGTTGATTTCACCAAGTGTCAAAATCAGAGAAGATCTACAGGTATCACTCGATGTGGTTTTTGTTTCTTTAATCAATTTCGGATCCATTTCCAAACTTAAGTTTTCTGTGGCAAGAGGCATTTCATATTTGAGTCTATTTTCAGCTTCCACGCTTTCAGCGTTACTTTCCTCCTTAAAACCCTGTTCAGAAACGTCATCATCTGCCAGTGTGCTGAAATCTCGACTACCCTGCGTGTTGACCTTCATTTCTCCCTCACAGTATGGTGTGTCTTCAGAAAACTCAATCTCATTTTCGATTGAAAAGCTGTTGAAAAAATCAACCATCTCTCCTGGTTCTCCCTTACAGAGTCCTAGTTCTTTCACATTCTTTTCTAGGATTGGCTTGATAACCTCATCATCTATTGCCTCTGGACTTGGAGGTCTCTCTAAAGAAGCTGATGTAAAATCTATGGTTTGTTCACTCTCGATGGGGTCAGAGATAGTACAGAACATATCACAGGTCTCATTGTCCATTTCTTCAGAAATGTCCTTTTTAATAAAAGGTTCTTCGTTTACTGTGAAATCTGCTGCTGCTACTTTATCGATAAAAACACATTGATCGAATCCTGGAGAGTAACACGTTGTGCTTGGTTCTAAAGTGCCTCCATCGATTTCAATAAGACTAGGTTTATATACTTCTTCGGAAATATTCAACACCATTTGAACATCTCTTCTGATTTTTTTTCTGTACACATCTAGGGAATCAAACCAATCATACATTTGAAGTGTTTCATTAAGACCAACAGAGACCCCTGCTAAACAGCTTTCAAATTTTTCCCATTTATGGCTGTGTGCATCTTCAGGTTGATTGACGAATTCTGCATTCCTTATTTTATCAAACATCAAAGGATGAGAGGTTCTGCAGGCATCTGAGCCGTCATAAACTCTCATGGTTACATTATCTGCCTTCAAGTTGGAAATATTTTTAATTTTAGGTTTGGACATTTTTGTAGTATTTTCTTTTTTATTTGGACAGTTTTCTTCACTTTCTTCCTCAGAAGATAAATAATCTTCAGTGTCTTTTCTTTTCTCAAATTTTTTATCTTCAAATGTTTGATAATTTTGTGAGGCATACGACAAAGAGAGAAATGTTTTATCATCTTCATGTTCCTCAAGAGTATAATCCAACATTTCAAATGCTAGATTATCACTCCCTAGTTCAATTTCATTCTCTTGATCGAAACTCTCAGAAAATGTTGTTAATGTTCGACTGACTTCTTGTAAACTGTAAGATGTTGGCAAAACTTCTGAATCTAGAATAGTTTCAGGAGTTAATGGGCGATTTAAGATATGATCATGCGATTGAGTTGGTATTTCCAAACAGTCAATAAATTCAGAACATGTAACAAGCCATATAGGTGTTTCAATAGCACATGAGAGTACACTATCGTAATAAGTTTTGTCATTTGCAGACTTGAAATCTGATACTTTTTGACCATGAAGTGAATCCAGTTGTTCTGTTAAAGGCATTTTATATTTTTCAATTTTAGACATGGCCCTAGAAGAGTCGGCAGAATTATAGTTTTCAAACATTGGCAGGTGATAACATTTCTCACTTTTTTGAGGGGTTGTTTTCTCATTTACAGCAGTGTCGCTCTGAGCTGAATTAATCAATATTGCAGATAGTTTTACCCCAGATTCCATTTGTCCTGTTGGCATATATTTCTCTATTTCTTTGGTGTAACTATTTTCATGGATGTCTGCAAAACTAATATCTTCCGAGGGAAGGTGGGTTACGTTCTTTATCTCAATAAAATCTCCTTTTTGCATGGGTTTGATGCACCTAGCAGCTAACGATTCACATGGCAGCAGGGCAGTATTGATTTCAGCATTTCTACAAAGTTTTGGAATGCCTGGAAAGTGAACATTCAAAGTTTGATCATCCAAAATCAATTTCTCTTTGGTTTCAATGGAATGGTCAAGATATATGGTATTTGTGTGGTACTGACGTATATTATGAATAGTAGCGATGGTAATCTCAGCAACTTCACGCTCAATCCATTCACAGGCAAGATTGATTACGCAGCGCTTGCTTCTGCTTTGTACTACAAGTGCTGTGTTGCAGACAATAACAGGGTGTGTTTTCAAATCTAAAATCAAAGGCACAACCAAATGTTGCTGTTTTTTCTTACTTTTGAGTGCCTCATTGTCACATTTGACATCTTGCTCATAACCTCTCGTGACAGATGCAAGTTTGTGTAAACCAGGAGATGAATTCCCATCAGAAACAGGACTGTCTCTAACATTGTGGAAGATTGGATCTCTTGGTTGAAACAAGCAAGAAGAAATATACTCCTCGTTGCTCATAATTAAGATTTGGTTTTCTTCTCCTGTTCCACTTGCTCTTGAAGATTTGCTTTTCACATTTGTATGTGGAGCTTTTGTCTGAAACATCAGTCCACTTCTGTTTCTCATGCCACATGAATTAAGAACATCTTCTCTTAAGGAGGAACTGCCCTGTCTAATTGGAGGTGTAAGAGAATAATCACATAGTTTCATGTGAGCTTTTACTTCACAATTAACATCTTCCTTACTTGGAAACGTTTTATCATTTGAAGTTTGCCCCCGGGGCATTTCCTCTGACTCACAAAGCTCTAAACTTGTTACATTTATTTGATTTGAAGCGTGGTCTCCAATAGTTGACCTTTCATGACATATTGAACTTTCCAATTTTTTTTCAAAAGATTCTTCCTTAAACTGAAAAGGAAACACATGATAGATGTTGTCATCTAT
The DNA here is from genome assembly GCA_033675545.1 of Elysia crispata. Classification (NCBI taxonomy): domain Eukaryota; kingdom Metazoa; phylum Mollusca; class Gastropoda; family Plakobranchidae; genus Elysia; species Elysia crispata. Next base: position 56,353 of record JAWDGP010003292.1, on the reverse strand, counting down.
ACTTATTTTATCCTGGGATCGATCTGTTTCAGCTCTTTCTGTTTTACTCCATGCAATCTTTTTGTCTTCTCTTGCCGTCTCTTTCAGAGAAGAATAAATGATTAGTCTCTTGTTGGTCTCATTTCCGTCACTATCTGCATTTGGTTGATTTATATAAAATCGTCGTTGAGAATTCTTTAGTTCATATGGATCTACAGGATCCCCATCCAAAAAATCTTGTTGAAATGTTGTATCTACGGAAGAATCACTTGTTATTACATTGTACAATCGCTGATTACAAAAGCCTGAATGTCTATTCATTCCAAAGGAAGATAAGTAATCTACAGAGCTGCTTAATGCGCTAAAAATGTCTTCTTCTTTCAAGTCAGAGTGATTTGAAACAGACTTAAAGAATTCATCATCAGAGCAGCTAATGGATAATGGCGGTGGATCAAAAGTAAGGTCGTCAACTGAGCTTGATACTGTATCTTCATGCAAAAATCTATGGTCATTTCGGTTTGAGCGGAGATCATTCAAAACGTGCTTTGTGTCTTCCGGATTAGAATGGTATCTTGTGGACCTTCCATTGCCTCTTCTGTATTTGAGTCGAAAGATTTTATCTATTGGTTCAGTAGATATTTGGGAGAGATCATCAACAGATGAGCTTACACTTTGCGATGGGCTGGTAGGTTGAGACACAGCATTTTTGATCATCTCTGTAGAACCGTCATCAACTGATGAACTTGCTACGTTTTTGTAACACTGAAATAGTAAAGTAGTTTTATAAAAATTTTCTTGTGTGCTGGAATCTGCTAGTTTCCCCTCAATCAATGAGTCATAATAAAATTTGTTTGGACCATTATATTGAGAGCCGAATCTTTCTCCATGATTTCCACATGTTGTGTTTGCAAAAGATGTAGTTTCTAAAAGTGACAAGCCATCTGAGGAGGCAGTCATATGATCTGAGTGAATTGTAGAGGTGGACAAAAACATGCCTGTATCATCACTTGTTGATAATATGCTGGTATTTCTATTGCTTAAATCAGATATTTCTCCTATGGCAGAACCTAGGGATAAATCAGAAGCACTGTCCCATTTATTTTCTGGAAGAAAATCTACATCAATTGAATCTGCAGATGAAATAAGGCCCAAATTGCTTTCTTTGTCCTTCCCAGGGGTGCAATATACAATTTGATTACTTTCACTTATTTTGTTGTCACTGTCAATATCATAGGATGACTTTGGCCGTTGCAGAGTCCGAAACTGCAGAGTCCCATGGACGTCACTTGGTTTTAAAGATGATGGGTTTTCGATTGAGTCTGCAAACTTGCGGTCCAAGTCATTGTCCATAGCTTGTTTATCGTATGACATTTGAATGCACTTGATAAAAAGATAAAACAAAAAAGGGATCTTAAAATAAAATAAAATTTATAACAATGCTCTAATAAGCTTACTTGAATGTATAACCATGGTATTAATCTAAATAAATTAGAGCAATGCCAGAATTCAATAATACTCAAAGTATAATAAAAGTCAGATTTTAACTGGTAAAATTAGCATAATTTTGCAGCTCGGTGAAGTTATTAAAAAACATTACACCAAAACTGAAGTTTAATCATACTAAAAACCTAAGCATTTATTGAAAAATTATTGAGTATAGTCTGATTGAATACCTATAAAATTAGCTCACACTTGATCCAGAAACTTTAGAGACTGTCCTTTCACCTCTCTCCCCCCTTTTGTAAATAAAAGTGAAGCTCAGTTTCACAATAGATTTGATTTAAACTCAGCCCACATTTACCTTTTCACCTATACAGGATGCGTTTTTCTTATCCTCAAAAACGATGCCTTCATCTGTTAAAATGGTCCCCATCCATAGATTAAGGTACTCTCTCTCATGGTCCACCCCTGCCTGATGAGCATCAGGTCCCCAGTCTATCTGGCCATCTTCTCCATTGAATGCCCAAGCCCAGCAATACTCATCTGCCCACATTTGATCCTCTGGTCTTTTTAAGGGCAGTGGTGGTGGAGAGGACGGGTATTGCATAAACTCTAACTGCAGTGCAGTCGATATACTCTCTTTTCTCTGTCAAAAAAATAATGATATAAGAGAGGTATTTCTTCATGATTTTAAATCTTCTCATTTTTTCACAGTTCTTAAAGAGGATTTACAGATTCCTCTGTTTAAGGTAAATACCCTTGTTTTACAAGAGGAGATCAAGCATAATGAAGTTTATTTTTTAGAGTATTGAAACGCATTTGAAAAAAAAGGTTGAAAAAGAAAATGAAGCTCCGTCTTGTAAAAAAATGTTATTAATTTCCATTGGTATAATTAGTAGTCCTTATTGCAAAAAAAAAAAATTGTCTTGTCTTTTATTTATATTTTTTGGAAAAAAGAATTTGGTTTGAGAATGCGGTCTCATCATAAATTTTAGATCTTCCTTTTTTGCCTTATTGACTTATTTAATTTTTATAATTCTCCTTTCCTGTTCTAGTTCAACATTAAAATTTGTTCTATATTAATGGGGCCACAATAGTGACAAAAAGGTATGAATAAACATAAGCCGAGTTTAAAAATAGTTCCGGGTCGAATCTCTAGTACAGAAATAAATTAACCTCACCGAGGGAGAACTTTCAATCTTTTTAAAGCGGTCTTGGTGAACTCCATCAGCTTTTTCTTCTTTCTTTCTGCTTCCATGAAGGGACATTTTCCCCACCTCTGGAACATCTTGAACCTTATTAATGGTCCTTTTGTCCATGGTCGAATCATGAACTTCTTCCTGGAACCATTCAGTATTTAAGAAAGCAGCTTTCAGAAGTTTCTGGAAACAGAGGGTATGATGTTATTCTTGCTGTAAACGTGGGTTAATGATAATTTCATTCCTCGGAGGTAGACTTTTCAGCTGAATCAACTCTGTCTGTCTCTGTCTCTGTGTCTCTAGTGTGTGTGTCTCTCTCTCTTCCTTTCTTTCATTCTGTCGTTTCCTCCCTCTATATATCTAATTTTTTTTGTCTGTCTTTCTTTCTCTTTTTCTTTCTCTTTTGCTCGCTTTCTTTCGCTGTCTTGCGTGTTTTCTTTATCCATTTTCTTTTTATCATCTTCCATCAATCCATTTTATTCATCTTTCTATTTTTCTATCATTCCACTTCATACGCCTACTAAAATATCTTTGTAGTAAGCAAATGTTACCTACCTATCTATTTTTATCTGACATGCCTTCAGACTCTGCACCTAGCAATTTTATCAATCCAGATATCGTCTATCTTCATTTCTAAATATCTATCTTTCTCTTTATGTACGAACTATCTAGCTATCAAGCTAATTACGTATTTATGAATTCTATGTAACTATCTGTTTATCAAGTATCGATCTGTTCACATAACTCACTATCTAGTTATATATCTATCGATGTGTTTGTTTGTCCATCAACCTGTTTGTTTTTTTTTAAGATTTTGCACTCCTAGTATTTTATACATGAGAGAGAGAGAGAGAGAGAGAGAGAGAGAGAGAGAGAGAGAGAGAGAAAGAGAGAGCAGAGATGAGAGGGAGAGAGACAGAGAGAGAGCAGAGAAGAAAGGGAGAGAGGCAGACAGAAAGACAGACACACAGAGAGAGGGCAGAGAGGATAGGGAGAGAGACCGACAGACAGAGAGAGAGAGAGAGAGAGAGAGAGAGATAAATGAGAGGAGAGCTAACCTTCAGAATGATAATAAAATTATTTACTATAAAAGACTAGAACAGTCTTTATTAAAAGATTCAAAAGGCCAATATATTTCCCAAAACAGAAATATTTTTTTTTTGTGTTACTTAGCTTCATTTTATTGAAACTACGAGGACATTTTATAAGCTACCAATAATGTTTTCTGTATCTTTTTATATACCTTATTTACGGAGAATCATTCTGTAGGCTGAAAGCCCAAAATGAGATTTTTCTTCTTTTTATTTATATATTTACTTTTGCCATTTCAACCTTCTCCGAGTACCCAGAAATAAGACAAAATGTGCGTGAGCCTCCGATCTGGTCTGCAGAGGATTCCAATTTGATCTCTGCTCCTGACAATCTAGTCACGCGTTCTAGGCTTGGACCGTTTTTTGCTGATAAGACCAAAAACAAAACAAAAAAACAAAAAAAAAAGAAAAAAGAAAAAATCAATAAATTAAAGAAAAACATTTCATCATGAAAAAATGAAACATTTTCAACTTGGTAATATTTTTATGGTTGTTCTTTTTGTACATAATTAATCCAATCACTTTAATATAAAATAAAATATTTATTCCTTAATACTAACTTAAATACAAACTCTCGCCTCTGCACTTTCTACATCCTTTCGAGGATGGTAAAAATTTAATAAAGTACAAATTTATGTTTGTAGTATAGAGTACGGTTTTTTTTTGTCGATGCCGGCTTCTGCACAATTATCGTAAATAATTTAAACACTCTTCCATTGCCAACGACATTAAGCTTATTAGGGACTTAATTGGACCAAATGTGCAAAGGACATAATGTCACTTGGCCATGAAACCGCTTCAATAGGCTACATTACTCATTAAATTACCATTTTCTCCTTGAATATATAAAAAAATAGAACTTACCAACGAGTCTGCCTACTATATGATCCGGCACATCCACCACTTGTTCTGTTACTATTGATTCTCTGCCTGACATGTTACTTGTATCTGAAAATAAAGCGTCGGAAACACAAAGAAACCTTTCACGTAAATCTTTTGGGCAACTTCATTCGCCAACCTGGGTAGTAAATACCATTAAGAAAAAGGCTGAAGTAGCCTAAAATTCTAGGGTAATAAAGAGAGAGAGAGAGAGAGAGAGAGAGAGAGAGAGAGAGAGAGAGAGAGAGAGAGAGAGAGAGAGAGAGAGAGAGATGAGGAGGGAAGGGAAGCAGGGAGAGAAAAGGGAGCCAAAGAGACAAGAATCCGAAAGATCTAGAATTAAAGATGGGAGAAAGGGTAGGGAGAGGAATTAACAGACTGTTAGTAATCAGACTAAGAGCTAGGAAAGAAATTAAATAATTACCTGTCTTGTTTTTCTATGTCGCGTAACTTCCCAGAAGAATTTTAGTCGGAAAAGACAGCTTTCCCAAAACTGAGATAGGGCTCGGTAGACGCCATCTGACCACACTGCAAGTCCTGTCAGAGGAAAATCACAACTTAAGTTCAGTCGAAATCGCAATTAAAGGAGCTCGAAATGAATAATGAAATAAAATTAACCATATATCCGCAAAATAAATGCTAACCATATGCCAATTCATTGAAGAGAGTAAAATGCTAACAACTTTTTTTTAATATATATATATATATATATATATATACATATATATATTTTTTTTTTTTTTTTAATGAGAAAACAGTGTGTCTGTCGATCATGCAGTTTCAAAGATTCGCATATGCCGCAATAGAAGCTCTTTAAAAATGAAGATGTCGAGGGGAAAAAAAAAGAAAAAGAGAAAAAAGTAAACAAGATATCAGGTGAAAGCTCACGCTTTCATTTTTTTATTCCTAGAATGTCTTGTGCAACTCAATATTTTACAAAATTACTCAGGAAAGCATTCAACAACTGAATTTATTATAAGACTCAGTGTTAAAAAGACCTAAATTCTTCTTTTTACTTATTTTGACTGCTAGCAACTATTATAATGAAATTGTACAACTTTCTTCCCTTTTAGATATTTTTACTGCTACTACTACTACTACTACTACTACTACTACTACTACTACTACTACTACTACTACTACTACTACTACTACTACTACTACTACTACTACTACTACTACTGCTGCTGCTGCTGCTGCTGCTGCTGCTGCTACTACTACTACTGCTACTACCACTACTACTGCTGCTGCTACTGCTACTGCTGCTGCTGCTACTAATTATTGAAACAATGAAGGTGATGATGATGGTTATGGTTATGATAATAATAATAATAATAATAATAATAATAATAATAATAATAATAATAATAATAATAATAATAATAATAATAATAATAATAATAATAATAATTCATAATATGAATAGCATTAATATTACTAATAACAATAACAAAAATAACACTCTTCACTTTATACACGTTGGCTTAAGATAGCACTCGTAAGTTTTAATGTCAAGCATAATTTTTTCATACAAGAAAAGTACGACATTCTAGTTTCTAGACCCTTCTAACTCTTTTAAGAAGCTTTCCCTTTTAGAATAGTAATATATTAAATTCTTCTCTCTCTTAGTCTGTTAAATTCGTATTTAACGAGACATATAAATATATGAGATTTTTTTTTAATTAAACAAGCTTATTGGTCCAACTCGTGATCAGTAATCCCTACTGATCAATCATAGGCAAAAGAATGGAACATCAGCGTGTTT
>JAWDGP010003292.1:0-47500 GCA_033675545.1 Elysia crispata | reverse complement strand
TGCAGTGACTTTAAGGTAAGATCAAATATTACTATGAAAAGCTCCAACAGTTGAGAACTCTTATCAATTGCTCCAACTAATTTTCAAACTGTATATAATTATATATATATATATATATATATATATATATATATATAATTATATATACACACACATACACACACTCTACCACCCTCGCTGGGTAGGATTCTGGCATCTTTCCACTGGTTATTCATTGCTCTATCTCTTTCTCCCGAAGATGTTCTTATAATGTGCTATTATTAGAACATCTTTGCTTTCTCTCTCTTCACCTTCTCCACTCTCTTCGTACTCGCCTCTGTTTCGTAATGTGTTATCTTTGCTGAGATTGGCGGACAACAGTGAGATAGTTTAGGTGAAGTTATCTTTTGATAATATTCTTTCTTCTTAGAAACATTTTTTTCATACCTATTTTTTCCCTTTTGAGCGACATGATTAAAAAAAAAAAAAGGGGGGGGGGTAAGAAGAAAGTTTGCGAAAATCGCCGTTTCTACCATACTTTTTCATTAATTTTTGTACTATCCCAGCATTGTTATATAGAAGCAATCTATCAAATAATACACTCTGACAAAACTATAAGATAATTGTAGACCTTTGGTTTCAGTCTTTTCATTTCCTTTTAAAGAGATAAGAAAGGAGAACATAAGTTTTCTGATAAGTCAACTTCTTCCAAAGCATGAATATATGTCAACCAAAATAGTGAGCCTAACGGATCAATCAATATCAGAAAACCCTTGATAGGGTAATTTTCATTCGTTGAGTGATATTAAAATGTAATTCTCGTTTTCCAATCTCATATCGGTTAAAAAAAAAGAAACCTCATTTACTTGTCAAAAATATTATTGATTTTCTCACAACTGGTTACTGACATAAATTAATGACTCTTTCATTAATAACTCGTATTATTTAATTAATAATTAGGGAGCAAGTTAGCTATAGAATCATTTTGATTCCGCAGAAGAGCCACGCCCCGGTAGTAATTTGTCGGCCACATGTTTTTTTCTTTTTCTTTTTTTTCTTTTTTTTTTTTGTTTAGGAAAGATAAGACAGATGCGACGACGACATTCACAATGGCAAATAAGCGGATACCAATGACCAGTCAAGAACCAGTTAAGAGTCTTGGGAGATGTTACGATTTATCCATAAAAGATACCAAAAGAGGACTAGAAACAGTAGAACTTGCTACCGAAGGTTTGCTAGCCATCAACAGATGTGGCCTTCAGGGTAAGCTGAAAGTGTGGTGCCTAAAATTCATGCTAATTCCGAAGCTCCTCTGGCCACTTCTGTTCTATGAAACCTGCTCATCTATAATTGAGGCAATAGAAGCTAAGATCAATAAGTTCACCAGGAGGTGGTTAGGGGTATCTCCGGGTCTTACAGATGTGGCAATGCCGTAAATCAAAGCTGAGACTCCCATTATAATCCATCTTGGAAGAGTATAAATGTGGCAAAACCAGGCTACTCTCTATGTTAGAGGATTCCGAGGACCCGGTTGTGAAGACAGTGCAACCGACCATAAAGATGGGTAGGAAATGGAAAGTTGTCGAAGCCGTAGACGAAGCCAAAGAGTGCCTTAAGATTAAAGAAACTGCCCGCAAAGGACTAAGATCATCTACAGCAAAGTGGTGGTCAAAAGCAGAAGGGAAAGAGAAAAGAGACATGGTCATCAATGAGATACAGCTCAATGAAGATTCCAGAAGGGTTCAGAAAGCAGTCCAGCAACCTCAACAGGAACAATGGACTAATTGGGATAATGCCCCGCAGAAATCCCTCATATGGAATGACACCTGGCACATGGCGCCACTTTGGATCAGCTTTCTCATCAGATCAGTGTACGATCTTCTGCCCTCAAACGCAAACCTGGTACGATGGGGAAAGAAAGAGGACCCCACTAACCGCTATGCCAAGGCAAGCAGACCACAGAGCATGTCTTGAGCTCTTGCAAAATCGCCCTTTCACAGGGGCGATACACATGGAGGCATAATAGAGTCCTTCAAGAACTTACCGCAATCATAATCACGGCTAAAGGAGAGACTTTCCTCCCTAAAACCAACGCGTCACTATTCAAAACAGAGGGATGAGCTAAGTGATGGCACGGAAGGCGGTGAGGACAACAAACCAGATAAAATGCCTACTAGACGGTAGTGATGACTGGGATATTTCAGCAGAATTTCCAGAATGGGACAGTCACCCCAGTATAATCAAAGAAACAAGATTAAGGCCTGATATCGTGATCGATTCAGCTTCCACAAAACAACTGATCATGGTGGAGCTAACAGGTCCATATGAAAACAGAATGGAAAAGAGAGAAATACCTAAACCTGACCAAAGAGCTAGAAAATGCCGGCTACAAAGCTGTGGTGATGCCCGTTGAGGTTGGTGTCAGAGGATTCGTGGGGTCATCAGTCTACGATCTTCTGACTAAACGTTCGATATGTGGCAACAATAGAACAAAAGTTCTAAAGTTACTGGCGGAAATAGCCGAAAACAGTTCACGGTGCAGGAGAAAGGAGAGGTTCCTTCATAAGGATTAAAAATGCTCTAATCATTGCAGGACCAGTTGGCAAAGTGGTATAGCGCCGGGGTCAGCAACCCATCAAGAAATTTATTAATGTGTATGCAACTTTTCTCTTCCATACAGCCTCACTTCAACACCTAGTTGACACCCTTAAAATGGGGCAATTTCCTCAAGCTAATTTTTTTTAACCTGCTTCGTGTAAACTCCATTAAAATTTAAATTTGCTTTTACTGATGTCGCTCTGGCAATAAGGACAAAATAGGAAATAGTCTCACCTGCGTGACAATTTATATGTGTGTTAATGTTAATGGCTCAAACTGCTTTGTTACCACAGATATCAGTGCATCCTTAAATAACCTGTCTTTACATGAATCTGATTGACAGTACAGTGGCTATGGTGGAAGAGCTCATGTCAAACATTTGTGAGATCATTGTTAGGTGTTTGAGCACGCTGATTTGAGTGGATGGATTGATAATTTCATCTTTTTCAGCAGCTCTGACTAATCAGCCGATGACTTGGTTGTGGTTTTACAAAGAAAGCTAAGACCTTCCTTTTGTAGAGATAAGTGTAATCTAATAATCAACCAGCCTGTCATTCAATCATTATATTAGCGTTCCGCCGCGCCCATTTATACCGCCCAAGAGAACAGTAACTCTTAATAAAAAGCCCAAGTCGCATCCTTTGTGGTGTATTTACAGAGCAAAAAAATCCATCTTTTTAACTATTTGTCTCCATTTTTACAGCTTATCCACTCAATGCTGTCTTCATCTGTGTCTTTATATGAAACAGGAGTTTCAAAGGCCGTGAGGCATATTGTCTACCGTTAGATATGCAGTTGTCGCAGTCTGTTTTGGAATGAAATCTCTGCTATTGGGTGAGGAATTCGTAAATCCTTATTCTCACCCAGTCTAACGATGACTGAGTAAATGAGATAAGAAATATCTAATATTATTTTGAAGGAGATGGAGTGTATAAAAAAATCAACTCTGCAAACAAATTGAATTTTTTTCGCCTTTTAATTTTTCCAACTGATAAATCTCAGGAATATCGAGGCACAAAAGGATTCCGTTCGGCCCCCTCCGTCAACCATGGTTCTGTGCATGCCACCTTTAAAGAAACTTCCGGAGCAGAAGGAGGTGCAAGAAATGGAGGTTTGTCGTCTAGTATGTCAGGAGGTTGAATTGTTGGGAATGCAGGGTCTGGGAAACCTGCAAACAAACATGCTGACTGAACTAGGGAAAGAGTTCAATTTTGACAATTACCTCACCTCTTTCAGACGCATAAAGATCACGGCGGTCGAGGATCTCAACGAAACTCAGGTCACTAGTCTTTGAATATTCTATAAAAAAAAAATAAATAAATAAAGGGGAAGAAACTAAGCAGTGAAAAGGGTGAAAAATGTTGATTCAGACAAAGGTGATGACGCTTTTTTTCTAATTTTGCTCGTTATCGATCAAATGCAGCAAACTTGAAGTTCTCTACAAAAGTGTCTTACATTTTTATTTGTATTTTTTTTAACTAAAAATTCAAGAGGATAAAAGTTTATGCCAAAACTGTCGAAAAGAAAATCATTTTCTGTTTTTCTTTCAATTTTTCAGAACTTCAAATTCCATAGATTTTTTTTTTTCATTTTTTGTTTTCATTTTGTTTTATTTTATGCAAAGCAGATGGTGCAAGATAGATAAAACAGTAACAAAGTAAAGTGTATGGTTTGGCAAATGGTTATGGTCATGTTTTCAAATGTCAGCTAACACGAATGCTATGATTAGACTTATAACAACATTTCCAATGTTGATCTCCGATATAGTAATGCTGATACAAGACTGGATCTATATTTTTATCTTCCTTGTACATCTATGCGGTCTCAATAAGACAATGTTTTCATTTCCTTGATTGAATCTAAGAGCATTTCATCCAGAGCCTTCTGGCCTTCTCTCTATATATACCCATGTGTATTAAATTGTTCAATGGATATCTACAGTAAGTATTTTTAAAGTTTAAACGTGCAGACAGAGTGGAGTCACATGGCACTTTAAGTCTTTTCAGTGCTTTTAAAATTGAACTTCTTTTACCCTTTGCTTTTGAAATCATTATTTGAAACACAAAGTGAAACCAGGTCTTAGGAAATACTTTGATGTTAATTGAGTGATTTGGGAGAAGACGGACACAAAACCCAACCAAATAAGATAATTATGATCAGAAGCTAAATATGACAAACTTTGCTAAAATACAAAAATTAGATAAAGCGACGTTATTTTGATATTTTGACATGGACTAGATTTCATTTCGCACAATATCCATCATATTTGAAATTGTCAACCTCCTTACCTCACCACATAATGGTATAAACATTTTTGTATTTCGTTTTTTCCCTTGCAGCTTCCATTTTACTATCATTATTTTGATTTCATCTTGATTCATATTTTTCCCCAGACTTTGGGTAAAGTGTCGCCATAAATCAACATGAATCTTCATTGCTATAGACCAATATTTTTTTTTCAACTTCTCTGCCATAAAAATTTTCATGTTGCTCTCCTTCAAAGCCTTTGTTGTTTTTATCACTCTAATGACAATTCAAATTTTAACAGATATTTATTCATATTATCAATTAAGAGCTAAATCTTGAGAAGGAGATGTGACCATGTAGTCATGAGCTGAAGCCATATTGGGCAATTGATCATGGGATCAAACTCTGACATCAGGATCTCAAGGTGGCATGTGATCTTAATCACAGTTTTCCAAACTTTCTTTGTCTCGAAAGATTTCATTTCATCACTCATTGCTGACTTTTCACAGGATGCGATATATGAGGCAATGGCAAATTATATTTCATTTCAAAACTGTTCTTCCATCTATTTAAGTAAATTTACGTCGAAAATCAGATACGGTTTTCTTCTCATATAATATTTCAACCTCTGAGTAACTTGAGTGTGAAACTAAAATAGAATCTGAATATAGACCAGTACAAAAATAGAAAGGGCTTCACAAAAAAGTAAAAAGTGAATATGTAAAATATGCGCATGATGAGGTCTATGGATTATTTCAATGAGCCAATTCTACTGCATGCTCGGCTGGATGAGAAAAAGATATCGCTTGATTCTTTTTTTCAGCAATAAGTATGAAAGTCTCTCTATATAACCGACATAAGTTAAGATGATAAAAAGCTGCCTTCCTCAATGCATGCACAAAATAATTAAACATCTAGATATGAGCTGCATCCTAATTGTATCTTTGTTCTTTTGCTTTTTATCTGATATTTCCATTTTTTCCTTTTGGTGTTCAGAAACTTTGACATTGAGTAAGAACACGTTTTACGCACTATTCTAGTTGGTCGCATCCCCTCGACAACAGCAACCAAAACTCCATTTTTAATTGACAGAGTTGTTGTTGCCTCTTATCTTTCAAATGATTCCGTAGAGAGTCTGGTGCTTGTGGATTTAATGTCGACGGAAAAAATTAAGAAAAAGACATTTATGTCTTTCGAATTCGGTAATTATTTTACATACAATTTGAGGCTGCTTTTTGTAAATGCAGAAAACTTGAATGAAAACTTTGTTCATTCAATGAATTCTTTTGAACAAAGGGAAAAAACAATCTGCAATTGCCTCGAAATCTCAAAATTCTCACTTACATTTTGTGCGTTTTGCGAAGTTGAAAGATAGGTTATTTTTACCCTTTAGCGAAGACTTATATGCTAGTTTTTAAACTCCCATAACCCCAGAGGATGTAAACATTAGTCACATGGCATCAGTGACTTGTTGTTCTCAGAAGGTAAACAGATGCCGACGGTGTTTGCCTAAATGGCAAAGTGTTCCCATCACGTGCAACCTGACATATCGATGCACGTTTTGGCACCAAGTTCTATAACAAAAAGTTGGCAATCTAACAATCCAGGGTAAGATAAGATAATGGTGGCTCTGGGCAGGAGTTGGAGTATAGAAATTGAAGAAAAAAAAAATAATGAGAAAAAGTAGTGAAAAAGAAATAAAGATTACATAAAATAGCTTTCAGCTCAAAGGTCAGAATAAAATTCTATTTTATAGGAGGGTATAAACAGATGGATAAATAGAAAATATTGAAGGAAGATTGATGAATATTGGAAAGAAAAAAAACAGCAACTAAGAGATAGGATAGGAAAAGGTGAGAGGGGTGAGGGCGAGGTGGGAAAGAACAATAATAAAGCGTTTCAATGTTTAAGTTCTATGTTGAGTATGAAAAAGAAATTTCAATCATATTAAAACGAAAGGTAAGTCAGTTATCAGTTATCATGAGATTGAAACAATTTTTTACCTAGTTAGTTAATGTAAAGAATGTAAAAAACATTTTAGAATCAAAAGAGTGATTGAGTGAACGTAAAAATAGGCTATATTGTTGTAGGGTTGAGCACAAACTTTCATATATAGACAACCAATGCCTTCAGTGGACTAACCTAAATTTCTGTCATTCATATGGGTGTTACGAGTGTTCTCCTGTAGATGAAAGCCATCTGAAAAAGAACAAGAATCCACTCTTTAGATTCGCTATAAAAAGCAGCTTAGATCTAATTTTTGTAGGCAAATTAATTGTTAAAGTAATCAATATGTTATGTAAGTTAACATCTCTGAAGAAGTCTGCATAATGATTAGGTTTCAAATGCTATTAATTTGTATAAAATCAACGAAAACACAAAGTTCCACTATATTGACCCTTATCACCCTTAATTTAGAGATAAAACAATAAATAAACTAAAAAAAAGCCATGTAGGGCCTTATTTGCAGAGTGAGATTTAGATCTAGATTTCAAAATGAACTAATCAGAATCGATGTTGAAAAATACAACTTCACAGAATATTGAATATTGAAATAGCGCTCGATATTCTCTCTCTCTCTCTCTCTCTCTCTCTCTCTCTCTCTCTCTCTCTCTCTCTCTCTCTCTCTCTCTCTCTCTCTCTCTCTCTCTCTCTCTCTCTCTCTCTCTCTCTCTCTCACTCTCTCTCTCTCTATATATATATATATAAATATATATATATATATATATATATATATATATATATATATATATATCACTATCTATCCCTAAGGGCAAGAAATAGCTTCTTTGTCAATTTGAAGAAGTTTTGGGGATTGTAAAAAAAAGAGAACAGGGAATGGGAGAGTAAAGTAAAGAAAGCATGGGAGAAAAGAGGCAGAAGGTGAGATAGAGAGGTGCATATATATAGATATATAGATAAATAGATACAAGGTGCATAGATTAGTATATAAATAGATGGGAAAAAGCGAGACAGAGAGAGCGAGAGAGAGAGAGAGAGAGAGAGAGAGAGAGAGAGAGAGAGAGAGAGAGAGAGAGAGAGAGAGAGATGGGGAGACTATGATAAACAAAGAAAAGGATGCCGAGAAACGTGACTGGTCTTAACATGTGTTGAAGACATATAAGTCTTGGGCCATAGATGAAAATTTCGCAGCAACAGAAATAAAAAAAAAGCCAGAGGGTTTTTCTTGAAATCTATCAGAGACACAGCCAATATTCATTGCTCATATGTATCTTTTTACTTTTGCTTGAGACCTTCTCAAATTTAAATGTGCAAAGCTAGCTCAAAGGTAATTTTTTACACACCTATATAAAAATTTTCTGAGGCGAGATATAGATATTCCAGCGAACAAAGCTATGGAGACATACGTTTTTGTTAAAGGTTATAAATTGTTATAAATACTATCTTACATAGACTTGAAAATAAAGAGTCCGAATAAGGGGAATAAACGGGTAAGCTTACTCACGTTATAAACTAAAACAGTAGCCACAAAACAACCCGTATGTTTCCAAGAATGTCTATACAGGTACGATAAAGAAGGATATTGATAAATGGTAACCTACCTGTTTATAGCATGAAGTTGTTAGAATAACTTCATTTTAAAATCGATAAAAGATATGGCAAGCCAAAATAAAAATAGAAAAAAGTAGATAAGGACAAAAGGGAGAAAGCAAGAAAGGGTGAGTATAAGATTAATCATCGAAGCCAATCTACCTGGGTGGGAAACAAAATGTGACAACTAAGGAACTATGCTTCTAAGAATCCATATCAAACGAATCAAAATTATGTTTGGAAAAGAAAGGATAACAGTTGAATGCGGTCATGCCAAACATGAATGAAGTCAAGATTATATCTTTTTTAATTGCCATCATCATCAACAGCTTTGACGTGTTGGGCCTCATAGGTACGTCCGGTAACACAATATTTTTTTCAGTGAATTTTCACCAATTACGTTCTTCTCCTTCTTCTTCTTCTTCTTCTTCTTCTTCTTCTTCTTCTTCTTCTTCTTCTTCTTCTTCTTCTTCTTCTTCTTCTTCTTCTTCTTCTTCTTCTTCTTCTGCTGCTGCTGCTACTACTACTAATACTACATATTATTATTACTACTACTACTACTACTACTACTACTACTACTACTACTACTACTACTACTACTACTACTACTACTACTACTACTACTACTACTACTACTACTACTACTACTACTACTACTACTACTACCACTACTACGACTTCTACTACTACTACTACTACTACTACTACTACTATTACTACTACTACTACTACTACTACTACTACTACTACTACTACTACTACTACTACTACTACTACTAGATCTAGAGGAGGCAAACCAATGGGTCAATTATAAGTAAGAATCATAAGAGCCAGAATTTTAGGTAATGCGTTGCAGTGGTTAGGATAAGGCTTTAAGTTAAAATGACCGAAAACTGCTTGAATAGGTGGGATTAGAACCATCGATTTCGGATTCAACGGTTGTCTTTAGTGGGATTTGAGCTTTCCCAATCAAGAATGCAAGTCACTCAGGTGGCTTAGCAAATACCTTCGCCATGAACCTCTCTTTTTAGAAAGCGTAGTGGCGTACTTGTGCAAGCTAAGTTCTCTTTGAGTAGCAAGGCGGTGGGTGCCGAAGCATCTATAAATCGATGGCCATCTTCACTTAAAGCCTTATCTTAAACACTGTTGAGCACTACCTAAAATTCTAGCTCTTGTGATTCTTACATATAATTGACACGATGGTTTGCCTCCTCTAGATCTGGATTTGAAACTGCTGTATATTTGAATCACACATGTTGTTATCGTTCGTCCTAGATGTTTGTGCGTCCAAAGGCAAGTGTGGTGCTTTCGGATTCAATGGCTGCCTTTGGTGGGATTTAGACTTTCCCAATCAAGATCGCAAGTCACTCAGGGAGGCTTAGTAAATACCTTCGCCATGAAGCTCTCTTTTTAGGGAGCGTAGTGGTGTATTGGTATAAGCTATGTTTTCTTATAGTGGCAAGGCGATGGGTGCCGAAGCATCTATAGACTGGTCTGGTTCTAATTCAAGTAGTTTTCGGTCCTTTTCACTAAAAGCCTTATCCTAACCAGTGCTGAGCATTACCTAGAATTCTAACTCTTTTGATTCTTACTACCACTACTACTATCTCTAATAATAATAATAATAATAATAATAATAATAATAATAATAATAATAATAATAATAATAATAATAATAATAATAATAATAATAATACTAATAATAATAATAATAATAATAGCCCTTCCAAATCATTTACCCTTCGACCTACATTTATTTCTTTGTATCATGTGTATACTTTTTTCCTTGTTGACTGTTTTATTACTCATACCCTGCTTATGTTCGGCATATAACGCCCTGGTAAAGAGAAGCACTGTTCTGCTGTCGAAGCATTCGTTTCTGAACCGAGCACGTGGCACATGACTTTCTGTGCTGCCCCTAAGCATCTGTAGTTCACAACATATCTGGAAGAATGATATGGTTTTGATTTTCAACACAACCTATAAATTACCTTTTTTTTAAAAAATTTATATCAATTCTTTTTGCCTGATCTATTAGGCGTGAATGTCCTTGAAGTTTTTTTTTTTTTTTTGGTTTTGTTCTAAAAAGTTTGTGAAAGACTTAGAGATAGAGATCGATGGTTTTAGAAATTAAATCATTCTTCCAGTTGATAGTGATGAGATTCGATGTGTTTAATTGTAATATTAGAGATTCTTGTGTTGTATTTTCAATTAAAGTAAAATAGAAAAGCAAATAATTAAGGGATAGAGCATGAACGAAGTAAGTCTCTTTTTAGAACAGATTTTGCCACTAGAATCACCCATCAAATGAAATTCTTTTTTAGTTAATAATTTTCATTTGGAGCAAAAATAAAAGTATATGAGAAAAAATTTTAATAGCTACACTGTAAAATCAAAGGGCTTTGCAATCGGATGTCGGAATTTAACAATTGTTCACAAAATTTTGAGTTTCACACAAATTAGACCATAATTTTTTAGAAACTAAAAAAATTGCATTATATTGAGTTTCAATCCCTTTATATGCAAGCATTTATGCTGCTCATTTGGAGTTGGCGTGAGCAACTTCCTTCGGGAAAACGACCTGAATTTGAAGTGCGTCTCTAAAAAATTATTATTTTATAACCAAGATATTATTCGAGTTAAAAGTATAAGGATTTTTCTTTTAACTTCTTTAGCAAGCTCACGCCTTCATTGATAATATAATTATCTATAATTACTACCTGCAGTATGGAAGAACCGGCATGGTAAAAGGTAAAACGTAAGGGAAAAGAAAAAAAACAAAAAAATCAAACAGTAAATGTTGCAAACACAAAAACAAAGCAACACAATCGTTATTAATTTCAGCAATACGAGCTTCTATATAATTTACAAGCTGGGGTACCCGTTCATATGAACAGGTTAAATACAAAAGAACAGTCTCTTTGCAAGAGAAACTATAAAGTGAGCCCAATATAATTTAATTAAAAATTTTAGTCCACCTTATGCCTTTTCTACTTTGAGTTAATATAGTATACATGTATATCCGGCGGGTTCTTCGCATAAGGCTCGTCAATTATTTTTTTTTTTATTATCCTTCAGTGTAAAGAAAAAAATAGTATGATTCTTTTCCCATAAGAGGTTCATCTCTCAAACATATACCTTGGTCCACCCATAAATGTCGCTGGCAAGATGACTCTCTGACTGACGTTTCTTGGGTCTCTATCTGTAGAATAAAGAGCGTCTCGTAAATCTCTGTAGTTGTCTGCTCTTAGAGTACTTTGTTCACGCCTGAGAAACTGCAGGCGCTCGCATTCAATTTTAGCATACACGTCCACAATAAACTGTTGAAGAAGACGTCTGGCTGTCAGCAGATAATTGCCATCTCTTACGCAAAGATGAAACCGGTAAAATTATAACTGTAAAACTTTCTTCTGGGCCTTTAGATCAAGGTTCCACCCACTGATCCCAGTAGGGAACAGCAAGGGATACTGAAGAGGGTCATAAGCTGGGTGCAACTCATAAATACGTCTCAGTTCATTAGTTTTTTAACATATGACAATATCACGATGATGTCCAACTGGTTCGTTCGGCATCAGAATCGCGACTTCTTTACATGTTGGTGCATTGTATCGCCTCTCATGCTCACCTTGGGGTTTCATATTTTCAAGGATTGTTATGCTATAGTTTTGAAGGTTTTGCTGCCTGGCAAATTGGTAGGCCGACTTTAACTCCCTTATGTATTTGTTGCAGTTATAGAGTGTTTCTTGTAACACATGCATGAGAGTAGGCTTAAGCTCAAAATTTTTGGAGATTGTCATTCTTGACTCACCTTGATCACTGTCATCAAGAAAGTAGATTTGTAGAAATTTTTAAGTTTCACTATCATTGGGAAGCAATGAATCAATAAGATGGCAGACTTGACCTTGAATTTTAAAGTTGGGATTCCACCCATGGGTTTGAACCTCCTTACAGCCAAATGATGTCATTTGAAATGCACAGTTGTAACGTCGAATGTTTTTTTAGGAAATGCTCAGAGTCTGCAGAATCACCATTCAACAGTTCTTTAATATGTGCAGGTAAATTTTGATAAGAGTCTAGACTGTACTTGCCATTTCCACAACATATAGCCTTCGATTCTTCTTGGAATTTCGCAGCCTGACATATATTACTACTGATGAAAGTCATTTCACCAACAGAGTATGTGTTCTTAAAGTTTGAGTGGCAGTATGATGACGCTGGTGGTGGTGGTTGTGGGAGTGGTTGAAGGCGTTCTTCGATTTGCGGGTTTGTGGCCGTTCTTCAATTTGTGGGTTTGGACGTGGCTGCAGATTTGGTAACTGTAAAATCGGAAGGGATAATGAAAGACGTTCTTGCCTGGGAACTGGCGTTTGGTCTGCTTCTGCCCCATTTTGCTCCTCTGCTGTAGGTTGTCTACACACTCGCTTTGCATATGGTGTCGAGCGTCCAATTGATCCGCCACGACGATTTCGGGGCATCCTGGTAAAGCTTTATACTAATAAAGTGCTGATAAGTGGGTCAAAGTAGATGGTAAGAATGTTTGTTGGTAGATCTAATCTATTTAGATCTAGATTTAGATCAACTTGGTCTTAAATCATGCTTGGAAAATTTCGTCCAATACAAACTCGTGGTGTTGATAATAGATCTAAAATCAGTTAAGTCGAGATCTAAATTCTTAATTATAGATCTCGGTGTGGATAGATTGCTCGATAGAATGCATTGGTAGTCACGCCATTTGTAATTTACTTTAAGCGGTATGACGTCTTGGATTAGATTTGACGATGGACAACGAAGAGAACCAACCGAGTAGGCCTACTGGTAATATAAAAACCATGTCGGAAAATCCAATAGCGAACGAACTTATTCCTAATTATAAAGTAGTATACAAAATGGGGGTTCTGGCGCAGCTTGCATGTAGGCCGGGCACTTTTCACCTACATCAATAATTGGGGCAATTGTGCATGTAGGCCGGGCGTGTTTCACGTACATAAAGAATTGGGGTAATTGTGCATGTAGGCCGGGCGCTTTTTGCGCACATGGGTAATTGCTCGCGTAGGCCGTAGGGTTCTGGCCCAGCTTGATAGATGTGGGCCGGTTAGCCGGGAAGGGCCCGCCCCACCCCCCTGGCGGGCCCCCAACCCATGCTGCTTCGCAACAAAAAAGGTAGCCGAAACAGCGGTAGCCCCGGCAAAAAATGCGCTATAGTAAATAGGCGAGCTATTTGCAGTTTGGTTGGTTCAAGGGGCATAATAAGAAAAAATGTGGATGAAAGTTAGTCTTACAGAGTTACGGAGTATGGAGGCGGGCTGTATGGCGTATGTTGTCGCCGCTTAAAGAAGACTAAGGTGCAGCCAATTTCTTTATGAAACTGGCCCTGGCCTCGTCCCGGCCTCTCTGAATAAGCGCTTCCTCGTCGAGAGTGACCGCGGCATGCGCCTTTTTTGCCCTATCCCGAATTTCTGCCTTCAGCTGGGTATATTTGTGGGCTTCATCAACAACTGTGCGGAATTCATCATCAGAGATCTGACCATCTGTGAGTGCTCTCGAGACATGGGCGGATATGTAGTTGAGTTTACTGCCAGCAAGAATCATAATTTCGTCGTGCTTTTTTGCCTTCACCGATAGCCGGCGGCTGACAAATTTACTGGCGACACCGAGGATTCCGCAGCCCAAGGCTGCAACCTCAAGCCCCAGTACAACCGGGGCTGCTATGATCGTGGACAGGAGGCCCACACCTCCAATGCCCATCCCCACACTGGCTGAGAGTAGCGCCGTGTCGACAGCATCTACAGCGTTAATCCCGCGCTGGTATTTCTTAAAGAGCTGGGAGTGTCTATCTTTTTCGTCTTCGAGGTGCTTACGAAGTCGCGAGATCTCCTGGAGTCGGAAGTACTGATCTGGCCGTTGCGGGGTACCGCCGGCAACATTGCCGTCATCGGGTAGAGAGCGCCCGATGGGGTTGTTGGAGTAACTTGCTTCATTGTATTTTACCACCAATGTGTCATCTACAAGTCAAGTTCAATTAGGAGGGAGACCACTGCGCTCGCGATTTCGGGGGTGGACGAGGTTGATCTAAAGTTTATTTTGTCGCCTTGCTGCAGCGCCAGAGGGGTTGAAAATATAGAAATACCGCAGGCTTGGCCCGGGGGCTTGATCACACTATATAACGGGTTTTACATCCCGTTGACCGAAATATTGACACGGGCGGCGGAGATTAAGTTGTGAGGTGCTGTTGTCGACAGCCCCATACGAAGGACCCTACCTGCGGCCATCATGGGGTAGCCCCCATCTGCAAGGACCCTAGCTGCTTCGCTGCCAAATGACCACTCGTATCGGTTATCGAGCATAGACCGTTTCTGTTCGGCCCACACAGTTATCATAGGCTTACGCCTATCTACCGCGGCTTCGAAAGCATCAGCCGCCGTTCTCACGACCTGGTTCCATGAAGTAGCCTCATCACCTTTGTACGGCCGTAGGTCTCTTGGCAGCCCACGCATCAGTTGTCCCCCCCATGTCCAGATCACCACTCATGGTGTCGCCCGCCTTCAGGACACGGAGGCCGTCCTGTGCATCGACATAGTCTTTTTTAGCATAGTCTGATAGGACTTCGGCCATGTCAGGCCCGCGGCTGATCCTCTCGCCGAAGATACTCATTTTCTGGCGACGAGTTCAAGCGTAACGTGTATCGGGAGATCTTGATTGGAAATTGCTTTTCCAGATGCATCCCTAATGGAAACCTTTAACTCGCCGACCGTGCCATCTCGAAGGCGCTTATATTCTGGGCACTCCATGCGGACCGTGTTTATGTCCCCGAAGGCGTGGCGCCCCAGCCCGATGCCGGCCAGGAGTGTTGAGGGAGCCCCGTTGACGACATTTTCGGCTGTGTTAATTTCTTCGAGATGGACCCACAGCATTTGCCTCGTCGCAAAGTTTACAGGGCGATCGCCCGTATACACGCCGGCGTCGAGCCAGACTCCGCCCAAGCCGTCGTCCAGGCCGAGAAGCGCCAGCAAGCCGTCGGATAGACGGATTCCCCGCTCGGGAGCAACTTCTAGGGTGATCAAACCGCTTTCTCCACAGACCGTTAGCGTGTGGCTGGCCCCTTTGAGAACCTCCTTTAGTCGGTCGAACCCATACAGACCGAGCGGGATGTTGAGGGTTTCTTCTGACCCCCCAGTAAATCTCCATGAAAACGTCTCCCCATGCTCGATGTTATACCACCCCACCGCGAAGGTTATCGATCGCAAACCAATGGAGAGGCGCCCGTCGCGGTTGTCAATGCACCGCTGGAGGGGGATTGCCTCCCCCCTTTGAACGTTCGAAAGCGTGTGGAACATGCCGGCCCAATATTATGAATGCGAAAGCTTTCAAGTTTAATAGTGAAGCCAATTACCATCCCGGCCTCCAAAAAGCCGCGGCTCGCGATGTTGGCAATCTCGCAGAAGGCCAGGTTCAGGTTCAGGCCGACGACCTGCAGAAATGGTTCAGGGCTAAGTATCGCAATATCTTCGAACACTACCGCCTGCCTAGGATTTATTCAGACGACACGTTCCAGGCTTGGTGTAAAACCCCGATGCAGTTTTGGCAGAACCAGTTAAACTTCGCCGTTTGGTGTGCCACCACAGGTTGCGGAGTTTCGGCGGATGACCATTTGACTGTCGCTGATGCCCCTCTGCAGTCCTTCTACCGCTTCCACGCGTACTACCAGACACGCCGTATACTGGAAGATATACAGGCCCGAATTCCCCCGGAGCAGGAATGGAAAGCGGTAAACAATCCTTACGACCGCGAGGGGTACGAGAGAATCTGCGAAGAATTTGGCATCTCCCCACACTCTGATTGGAAGATCCGTGGCCACACCCAGGGGCTCGGCCGAGTCTACTTCTTCTTGCCCGGGGTCGGATATAGCCCAGTTGGTGACGGGGAGTATAACCCGGACAGAATGTCGTTCACACACCAGACAGAACACGGCATTCCCCACGTGGACTACATCGATCAAGATACCGCCGGAGTAGACACGGCCTGGAAGAATTTCATACTCAATAAGTCAGATGGCTTCACCCTCCCCGGGGTCAATAAGGATAGTAGCCGGACTTACGTGTGGGCCATCCTCACCGCCCAGGCCCAGACCCGCGCAAACATTCTAGGCGCCGGAGCGACGGCCTCAGATACGCAGCAGCAGTTCCTAGCGAACGTTGAAACTGTCATAGCTTCTCCTGTGGACATCCCCTCATCAATAGCCCGTTATCAGGAAGCCCTACAGTATGCCCGCTCTGAGGTCAACCTATCCTTTGGGGAGGGTCTTTTCATGGCCCCAGGCAACATACTACTCCGCATGGATAAGAGAGTGGGCTACAATAATTTGCTCGTTATCGCGACCAGTGAACAGCACCTGGGTTCGAATATCGGCCTGAATAAGGGTGTCGCCCCACCAGACGCCGCAAATGACACCGGCGAAAAGGGGCTCGTTATACCGATGGGCGTCGACCCACCGTCAGAGGCGACTAACAGTCAGCGCGGTGCAAAGCCGCACCCCGATGCAGCAACGGCGGCAGCCAAAGCAAACTATGAGGCCCACGAGGACGAAAAAACAGCCCTCATTGTAGGTATTATTGCCATCGGCCTAGGCCTTCTTTGGTTTCTTGGGTAGAAGCCACTCGCGTGCCGCCACAAGCAGTAAGCCCCCGACAGCCAGAAGAACGGCCCACAGATTACTAGATAGTCAGACCGCGGTTTTCCCGAGGAGGGACAGGAGCCAGGAGACGATCGACCCGATAATTCCTGGAAGGGCGGCAGCCGCCTTGCCAGCCAGTTTAGCCAGGATTCTTCCGAGACTTTGGAGATGTTTTTTAAGCCACTCTTTGACCCCCGCCCTTACTGGGGGGCTGCGGCGGCTGCGGCGGGGCGGCGCCGCCTCCAGAACCGCCCGGGAGAGCGAGGACTATTGTAGAAATAATCATCCCGAGGGCCGTAAGGATCGACACGATCGTGATTCCCTGCTCACGAAAGAGGGTCTTTATTCGCTCGGCGAGGGTTTTGTCCTCATGTAGGATCCGGTGCAGGGTTTCACGTATACGGCTGATCTGGGACCGGAGAGCCTCTCTGTTCCCGGAAGCATTCTCACGGTGGGTGGCCATTTCGTCCTCCAGGCCTTTTATTCGTTCGGCGATGCGGTTTCTGGTAGCCTCGTCCGGGGCCTCTTCTAGCTTGCGCCTTTCCTTGGCAAGGTGCTCTTCCAGCTCCGAGAGCTTGGCTTCGTTGTTCACCAGCGAGTCCCTCATTCGAGTCATTTCCGAGCTAAGTTCCCTTAACTTCATTCTCGCCGGAGTCACCCACTGGAGATCCAATGGCGGGTCGTCGATGGTCCCCAACGCAGCGGACTGCTCAGGGGTGAGTTCCTCATCGAGGGCTTTGGTTGCTATTTCTGCGCTTGCAATGGCGTGGTCGACCACGACGGTGGTGATGTCCACATTTTCGGCGGGGAGGATATCACGGGCGTGTCGTACGTTTTTCTCGACCTTGGGGCTGAGTTTCCCTGTTTTTCGTGTTTTCGAGTTGTAATCTTCGAGCCCCATGGACGTGCGTATGGCATTTGTCCCACCATCACCGTACTTTGAGGCTAACGTACTTAGAGCAAGGAAGCCGCCGCCCCTGTTGTTTCTCAAAGGAATCACTTTCCCCTTTTCAGGGGTCCAGTAAAGGGCTTTACCATCCTCGCCAATTTTGAATTGGTCATAGGGGATTTTTTTGGGGAGGGGCAAGCCTTCATAATCTTCTGCAATCGACTGGTAGTATTCATTTACCAGGGCTGTTTTCGCGGCGGCGGCTTCGGCGGCGGCGATTTCATCTCGAAGGTTCCCGATGTTGCCTCCAGGTTCGGTGGAAGGAGTGATGAGGGGAGGATCGGGGAGGGTACTAACCGAAGTTCCATCGCTGCTGTAAACGTCGGCCGTGGTATCGAACGCACTTCCATCGCGGGTGCTTTTGTCGTAGAGGGTATCGATCGGTCTTCCATAGGCGTCGACGTTCTGGGTGCTGAATGAGGTTTCAGCATAGCCGCCCGGAGTGATAGTGTCGTTAGGAGTATAAACATTGAGGGGGGTGTCATCGGTAATAAAACCGCGGGCAACGTCACCTCTGGCACGACTAGACTCATTGTAATCGAAGTCCGACATGTTCTTGTATTGAAGACCAGTTTACCCAGGTTCAATACCATGGCTTCAAGTGCTTTCGGAAGAAAACTCAACCCGTACCGGCGCCTGGTCTGCGAAAGAAATCGATGCACTGGGAGACGACGAGGTTGGAAAGCTCTACGCCCGCTACGAGGTACGACTGGGGGCTGCCATGACAAAAACTCTGGGGCGCGCGGCTATACAGCTGTACACGAGCGTGGTCAGTATGTTTCTCCCTATTCCTCCCGAGAACCGGCAGCTGCTCTTGGAGGACCTAGAGTCCGACCCGTTTGTCGGCCACGCGCTCAACAGCACTGCTTGCGAATTATACTATCGCTACGGGAAGCTTCTGGCGCCGATCACCGCGGCGCTGACCACGGCGAAGTACTGCCAATTTGGACACCAATGCCCAAGGCGTATAGAAGAAGATGGACTCGAGAGACAGCAATGTGACTCCACCGGTGGAGTCGCCCTCACCGGAGACAGCCACGCCGGCGGCCTCGGCGGAGGATGCCGCGGAGCCGGTTTTGAGGGTGACGACGCCGGCACCCAGCCGGCCGTCTAAACTGAAAGACGAGAAGAAGGCTGCCGCGGGGCGTGCCAGCGCCGCCGCCAGGAAAGCCAAGACGGAGCGCCTTGAAAGAGAACTTGCGGCAGCCAAGGAGGCTCTGCGGGATCCAGCGTTCGTGGCCGACCCACCCGACGCGCATAGCAACGAGGAAGCCGCCCCGCTCCGCGACAAAAAAGAAGAAGAGGCTGGCCCCGGGTTGTTTACCTGGCCTGTAGGCGTACTGGTGGCTGCTGCCGGGGCGCTGGCCTATTGGTCTCACCGCGCAGAATCGTCGCCGCCGCTACCGCCGAGGCCGCTACCGCCAAAGGAGAAAAAGCCCCCGGTCCTGCAAAACAGCGCGGGGTCTGCTCAGCAATTGAAGGTTGCGCATAATCCACATTATATGGAATAACAACACCATGGCTTCGATTGACGGAAAAGCTATAGCGAACACCTTGTATCATGCCGCCCTTGTCAGCGGGTTTGCGATAGGGTACGCAAAACTTGGCCAGATGGCCATCAAGGGGTCGCTGCCAAAACTCGACCTGTCGGCACGCGACGCCGGGCTGCTGATCATGAATGTCTCGTTCGCCATTTTGACTAAGGACGAGTTGATTAAACAAAAAATAATCCCCCCTAATATTGCGTAGTAGCACAATGGCTAGCATCGCGATGATGGTCGGAGGCGCCTTCGTGAACGCTCTGGCGTTCTCAGGTAGCAACTACCTGTTCTCGAAGCTCGACAAAGGAGACACAGCCGAAGAACAGAAAAGACACGACAAAGCCATGGAGCAGCTGCAGACCGCCCAGGCTGAATGGTCTCAGAAGCGTACTGAACGCCTTGACTGGATCAACAAAAAGCTCAGGGAACAATACCAGGCAGTCCAGGACTTCCACGACGCCGACGCAGCATGGCGCGAGTACACCCGCCTCACCGGGGAAACCCTCGTCCCGCTGGTCCCCGAGCCCCAGCTTTCCGACTTTTATACACCTAGTAGCGCCCAAAAAGACCGCGA
Organism: Elysia crispata; assembly: GCA_033675545.1. NCBI lineage: Eukaryota > Metazoa > Mollusca > Gastropoda > Plakobranchidae > Elysia > Elysia crispata. Next base: position 27,389 of record JAWDGP010003292.1, on the reverse strand, counting down.
GATCGTCTTCATCGTCCTGGGGATGGCCGCAACCGGCCTTGTGACATACTATATCGCTAAGAGATAGACGGTGTGACCCCCCAATTTTTCCGGCCTACACGCGCGCGCTCGCGATGGGTTGCCCGTGGTATCGGTGTGTTGGAGGTTGGTTAGGCTTCTGGAGTACGTGGCAATGGACTCACACCTGTCGAGGATTTACTACAGCCCCGGGGGCTACTGGAAAGGAATCGCCGCCATCAAGAAGCTGGCGTCTGAAGCGGGGGCCCCTCTCGATGCGGCTAAGGACTGGCTGAAGAAACAAGCCATCTGGCACATCTACCTACCTGCGGTGCGGCACATACCGAGACCAAAGTTTGATGTCAGGGTGCCAAATGAGGTCCACCAGGCCGACCTGCTCTTTCTTTCCCACGACCGCGTGGGACGGAGGACCTATAAGTACGCCCTCACCGTAGTCGACGTTGCCTCGCGGTACAAGGAGGCCGAGCAAGGGCGCAGCAGAGGTCGCCGATGCCCTGTCTCGCATCTACAAAAGGGGTCCTCTGAGTGGCCCAAGCTGCTGCAGGTGGACCCTGGACGCGAATTTATGGGGGCAGTTAGCCAACTCCTTGCTAAGCACAACGTCGAGGTCAGGCGCGGCCGGGTCGATGTCCACCGGGACCAAGGAATCGTGGAGCGGTGGAACAGAACTCTGTCTGAGAGGCTCTTCGACCACCAGTACGCCCAGGAGATGCGGCTGCCTGTTGGTGGACGATCGGCAGAGTGGGTGCAGCGGCTGCCTGCGGTTGTCTCTGCTCTGAATGGAGAGGTCACCCGGCTGACCGGTAAGCGCCCTTCTGAGGCCATTAGGGCAAAGTCTGTAAGTGGAGAGCCCTCTTCTACGGTTCCCGGCCGCCCTGTCGGTCTTCAAGAGCAGAAGCTCCCTTCTGGGGTTGGTGTTCGCTTCCTCTATCAGCCTGGCGAGCTCGAGGGCGGTCGTCGCCGAGCAACTGACCCTGTGTGGTCCCTTCAGGTGTACCGGCTCGGACGCTCCGTGACCAAGCCCGGCGAGCCTGTGCTTTATTATCTTGACTCTGCAAGTCAAGGACCTAGTCGGGGGTTTGTCCGTGAGGAGCTTCTGGTTGTGCCCCCTGACACTCAACTGCCTCCTGATGGTGTTCTCAAACGTTGAGCAGTTCGTCAATGTAGGCGTTCATCTCCGCTGTCCCGGTCGGTAGGACATCCTTGTGCCCATAGGCCAGAGTGTCCACCCCGTTTTCTGCGATCCATCGCTTGGAGTCGAAGGGGGACAGCGATACCTTGTTCAGGCGCTGCCCATAGATATGGTGGCGCTCCGATCGCAGGATATCCATGCCGTGGCGGAAGGTCGTCTTCTCAAAGAGAGCCTCCCTGTACTGCTCATGCCTGATGTGCTTTTTCACGACAGCTTTCTTCACGCCTTTGGCCTTCTTGATGTTATCCCTGTTAGCCTCAAGGATACTGTACATTTTGGGGCGCAAACCGATGTATTCCGCGATGGGGCGCCCGGCACATTCGTCCGTCATCTTCCCGACAACCTTTTTGTTTTCAACGCTGTGCAGAGGGTGCTCGCGTGGGTAGTCGGACGTGTCGTATAGACCTGCATGCGCAACCATATCCCGATAGACGTCCTCCGTCTGGATCTCAAGGAGGAGGCTGTCGGTGTCGGTGTAGAGGAGCTGACACCGGTCTCCGTATTGGTTCTTCAGCTGCCCGTAGTAGAAGTCGTACATGAGGGTCTTCGATAGGTCGAGAATGCTCATGCCCACGTATACGGGGCGGTTGAGGACTAGACGGCTCTTGTGGACCTCCACGGCGGCGAGGTCGTCGTCGAAGATGTTTACCCTGGCGAAAGACGGGCTGGCGATTAGGCGGCGCAGCTTGTCTTCCTCGTGCGAGCGCACCAGCTTCACATTCACTCGTCTGCGGAGGTTCTCCATCGTTTTACCAAAGACAGAGTTATTCATCAGTTTGTAGAGGTCCTTCTCGAAGGCGCTGGTGGCCTGCTTTCGCAGCTCGGTGTTCATCCGAATGTAGGGCTCCATCCAGGGACTCTGCTCAAAGCGCAGGGCGCGATGTACCTTTTTCAGCTTCATCCCGAGTGACAAGTAAAGCTGGAGGTTGCGGTAGTGGAGCACGTAGTGGTTCTTGTCGCGGAGGTTGGGGACCAGCTTTTCGACCTCGGCGGACGCCACCCCTGCGCCCAGGAGGCCTTGCTGATACTCCGACATCCACTTTTTCTGAACCACCGTGCGCTCTGGAGCGAGCGGGTATGCGTTGTGCTCATCGTGAAGCTCCTGGGGGTACTCCAGACCCACCTCGAGGATAAAGCCCTCGGGCCCGTCGGCCGGTTGGTCTTTTATTGTGCCAGCCAGCCCATCACAGTCTTCTACCCACCGAAAACCACCGGTTGGCAGGGGCTGGCTCATGGCCCACCCGTACAGGTTGTTAGCGTCAAGGTAGAGTATGTGGCTGTTGGGCTTCTCCGGGTCGTATCCCTCTACTGCGGGGTTGTTCGCCCTGGCGTGGCGCTTCGACACCATCGAGATGCCTCCTCGCATCCCCTTCTCGATGAAGAGGTGCTGGTCATAGTCTGTGAGCAGCTCCAACTCTACTCCGGTCTTTTTGAGGAGGGCATCCCAAGATAGGCCTGGACTGGTGTAGTAGTTCGCCGGGTCCAGCCCGTATTGTTTCTGGGAGGTCTTTCGAAAGTTCTCAAATACATCGGCAAGGAGCAGCACGTCGGTCCGGCAGTAGAGGTCGGCTTAGTTGCCTAGGGTTTGACACCCGAAGGTATCCCAGACCCTCTGGGCATGCTTGTAGTCGTCATCATCGATATGCTCATCCGAGAGCTTGGAGTAGAAGGCCTCCTTCGGTGGAAGCTTGGTCTCCTCGAAGCGCTCCCAGGAGTCTACGTACTCATAGGGGTACACGCCTTTGCGCATGAGCAACGTGCGCTTTTGGTGGTCTGGCTCATAGCGGGCTGTGATATGGAAGGCTTCGGGCTTATTTGCGTCTACCAGCTTGCTGAGGGAGGCCTGCAGGAACTGTGCGCTATCGATGAAGCGCAGCTGCCCTAGGGAGAAACTGATGTATTTCTCTGTGTTGTTGGGGATGCAGCTCATCCGCCCCTCCACCTTTGAGATGGTCTGCATCAGGAGGTGGCTGTCGTACCCCCGGAGGTTGTGGAAGACCACAGGTATGGTTGTAGTCTTGGGGTCGAGTCGCAATTTGAGATTGCAGGCGCTGTGGGCGGCTCCTCGGTACTTACCGGTGATGTGGCAGTGGTCCCTGACAGAGTCTCCTTCCAGGAGGCCGTCACACACATGGCATCTGCGCGCGGTTCTGTGGGTCTCCCAGTCTGCTCGGGTCATTAACATGGCTTGGGGGTTCGACAGCACTCCCTTAATCCCACGCTCCTCCTCTTGAAGAGCTCGGAGGAAGTGTTCTGCTGCGTCTGGCCCCCGGTATTCGACAGGCGCCTCTGTCTGTCCGTCGCAACGCACCTTGACATAGCAGTAGCTGCATGCCTCGTGGTGTTGTATCCTCTGGGTGTTGCTTTTGGTGGGGTCAAGCTCTGGCCCTTCGAATTTCGTGGTGAGGGCTTCAAAGTCGGCGTAGATGATATAAGGGGCCGGCAGCTGCTTGTGATGGTTCTGGAAAGTGAACTTGTTCTTGCCCTCCTCTGGCATCTCCACCCTGGCAGCCGTCTGGCCGATTCCCTGACATTCTGGCTTGTGGTCCTCCAGCAGGTCTTCCCTGGAATAGCCATGGAGACAGCGCTCGCAGAAGTGCTTCTTCTCTCTGTGTTTGCTCTGGTCATAGAGGAGGCGGTTGAGGTTCTTGATCCAGGTGTAGTGAAATTTGCCGGCCTTCTCAATCAACAGCAGATTGGTCCTGGGCATGTCTTCTGGTTGCTTGCTGAGGTGGTGTACGATCACCCCCTTGTCCCAACCGAACACGTTGATGGCGAGGTTGTTCTGGCGCTCCACCATGCCGATCTGAGAGATGGGTGTGGGGGCCTCGATGCCGGTGAAGTCTAGGCCATCTTCAGTCGGGTATTTGGCGGGTCTCTGCGGGTCTTTTGCGGCTTGGAACAGGGCAGACCGAAGGGCCCATCGCAGGCAGTGGTCGTCGCCGTTTTTCACGTTGACCACCGCCTTTTTATCTTGCAGTTTCTTTGGTAGTGGGATGTAGGAACCGCCTCGAAGGGGCTGATATCGGGCGATGTCTAGCCAGAGGGTGTGAACCTGCACTACAGCCCAACCAGATCCTCTTTGGGTCCATTTTTCAAGGGTTTCCAACACCCTTGGGAACGCTTGTCGGAGGGCTGCTGTGATCTCACTTTTCTGGAGGACGGCCTCCTGTTTGTGGCGTAGAACAGGATCTGTGTATTCCTCGCTACCATCCGGGTTGACCTTCACAAGATCCACCTTGAGAGCCAGCTGGAACTTCAATCCCCCTCCGAGGGTTCTGAGCTCCTCCTCGAGCTTCCTGCGGATCTGGGATTCTGTACTCTCGAGGAAAGCCCTGGGGTCAGCACCTTGTGGATGCCCCCGGGGCACATCCAGCTGCCAACCTCTCAAGAAATTTCCGAGCGCCCATGGTGTCTGCCTGAAGGTGAGTTCGTTGTTCTCTTCAAACAGGCCCAGGAGCTCATCTTGATAGTCCTTCACAGACCTCAGGACCTTGTGGCGGGGAATAGGGTCAAATTCCTTTTCAATGGCCTTCCTTTTCCTCTCTTTTGCCTTGCGTGGTGGAGGGGAAGGTCGATATTTCCGAGGCTGCAGGGGCTTCAGCAAGCGCCCTTTCACAGCTTCGGGAATGGGCTCGTCCAGGATGTTTTTCACCACATCGTGGAGAGTCGATTCGGGCATCTCTGCCAGTAGTTGCTCTATGTATTCGTCCATAGTCACCATTCTGGATGGGTATACCCTAGACAATGCAAGTCTCTAAATGGGTGTTCGTTCAGCCATAAGCTGTTCTAGAACCGAACCAAAGACTATTCGAGCGGGGATGGGTATACCCTAGACAATGCATGTCTCTAAATGGGTGTTCGTTCAGCCATAAGCTGTTCTAGAACCGAACCAAAGACTATTCGAGCGGCACGCTCCTGCGCTTTGTGCCAATGACGGACTTTTTCCCGCCCACAATCCCTACATAACGGGATATCACTCTGAACCCCCCTCCCACATGACCCACAAGGCACCGGGACTTTACAGCCCTTGCGGATCTTGGCCCGGTGAATTTTGCAGTACTCCCACAAGCAGCTTTTCCCGCAAACTTCAGTTTCCCCGCTCTTAAGCCAGGAACAGCGATTATGGCCCTTCATAATTCTGGTATACGGTGCGCGTTGGATATACCTAACACTCGTCGTCTTTCTAAATGGGATTCCATTTGCAAATGGAACTAGCTGTTTTTTTTGTTGCGAAGCAGCATGGGTTGGGGGCCCGCCAGGGGGGTGGGGCGGGCCCTTCCCGGCTAACCGGCCCTACGGCCCACATCTAACAAGCTGCGCCAGAACCCTACGGCCTACGCGAGCAATTACCCCGACCTTATGTGCGCAAAAAGCGCCCGGCCTACATGCACAATTACCCCAATTCTTTATGTACGTGAAACACGCCCGGCCTACATGCACAATTGCCCCAATTATTGATGTAGGTGAAAAGTGCCCGGCCTACATGCAAGCTGCGCCAGAACCCCCATTTTGTACACTACTTTATAATAATTTTATGAAAATACAAATCAATAAAAAGGAACCAGGTAAACATAGAATTTAGTAAGATCTAGCTTCTGTGAAAATTTCATAAGATTTGGTTGAGCCGTTTTCGAGCCTTAGGCGAACAACCTGCCGAATCTACTAATATATATATATACATATATATATGTATATATATTTATATAGATAATGAAGCTAGGCGGAAAATGAGGACCATCTGAGCATTTCTAGAACTCCTAGGAACGTCAAATTTGGCATAAAGTTATAAATTGCCCTAAAAATTGGAGTGATAATGTCATTTTACAACAAAAAGTGTTTTTCGAAAATTAAAGGAAAAAATGTAGTTATAATTTTCTTAGAAGAAAAAAGTGAATGTTTGAACTATTTCCTGTAAGCACAGCTGGGCAGAGATGGCAGGAATGAAACTGAATGTACGCATACAATGTAGGCGGCGGCAAATCTAATACCGCCTGAAATAGAGATAGATCTAGAACTACATGATATAGTGTGAGATCTAAGTACGAATTTAAAAAAGATCCAGATCAAAAGATTAGAATTTACATCTAGATTGATCTAGATTTTAGTTTTAGGCTTAGCATGATAATTTTATTTAATCCAAATCTAATTACATATTTTTTTTAAAGATTAAATATCATGTAGATTTAAATCACTGCGCGGCTAAACATTTCCGCAAATTACTACACTTTTTATACACTTAATGCGAAAATTGACAGCTCTCTAATATGCGTTTAAAAGGATATAAAAACAAACTGAGAAAGAATAGAATCGGCCGGTTTCCTTTATTCAAAAAGGGTTTAAGTTCTTCATATTAATTTTGTGTTTAGAATAAGAATTATCGAGATATCTATATTCTAGGTAAAGATGGCTAGGTGGAGGCATATATCTGGATCGTATAAGTAAAAAGGATAGATATCAAGACCATTTATAAGCCAAAATAATACATGCGCGCACCCCAGATCCGGTAAATTGACACCAGCGTCCTGTTCAGCGTCCTGTTTTCCAACCTGTTTATAATAAATTATAAACGTTTATTTTAATATAAACTATGCGAACAGAACTCTTAAAATTTCTCAAACTTTCGATAGTAAATTTTGCTAATAGGATGGTTTTTTTTCCAGGACTCGTATACCCATTCTTAAGTTTAGAGTTATATAATAATAACTATGTTGCCCACAATTTAATCTCCAACACTGATGAAAAGCATATATATATATATACATATGAAATTATATAAACGTCGACTTGGAAGACTTTGTGCGCGAACTCTTGCGTTATTACCCAACCCACACCTTTGAAATTTGACAGGCGTCCACAGCATTCATGTGGCTAGGTTCTCTAATCCGTAAAAAATAAACACAAACTGCTTTCCTCGATATCTCCAAAATGCTTGTTTCGTCAACATAGGCTAACTTACGATCACCATCTTCGCGCGCTGTTTTGTCATTCTTTAACAAAGGAAGTCTCCCCACTCGACTTGAGGTGTAGATCTAGGTTTAAATAACTTCGTGGCTAAGAATGGAAGAGTAAACGATACTTTCCAAGTTGAAGTTTGTTATATATTCTACGGACCCGCTAATATTCACCGAGGTCAATTGAGAAAGGCTCACCACGCCTGTGGAGGCTCACACTTAAGTTGTCAACTATTACGATTCTAATTTAGTCTATGATGCTGACATATCATTACAGACAAATACGTACGGGAAGGTGCAATCAAAATAGATGAGGGAGGGCAATAAAATTGACCTGGATGAATATTAATGCGTCCGTAGAATATAGAAACTTCAACTTGGTAAGTATCGTTGACTCTTCCATTCTACGGACCCACTTAATATTCATGAGGTCACATGAGACTTCAAAGACATAATAGTTGACACAACTTATACGACCAGGGCAATGTGCCACACATCGTGTGTAAAAGTCAGCTACTCATCATAAAGATTCAAATTGTGAACGCTGTCATTGAATCCAAAATCATATGCTGTTGAGATATTATAATTGTTGTATAATCTATCCGACAAATCAAAAGATGCAAGAGTATTATGTATGTATAAAATCAGCACAATACGATGACAATATGTACTCATATTGAACGAACAAGGAAATGGAAATTTCAGTACTGAACTTAATAGTGACCACCATGGTTCATGAGCATTAAATTGCAAGCAAATTAATATTTAAATTGATTGGTATAATCTTAGGCTTGATGAGTAAACAAACAAATGCAAACACATAAATCATATAGAAACATTCTGTGTAAAACATCGTAGAAGCCTGTCATGTGTTAATGTATTATCCTAGTGTATAGTTATATTTAGGTACAAAGGAGAGGTTACATATGCATAACTCACAGTTTACCTTGCCTAAAGTCCACGCGAGGCGCATGGTCAGATTTCACGAGCCCAGCGCTGAGCCACTGCGTAAGTAGGAAAAACGCACGGAAACCCCGGGTATAGACGGCGTGTCGCGTAGGGTCTAGCGAGGGGGCAGAATAGCCATGTTTCGCAGATTGAGTTACGTACCGTAAGCATGAGTCATAACGTAACAAACACGTGGTTTCCCTTGTGACGTGTGCAAATCGGCCTGCGTTGTTTACATCGGAAGCCGCAAGCGAGCGTTAGGCCTGGTCAGTCTGGTCAGCTGTTTAGACCAGTGAAATCTGCTGCTGCTTGTAAAACTGTCTCGGATCGTGTGATTGTTATGTAATGTAACTGTGTGAGCATGCAGTGGAGCAGTGGAAACACACTGTTCATAACGCGCTTGCACCTGGTCCAGGGTAGTACTCAGTACCGGTAGCATTAGAGCATCGCTGGCAGTCATCATGTAACACTTACATAACAGTTACGTTCTCGGTGAGAGGGCTAGCATGTTTGCAAAAAGCGATTGTGCTACGTACCGCTGGGTGGGAGGAGTTTATGCAAATGATGTCGGTCATTCTAAAAATATTACGTCCTAGTCTAGCTTAGGGTCCGATCAGCTTGGTGTGAACTCCACAGAGTAGACGTCCTGTGTGTGCCGGCTAGGCAAAATTGGCCTACTGTATAGTATGTAACTAGTGCGTTGCAATCTATCATAAAATGGCGTCTTCGTCTTCATCTGGTGAAGAGTTTCTCTTACTAAACAGCATTTTCACAAGATTAAAAAAGAAAAAAGTTGGTGTACATGAGATTAACAGGGAAAGAAATTCATTAGAAGAATACCACCATCTCTTTCGCGAGCTAGTTCAGTATGAAACTCCAATACAAATCTGCGAGATTAATTCAACATGTGGATCTACACATTAACATGATTGTGTAACCATGCGAAAGTACAATACAAATACATGCAGTAAAAAGAATTTAAGAGATAGTTTAAATTTAAATGTCCACAAGACATTATTTTTTAAATTTTATTTCAAAATCATATTCTACCCTCGATGCCCCCTTAATTTGATGACGCTGATTACAATAATCTAACCAGTTTTGTTCTACGTGAAGCCCACGCTCCGCTATGTAAAAATCGCCCTAGTCCAGCCCGTGACGTCACACATCCTGCGACGGTGGTCGCGGTGAGTCCTTCTCATGTTTTCAGCGTCGATAAGAATTTTTTCCATTCTGATAAAGCCGAGGCTCACAAGGAGCGGTGACTCTGTGGAGGATTTTTTTAGGGGAATTCTTATACCGATCAGCGCTCATCAGCTTTCGGCTTTCAGCCTGTGGGCGGCTTAACGCTCGCTTGCGGCTTCCGATGTAAACAAAGCAGGCCGATTTGCACACGTCACTAGGGAAACCGCGTGTTTGTTACGTTATGACTCATGCTTACGGTACGTAACTCAATCTGCGAAACATGGCTTTTGATACGTGTCACCTCTATTTGAGTTTAGGCATCCTGTGGACGAGTAGATTTCTTTCAAGAGATATTTTCAATGTTTCTTGTCCATTGCATGCTCAGTACTTCTATGGCATAGATCAATGTTTCCGTATTGAGCATTTCTGTAGCATTTTACACAAATTTTAGATTTTATATACGTAAGCACGATGTGGGCTAGGTCCAATCAATTAATTGATGATAAAATCAAGTTTCCGCCATGATGGTTCCAGTGGTATTAGTAAGCCTATTAGATGTAGAACAAAGCCTAATTTAGGTAATACCTCAGTTCTGCGGTCCCTACTGATTGTTTACATGTGTCGCCATCTTGGTTGGGGTAGGGCTGGGCAATTATTACCCAGCATCATAATTGTAAGTAAACCCTGATTTATTGGGACAAATATAGAAATCTACTTTTTTCTACAAATAAAAAAGAACTTGCCAAACAGTTATTATTACGTATTTTACTCTTTATGAAAAAAAAAAAATTAAAAAAAAAACAAAACAAAACAAAACAAAAAAACATCGCGATTATCAATATTGAATTGATATATCGCACACCCCTACCCCAACCAAGATGGCGACACATGTAAACAATCAGTAGAGACCGCAGAACTGAGGTATTACCGATTCTAAGAGTATTGTTTTAGATCTAGCCTATGATTCAAAGGTTTACCCTAAAATAGGCTTGATCTAGATCTAGATTTTACATTAAACTTTAATTTTAGGATATTATAAAATAATATATATAGATCTAGATCTATGTATATGTTCTAATCAAGATCTGACTTAGTTCTCTAATAAGACATACATATTCAATGCGCTATCGTTTTCCAATGCTCACGTTACATTAAGGTCAGACCCTTAAGTTGAATTGCGACAAAAATGAAGTGTAAACTGCATCTTTTATTATTGATGGATGACACTTTACATGATCCCACCTTTATGATTTCCTTTCGTAGACATTCTGTTTATATCAAGTTACAAACACTTTCTCTTTCTTTACAAGGTGCCCTGGTCATATTTTTCAGAATTAACTAACTTTCTGAGTAGAAATTGATTACTAAGCTTATTTATATTGTACGTTTTTTTTTCACAATGAAGACAATCTATGACATGTGGGATTTGAGTGCACGAAATGAGAGACATGTGGCTGTGTGTTTGTGTGTTGAGAGACCCGTGATTTAGGAGAGAGTGAATAAGAGCGACTGCGTCAGATACAAGTTAGAGACCAAAAGATTAAATTTTAACCTCTGACTGCCCCTCTGAGGCAGAAGTTAGGATTAAAGAAAAGAGACCAAACTAAAAACAGGTAATCATTGAGCATATTGACACAAGAAAAGCAAAGGCATAAGAGAGAGAGAGTATGTTGAATTGTCAATAGTTTTGTTATTTCTTTTTTGTCCCGTAATTATAAAGATGTGTGCCTATTTCCTTTTAGACCTTGTATTGTACACATGTGTCCTTTTGGACCCTCATAATTACCAAGACATCCTCCACGTGTGGTGCTCTTGCTTTCTATTTAGAATAGAGAGAGAGAGAGAGAGAGAGAGAGAGAGAGAGAGAGAGAGAGAGAGAGAGAGAGAGAGAGAGAGAGAGAGAGAGAGAGAGAGAGAGAGAGAGACTAGGTCAAGTAAAAGTAAAGTTAGGGGCTAAATGAAAGGATGACAGCCTAATTCAGCTTAATGTTAAACATCACAAGAAAAGCAGGCATATTAGAGTTCAATTGGAACATAAATTTATGAATAGACCTTTACTTAATTTTGACAACATAAATATAAAAATGGGACATAATGCATAAAGCATGTGAAATGAAATGGTCTATAGGCCTATGCATTTTTCATGAAACTTGCATTCAAAACAAATTGGAAAAACAATACATTATTTCAAAATTGAATAAAGAGTTGCATCATACAAAAGATAGAAAGGTAAAAGGAAACCATTTCTGAAAACAATTGAAGAATTTCCAGCGATTTGTAATCAATAATCTTAATGAAGTAGGTGGAACTTGTCATGTATAAGAGCCAAACAATTTTCTGCATTTTACTTCTCTTTGACAAAATTTTCTTTTAAAAGGTTTAGAAACTGTCCTTTTGGTTCATTGCATTTGAAAATCGACTTTAGACTGAGTTTCCGCCTAGGTAAAAAGAACTTTGTGGCCATGACCTAGACTCTACATCTAGTATCAAGAGTTGGAGTTTGAAGACAAGTTTTCAAATAAAGTGAGTTGGGAACGACAGATCAGGATGTTCGAATGTATCTGTCTTATTTCCACTTTTTGAAATACTAAAAGTTGGGAGAATACAGGGCTGAGAATTCTCCGTCTAAAGGCGGATTTCCGCCCAACTTGTCATTTCCATCCGCCTAACGAAGATCGCGTCCGCCCAAAAAAAAAAAAAAAAAAAAAAAATAATTAAAACAACACAAAAATTCCGAAGCCTTCTTTTCGATTTCGAGGCTGGTTTCCGGAAACATAAACCAACCAACACAGAAGAGTTCGGTGGTATTGATCAAGTGGAATTATCGAGATTAACATCGATACCATTTAATGATAATCTATTGTTGTTGTTATTACTTTCTTAATCGGTTTTGAAAATATCGATCGATATTGGCCGAATTTCTCTTTGTTTTTGCCAAAGCTTGGCGCAACTTTTCTCAGTCTTTCCACAACCGTTTGCGCGTGAACATCACAATAGCGAGGCGTCAAGACATTGTTAGTAGAGGAGAAGCTTGCGATGACGGCGATATTGTGAACCCATGGCGATGGGAATGGTGTGAGAAAACCGCTAATGATTGGCGTCTGGGGGAGTTTATTAGAAAGTTAAGGAAAAAAGGAGTATCGTGGTGTAGTGTGTGTGACAAGGAGTTGAGTTACGCAAGTCGTGGACTTACGGCTTTGACGGCTCATGTGGACAGAGCGAAACACAATAATTAAAGGAAGTTCAGTGCCAGAGGGGCCTAAATGGCTTAATTTTAACGCAATTTTTCAAAATTTTCCGGGGGGGCATGCCCCCGGAACCCCTAGGTGAATCTCGCGCCTTCGGCGCTCGGTTACGGCCTTCGGCTCATTGGCTGGTATTTTCAGACTTTTTCTTGTCTGACCATTCTCAGCCCTGAGAATAAGACAAATCCTGTATCCTCATAATGTGCTGAAGTAAATGAACAAGAAAACAGGAAGCCTCTATGGTTGTTAATGTACTTCAAAATAATTATTTGCGGATGCTGCCCCAAAAATAGAATGTACAAACATACTTCCTCGAACATAGATGGGTCAAGTGCAGTGACTAGATAACACCGGATGGGAATAAAGCACACCTGACTATTCCCAATACCGCATCGAATCGACACTGCTATATTTATTAAATTTTGGTAGTGAAAGTGGTTGCGATTACGTAATTAGTAAAGTTCGTAACAATTAAATGGAATTTATAATGAATGAGACCCCCCCTCATCTAGATATACTCATTTTGGGAATCAGAAAGTAGTGCCAGTTTTGGAATTGTGGGCATGCACTGGACTTCCGGCTTTAAGAATAAGTGGAGCAGGCAGGAGCACCTACAATTTGGAATGCAAACCATTAGTGCAATACAAAAAAATTTTGAAAAATATGAGACGAATAAAACCTTCATATTTGCACTCAGCAAATCAAATTCATGTAGAAATTTGCAATTTTAAAGTTTAAAGGAATTTGGGCCCATAAGTGCAAAAATACCTTTTTTTAAGGTGGTTCCACAAAGTCCATTATGTTCCATTGAAATGTCCATCCAACTATCAAAGCCTAAATTAATCCTTTTAAATCAAGATCTAGATCTATATCTAGATAATATAAATTAAATAATGCTACAGAAAATACAAATTCTAAGGTTACACAAAACACTAGTTAAGAGGCTCAAAGAAGCTTAGTTTCAGGAAGTCTTTAGAATAATATAAATTTATCACATTGTAAAGAATTACTTAGCAAATAATTGTTTTAATTTTTTATCCAGAGGAAAAGGCTGTTGACACTCTCATCTGGGGATGCAAAAACTGCTTTTTGCTTGCATCTATATAGACTCTTTATACATAAACCTTGAATGAAGGACATTTTTGTTTGGCTTCTAGAAATGGAGAATTTCTTAAAATCTATACTCATAATTATAGGGTGATGCAAACTAACATCATATACATGTGATGTAAAGTTATTTAGAAGTACACATTACATGGGTGCAAGTTTTCTAGAATATCACAAATCCTTGTATTTGACTGTGTCATGTGCTAGATTCGAAAATTCAAAGCAGACAACTCATTGCCTGTGAAAATTCAGTAAAACTGTATTTATATAAAAAAAAATCCCTTAAAATGCTCTCAGTTTTTTTCATTTTGTTCAGTTTAGAGGTTAATTTTTTTTGTTGCAACTCCAAATTTTCAACCATGATATGAGTTTTTCGTTTACGTTTGCTTCTGAGTTGTGCTTAGAAGGTGGAAATACAAAATAAATTTAAAGCAACATAAAGTAGATTTGATGCTTCTTTCAGAAGTTTACAAAGGAAGCCAAAATTAAGCCATAGAATGGAGATTAGTTTTTATGGAAAAGTTGTTCACTCGATTTTCAGGAAAAAACGTAATCAAACATGAACAAAGTCTTTGCCATTACCCATGCGCAATATTTGTATGATGGAAACGCTTATTTCAATATGAAGTTTATTAACTGAGAGTAGATGTCTTGGATTAATATTGTTATATTTATTATATTTAGGTTAGGTAACTTCAGACATTCCAATAAATCTAATAAGTTCTGCTTTTTTTGGACCTAGATTTATATCTGGCCCTAGTTGAATCTTATCTAGAATATAAATCTATTTTAAAATGTGTGGTTTCAGTAAACGTCCGTGAAGCTACATCAATTAACCTACAGGTGGCTTAGGAGAAATTTTCCTTACAAACATGATTGATAAAACAGATTCTTCAATTGGGTCTAGATTTAGTACATTATGTAAGCTTATTTTTTAAGGGTAGTAAATTTGTGAGTTCTTTTAAAATACTTCTTATATACCTTCTTTGAAAAGATTTGATCTCAACTGAGATCTTTTGCTTTAAACTAAGATTTTCATGAGTTTAACAATTCAATTTTAATAGGTCCTTGAAAGACACTTTTGTAAGCCTGTTCTGAGGTAACATCAATTCTTCAGTATGGCAGCAAGCAGTGTTGGAGTTTGGAAAAGAAATGTGCTGAAACCAAAGTAAGTAGGATTAACTGGTAGTATGTTGTGATATCTAACGTCTGTCATGTCTCTGTTAGAGAGGACAAAATTCAAAAAAATCCAGGGATTAATAACGAGCCTCCTCTAACAGGTGCAGGTTAAAAAAAAGTGTTTGTTATCTCTTGTGCTAGTCAAAGAGAGAAGAAATAATATGACTTTCAATGCAAGCCTGGAATCGCAAAAATAATTTAGTTGCCAATGAAATATGGAAAAAAGAGGAAGAATGAAAGGTGAATTGCTTCAAAGGCATCGTAAATTGTGACTCATAATGCTTTAAAGAAATCTTCTTTGGAACTAAATACTCTTATAAGTATTAAAAATCAACTCCTTTATGCCAACTGCTTATATTTACTTAAAAAGAACCCAGCAAAGGTTATTCAATATGTGAACCTATACTGGCTGTTATAAGAAAACGTGCACAATTTTACAAATCAAAATCAATAGCTATCCATATCAGTAGTGCCTCTGCACCCTCTCCTAGCAGCAGCTGCAGCAAGCCTGTTAACCCCACTAGTATTGTTACCTTTCTTTCACTTTTGGGTTCATGTCTCCACCTTTACCATCAGCTTTAATGAATATGATTATCCATAGGATAGAAAAATCAGCTGCTTGTGTTTGCATTTGAATTTCTCAACGAATACTAAGATGCTGAAGTTTTTGAAGTTTTAGCTTTTCCAAATCTTCAATGATTTTAACTTTACAACTTTTTTCTTGACATATTTATAACAAAAGAGTGATTTTCAAAAATGACTTTTTTAAAATGATTTTGTTATGTATGAACACTCCAAAAAATTATAAACATATATTTATTTCTTGATCTCAAGGGATTTCACTCAAGAAGACATATTGGCCTTGAGTGGCAACATAGAGCAACTTATAGCTATCCCAGATAAGTCAGATGAATGTAGCTTATTGCTGAGGCAACTTTTTGTAGCATTGCAAACATATCATAGTGGATCTGCTTTATGTCCTAGGTATGTATGCTTGTGCATATTTTTAGAAAAAAAAAAAAAAAAATCCAACAAGCCTTTCTTATTTATAATTATTAAGACAATGCTGACAAGTCAGGATTATTTCAAGATTATATGTTTTGTTTCGTTTCAAAAGTTTAATTTGTCAAATTACGGGATAAGTTCCCTCCCCTCTAGTACATAAATAACAAATGTATCTATTATACAAATTGAGTTGAGGGACTGGGTAACTATGATGCTGAATGTTTACCCTAGATTTTCTAAAATGCTTTTCAATTTTTGTTTAAAGAGGATCTTGGCTCTAATAAGGCAGACCTTGTAAGAAAGCTTGTCAAACGAGATGTCTTAAAGATGCCATTAGTTTCCTTTACGTGAAGATAAAATGGTCATGCACAAATATATTGGGTATGATTGCATAATATTTTTTTGCAAATAAAAATCAAGTTTCACTTTGCTTTCAGTTGATATTTAGTTTAAAAGCTGAATCCCCTATGCCCTTAACAAATTGTTAACATAACCTGAGTTTGCAACTCATGAAAGAGTAAATGTCCATCTTTATTTGATCTCAAAATTCTTGATAGAGCCATACCATTCAACTTTTCTTTTACATTTTTAAAAATCAAAATTCTTATAGAGTAAGTGTGGACTGATATATATATATATATAAAATACACACACACATGTATATATAAAGCAATCAACAGCAATGTGATTTTGTGGACGTCATATCTATTATATGATAAAGGACTTAATAATACCATATTATTATAATTATTGCCTGAAAAAAAAAAAGTGGAAACGAGTGTTCATGAACCAAAAATAGTAATATTTAGGACCGTGCATGTTGTTCTGTTTCTTTGAAATTAATTTTCCCATACATGCAGATTTTATGAAATATTATTGATATTAATATTTTTTTTTCAATTTTAAGCATTCCTCAAAGTTTGGTACGAAAAATGCTGGAAGTCTTTAGTGAATCACCCCAGCCCAAAATAGCTGGCAGCATGAACAAATATCTGCTGTGCCAAATGATAATTTCTGAGACAGCTGTGGAAGTGACGGCTAGTGATATGGTCAATCTTGCAGCCAGCAAAGCAGCAGGAAATGCTAATATGGCAACTGTGTTCTTAACTCAAGTAAGTAATTTGGCCAATTTGATCCATACAATTGTGTCATATCTGTCAGTATCAAATTATTTCAGATCTAGGGCTCTGAGGAGAATAAGCATCTAATTCAATAGATTTCTGGAATAGAAAGAGAAATCAGAAACCTAAATCTAGCTCAAGGTTGATAAAGATGACTAAAGAAGTAAACGTACAAGAAAGGATGAATGGTATAGATGTTGGTTGAACCTACATCACCTCTACATGGTACCCATCACTTTGCAAAGACAAGACCAGACCATGGCCCAATAACATTATTCTTATCTACACTGTTGATTGAGAGAATAAAGGGGGACCTCTACATTCCTGTGGGTGAGATTTAGGATAAAAAGTCTACAAAAAATACATGTAAGTGCCTAAAACTGGAGAGAAGTTAGTTACATGAGAGGAAATGCTTAACTTGTTAAAAGAAAGTAAAATGTCATTTTGCCAAGGCAACCACAAATTTATCTTTTTAATTTATAAATAAAACAATGCAATCAATCTAAGCTTCTTTTTACAAAACAATAAGAAACATGGACATCTTTCATCACAGTTCTAGACTAATTCAGAATGGGCAGAGTACCCTCTAAGTACTGCTGGTAAATCATGCACTTGCAGCCATCTACAGTGTAAATGTATGAATTTACCTTCTGGCAAGCAGTGATAACCAGCAAATATGACATTCTTCATCTATCATATTTTTAGTTGATAAATCGACTGCTGTCATTATAAAAAAATTATAATTATAACGTTATTTCTGTATGTATCAAGAATATATTAAATATTATTTATATGACTGGCCATTTTTTTCCCTTTAGATCATCCTATCAGATCAGCATTTTGTGAAACTGACTTTAAATTCAGAGACTTTTGACCTCCTCTGCCTTTTGGGATTTCAATCACAAAGCTTGATAAATTTACAATAAGAGCTTAATGTCATCAATAGTTTTTGGAAATGGAATCTGTATCTGCTCACAAGTAGGTAGAAACTCATTGGGGAGCTAGATAACAGGGAGTCTTCAGAGAAGAAACCCCCCTTGTAGCAAGTGTTTCGGCCCTGAACCTCTGACACTCTAAGGGGGCCGGGCCACACCCAGGTCATGACTCCCAGGTGTCTCCCTGTTATCTTTTTTGCACAGCGCCAGGATTCGAACCCATACCCTCATCTCTTGATGGATTGCTGATCCCGGCGCTATACCACTTCGCCAATTGGTCCTGCGATGGTTAGAGCATTTTTAATCCTTATGAAGGAACCTCTCATTTCTCAGATCCACCAGGAACTGTTCTCGGCTATTTCCGCCAGTAACTTTAGAGCTTTTGTTCTTTTGTTGCCACATATTGAAATTTTAGTTAGAAGGTCGTAGACTGATGACCCTACGCATCCTCTGGCACCAACCTCAACGGGCATCACCACAGCTTTGTATCCGGCATTTTCTAGCTCTTTGGTCAGGTTCATGTATTTCTCTCTTTTGTAGATGTGGGCCTCTTCCATTCTCTTTTCGTATGGTACTGTTAGCTCCACCATGATCAATTGTTGTGTGGAAGCTGAATGGATCACGATATCAGGCCTTAATCTCGTTTCTTTGATTATACTGGGGTGACTGTCCCATTCTGGAAGATCTGCTGAAACATCCCAGTCATCACAGCCGTCTAGAAGGCATTTTATCTGGTTTGTTGTCCTCATCGGCCTTCCGTGCCATGACTTAGGGCCTCCCTCTGTTGTGAATATCAACGCATTGGTATTATGGAAGGTAGTCTCTCCTTTAGCCGTGCTTATGATTGTGGCAAGTTCCTGAAGGACTCTGTTATGCCTCCATGTGTATCTCCCCTGTGAGAGGTCGATTTTGCAAGAGCTCAAGACATGTTCTATGATCTGCCTGCCTTGGCATAGCGGACAAGTGGTGTCCTCTTTCTTTCTCCACCGTACCAGATTTGCATTTGAGGGCAGGAGATTGTACACTGATCTGATGAGAAAGCTGATCCGAAGTAGCGCCATGTGCCAGATCTCATTCCATGTGAGGGATTTCTGCAGGGCATTATCCCAATTAGTCCATTGTCCCTGTTGAGGTTGCTGGACTGCTTTCTAAACCCTTCTGGAATCTTCATTGAGCCGTATCTCATTAATGACCATGTCTCTTTTCTCTTTCCCTTCTGCTTTTGACCATCACTTTGCTGTAGATGATCTAGCCCTTTGGGGTCAGTTTGAGTTTGCCCAATCACTTCTTTAATCTTAAGGCACTCCTTAGCTTCCTCTACGGCTTCGACAACTTTCCATTTCCTACCCGTCTTTATGGTTGGTTGCACTGTCTTCATAATTGGGTCCTCGGAGTCTTCTAACATCGAGAGTAGCCTGGCTTTGCCACATTTATATTCTTCCAAGATGGATTTTAGTGGGAGTCTCAACTTTGCTTTACGGCAGTACATTGCCACATCTGTGAGACCCGGAGGTACCCCTAACCACCTCCTGGTGAACTTATTGATCTTAGCTTCTATTGCCTTAACTGTAGTTGAGCAGATTTCATAGACCAGGAGTGGCCAGAGGAGCTTCGGAATTAGCATAAACTGTAAGCACCACACTTTTAGCTTACCCTGAAGGCCACATCTGTTGATGGCTAGCAGGCCTTCGGTAGCAAGTTCTACTGTTTCTAGTCCTCTTTTGGTATCTTTCATGGATGAATCGTACCATCTCCCAAGGCTCTTAACTGGTTCTTGACTGACCGTTGGTATCTGCTGACTGGCCACTGTGAATATCGTCGTCGCATCTATCTTACCTTTCCTGACTGAAAGACTGGGAGACTTCTTTTGTTTGAATTTCATCCTGCACCATGCCATTAAGACGTCAAGGCGCTCTAGCATTCGGTGTGTTTCGTCTTCCTTTAAGTAGATTATTGTGGTATCATCCATGAATGCTTTCAAAGGAGGCATGTAGCAACCACCACCTAGATTAGCCGGGCCTGCGCTATCTTCTGCTGGTTTCAAGATGACTTCCATAGCCATGACGAACAGGATTGGTGATATGGTACAGCCCATGGCGATTCCAATTTCCAAGTTGATCCAGTCTGTTGTGTAGCTATTTGTGGAGAATCTCATCCGGAAACCGCTGAAATAGTCATCTAGCATGACTTGTATATCCTCCGGAACATGGTACATCCTCAGCGCCTGCTGAATCATTTGGTGTGGTACCGATCCATAAGCATTTGCCAGGTCCAACCAAATGATGTCGAGGTTAAGTTTCTCCGATTTTGCCCTTTGAATAGCTTCCCAGATCATTGTTGCATGCTCTAAGCATCCAGAAACTCCGGGGATGCCTCCTTTCTGGACCGAGGTATTTATGTACCCATTTTCAGTGAGATATTTTGTTAAGCGGGATGCCATGACTGAGAAGAATATCTTTCCTTCTACATTCAACAGCGAGATTGGTCGAAACTGATTTATTTCAGTCGAGTTTTGCTCCTTGGGTATATAAACTCCATCAGCAGACATCCACTGCTCACTGATCTTGAGGTTGCTCCATGCTCCTCGGAGAATTTTGTGTAACCGCTTTAGAAAGTTTGGACATCTTTTATACAGAAGATAACGCACGCCATTGAGACCTGGAGCTGACTTGGCTCTTGCTCTTTGCACTACTGTATTGATTTCTTTCAAGCTTGGTGGTTTGCTATTGCATTCTTCTCTGGGAGCAGCTGGCCACACCAGACCAGCAGGTTCACTTAGAGGTATTTCTCTATTTGGGTCAGAATATGTTTTCCTCAGGTGGGCCTCCAGCTGTTCACAACTTATATGTGACTGAAAAAAGATGTTACCAGAGGCACAACTACCACATCTCACTAGTTTTGCTTATTAACCATTTTTCAATTTCAGTTTTTATTTCAGCAGATAAATGCCTTTTTCCTGTAATGAGGTGGTTTTTAAATTTAATATTGAAACTGTATCATATCTTGTTGCTGAACTTAAGGGGAAAATAAACTACTTACACATACATACAAAAACAGATATCCATATAATTTCCTCAGGGTCATCGTTCTAAGTGTCTATATAAGATAGTGCCACATGCCAAAAGGTAATATTTTTCACTTTTATTTTTAACTAAAAATGTTAAAATCATATAAACTTTATTTTACTAATATGATTTTGTATTGTTCCAACAACTGAGGGCTTTTGGTCCCCTCAAAATCTTTTTAAATAATAAATACTTTCACTTAAGATGTTAACAGCGAGTAAATGAAAATTTTGAAGCTTGTTATTTAGAGCTTAAGGTTTGATTTGCTCATAAGACAACATATTCTAAATTAATGATAAATTTTGGCACATATTGGGCGTGAAGTAAAAGGTGCATTGGAATTATTCTTTCTTTCAAATGGTTTGGAGCTAATCTTGAGAAAGATATTTCTTTGTGGGCTACAATCACAAGTTTATTTAAAGCTAAGCAAAATTGTCGAAACAATGATGATCTTATTTAAAAATTTAAAGTTTCTCAAGCTCAAGGCAGAGTCACCTTTATTTTTAATGCTGAAAGTATAAGACTTCACTGCGTCATTATCTGTTGAAGTTAAATGAATGATTGAATCATAGCATATAGGCTCAAGTCAGGAGGATTTTTTCCAATTTTTTTTTTCAAAATTTTTTTAGGGGAAGGGGGAAAGCAATAAGATTTTAATGTCATTTGAGTATCGGAAAGTGTTGATTAGTGATTTATTTACTAGCATTAAATTAATTTGACTTGTTGAATCTTACCTAAAGTGTATACTTTAATCTGAGATTCTAATAGAATGTATTCATAGACAAGTCCTTAATAAGCTTGTTTGCGTTACTTCTGTTTAATTAATGCTGCTGTTAGATTAATCGTACCTGGATCGAAACTAAAAAAAATATTAATGCTTATTACAGACTTTTTTGCAATCTTAATTTTGCATAGATTTACAAAGGAGGAAGAGCTCTTTAGATGACAATTATAATGTACTCTAAATATTAAAAGGGCTTCCAGCCTACATTTACTTTGTAATGCTGATGTTGTGAGAATATAACAAAAATTCAGACAATATATAAACTTCTGAAAGACTTTCCTTTTTTATTTTAATTTCTCAGCTTGTTGCTTTCCCAAGACTTTGAGAGCCAGAAGACAGGCCTGACGTTTCTGACCTCAGACTGTCTAGTGCCAGGAAATTTTTTGGATGAAGAAATTGCTGCCACAGTGAGTGAAAGGCTGAGTCACTGGCTTAGTAGCGCAAGCTTGTTTCAAGCGCCAAACCCCAGGTCTCTAAATATTTTTGGCAAAGATGATGAGAGGACAGTGACAGAAATTGATGGAACTCCAAGCACAAATCTGTTCACAGTGCTTAACATTGGTGAGATATGATAACAGATGCTATGGCTACTAGAAGAGTTTAATCTCTTCATCAATTTGATAGGAAAAAGAAAAAAAAAAAGCATGATTTGATAAAAAAGAGGAATCAGTAGTGTGGTTTGCATTTTTTTATGTCGTGACCCATACTCGAAATAACACAATGTCCAGTAAAGATCTGTGCGAAATTCATCAAACGGTACTTCATAAGGGTGTGTATAGATATTATTGGATGTTGACGTTACCATAACTATATGAATGAAGTATAATATTGTAACTATTTTGGAGCGTACAAAATTAGCCAGGAATAGATGTTATATGCTGTACCACTCGGAGCACTTTTTCATAACATTTATGATCTTCTATGACTCCTGGTTGTGAATGTAAACTTTCACTATTTGATCTCCAATAGATTATATAATATTCTAATAAGGCTTTGGAATTATGAACAATGCAGCTGTGTGCTCTCTTGACCTCTAACCAAGTAGATTTTTAGTGCAGGCCATCCATTAGTAAATCACATAGAGAACTTATCAAGATTTAGACTTGTTCTATACTGGCATAAATAGGGGTGCCAGACAGCATTGAGGTGACATGGAGGATACTAAATTCAGTTCCTACTTGGGCAATGTGGTTGGATACCATCTAAGTAGCCCCATCCTAGGTGTAACGAAAATATTTAAATCAGAAAAGCCACTGCAGACTATCTATGTGAATATTATTGTTTGAGACACAAACCAACAAGCTATTCTGCTCTCTTGGTCTCTTTCAGCCTTTATCAGTTTTGATGATAATGAACAAAAGTTGATAATTTTGTAAACTTTAAGGTATATATACACAAAGTGTAAGTTATCAGAATTGACATGATTGAGAAAGAACCAAACTTTATTTCGCAGATGAAAGTCATTTATAAAAACACCATATTTCACAAGACAGACCACTTTTTTTTTCCTTTAGTAATAAGTCCAATTTATCCTTAGGAATATTATGTCAGAGTCATTAAATAACAAAAGAAATAGATAATGTAAGTGAACAACAATGTTGGATTCCAATGGAATAACAGATAGAAGACAAAACTTTCTTAATTTTTTAAAAATTTTTTATATCCTTT
This sequence comes from Elysia crispata, assembly GCA_033675545.1. Lineage (NCBI taxonomy): Eukaryota > Metazoa > Mollusca > Gastropoda > Plakobranchidae > Elysia > Elysia crispata. Next base: position 3,983 of record JAWDGP010003292.1, on the reverse strand, counting down.
TCCCTGTGTCTGTAGTTTCTGAAGAATTGAAAAAATTGTTTTCTAATTATGTTTGATTTTTTTTTTTAAGGAAACTTCACCATTCAAGTTTGCATATTAAATTAAAAACAAGATGTATAAAAAATTATCTTTCATATTATAATTAGTTGACTTTTTTTTTTTTTGTGAGATTCTGAATCTTTTTTGCTTTGAAGGGTTATTCTTATACATCTAAAGGATAGTTTGATTATTTTTTTACCTTTTTTTTTAGTCTCTTCAACTCTTTTTTCATTTTGAAGGGTTTGCTATTCTTATATACTTAAAGTATCTAAATTCTGATTGCTTAAATCAGCACAAAACTTAAAATCTCTCCAAGCTTGTTGATTTAACCTATTTTTTGTTCATTTTAAAGTCGGAGATATAAAATTTTAGTTTTATCTTTGAAAGAGGGCAAACTCAATATTTTGTCTTCCCTTCCTAAAGGTCAGTATTACACAGAAGATCAGCTCATGAATATTCACAGCTTTTCTTGCCTATATCAGTGGTTACATAATGTAGCACAACGTTTTGGATCATCCATAAAAAATGATGGTGGGAGTTCAATAGCCTCAGGGGAGGATTTGGTATTGCCAATCCACAAGACAAAGATGGACAAGGCCACTGTGACAAAAGTTTTGGGCAATTTGGTGACTAAATCTGTGGAATACTGCTTCCGCCTTATTGACCAGTGTGAAAGGAGTGAGTCAAATGTATTATAAGTAGTTCTACTGCAACGACTTGAAATGTTTTGTATGCCTCATATAGAAGGGCAGATACTTCTAAAATTGCAGATTTTCGTACTCCATTTGAATGTAATGTAAAACTTGATTAAAAGGACCAATTTGACTGAGTGTAATGTAGCATCCTAGTTGACTGTTTTCTGCTTCTACTATTAATTCTTGGCACTTCCTTTTGTTCTGTGCAAACGCATGATATTATTTAGCACTACAATCAAAATGCAAAAGAAAGAGCACTCTTTTCCTGAAACTGCAATTAATCATATACAAATAATAAAATAATAAATACAAAATGCAGAAAAAGCCAAATCAAGAGAATGTTTGAAAGCCCCAAAGTCACATGTGAATAGATTTGAAATGAATGTTCTAAATTTTACTGCAAACCATGTTAAAATGTAATTTTTTATTAATTTATTTGGTGTTTTAATTTATCTCAATGTTAAAAATTTTAACATCTTATAATGTGATATTTTCAATACCTGTACTTGAATATTATCTCAAAATGTGAAATGTTGTAAGTTGCCTTTCTATTATGTATTGTGTCAAATCAGGAAGACATAATATCTTTCACTTAAAAAGCATTATGATCTTAATCAGTTATTTATCAATATCATCTACCTGGAGTTATTTCAGCTTAACCGCCTATATTGAAACTAATGGGTTTGTAAAATAACTGTTGCCTATCTTTTTCAGGAACCAAAGTTCAAATGGATGCAGAGCTTCAATTATCAGTAAGTTACACTTTTGTTGTTGGCAAGCCACTGGTGATTAATAGATAAAAAAAATTGTATCATTAAATGTTTCTTTTGCCTTTTTTAATGGACAAGTATATAAAATTTGAATTTGTATGATTTGGATGCTGTGATTCAAGCAATTGCCCCTTCTTTTTGAAAATCAGAGCAAGTTTAAAAAAAATTAATTATCATTTTCTTAATTTGCTATCTTGTACATTTATCATTCATTTTCTTTGGCCTTTCAAATTTCAAATTAAAAAAATTTTTTGCTGAGATTACCATAGGAATAGAACTATCTTAATCATCCCTTTAACTCATTCTCCTTTAGAGTCTTATGGAGGCAGTCAGAATTCTGGATATAATTTGCTCATTAGATGAAGACCAGACAGCCCGTGTCTTTCATGAATTGAAGCGTCTGAGCACTCGGATCTTTCAAGAGAGCAGATACTCCACTGTACTTATTTATGTAGTCATTTTTTTCTTTCATCACAGTAAGTATCAATATAACTATAAAACATGAGGTCATAAGTGTGCAAAAAAATAAACCTTTCTCAAAATCTTCAATGAGATTCAGCACAAAATATCATGGTTTTGATCTCTTTATTTTGCATAGTTAAAGGTTCTTTAAAATTTCAGCTTTTTTTTCTTTTTAATTTAACTATGAGGCCCCTTAAATAGTAGTTTGTGCAATCATGTAAAGAAAACAATTTTCCAAAATTTCAGAGCAATATAACCTCTGTAAAAATCAAACAGTGAAAAGCCTTATTGCAATTTAAATTTTTAGTTACAAGTATCTAATCCAATATTCCACAGGTGCGGCTGTTGTCCATGATCCAAGAGACACATATGATTATTTCTTCTCGAGATTAGTACCAGAAAATTTGAATAACCAGGGTTTTGTGACTGCAGTTGTCAATTTTGTTGCTCAGAATCTAGAGGAAATAGCAGAGAGAACTGATATTCTCACAGACTACTTTCCTAGTCTCTTTAAGGTAAGTAAATTCACCAATTGCATAATGATCTCGCAATTTTTTCTTTTCAGCAGCCATGAAAGATGGTGGTGTGCAATCTTTCCAATCATGGACTTAGTGATAGGTCGGATTTATTTGAACATCTAACTCTGTCTTACACCCTGGGCTAATTTTCTCCAATTTTACCAAGTAATCATGTCCACCAAGATTTTTTTTCTTTATTTTCTTTCACTGAAAGTTTGTGTCAGAGTTTTTTTCTTCCAGACAGACCACCTGCAAGGCTAAAGAACATATTGTAGAGGGAACAGTCAGGAGCTTCTTTAATTTATTTTTTTTACACAATGTCTAATTCTTTGAAACAACATCCGATATACATGAATATCCCATTATGTTTTTAGTATTTTTATCTATTATGTTATTTGGTATATCTTAATGCACATTGGCTTTGTCTATTTATAATTTTACTGTTTGAGAGAGGAGGGACCAGAATCTTATCATCATAAGTGATGTTTATATGTATATATGATATAATATAAAAATCAATGTGTTTTATTTTTATGAACTTAAATTTACTGTAAGTTGGTAGCAAACGACACAGTGTTATAATAGAATTTGAGAAGTTTAAATCACTATGTGTCCTAAAGAATCTTATGCGGAGAAGCTCACAAAATTTTCATATCTATGTGACTGCAAATATGAGATGGTTAATTTTCCAGTGCTTTCATTTTTCTGTATATCTATAAAAATCATCTCTTGTCTCTCTCTATATATATATAAACAACCTGCTGAAAGGAAATATTGGCGGAGCAAAAAAGAGGTTGAGGAATGGATTATGAACCTGGATATGCTTTACAAAAAGAAAAAAAAATTAACAGAGATGTATGGTCATGGTAGAAAATACCAAAATACACTGCACAAATGCACAGATGTTTGCGTGAGCAGTAGAAAATAAATTGTTTTAGTGACACGTTTCTGATTTGCAGCACAGTTTGTTGATCACTTTGACACTGAGCACAATACTTCATGTTAATCTCTAAACCAAGTGCCTGTAAAGGAAAAACTGGTTGGGGCTTTTGCCTAACCAATGAGCCTCTTTATGATCTTTGCAGCTGACTGAAATTTTAGATATTATTGCATGACATATTTCTTGCAGTAAACAAAGGAAAGCAAATATATCTAAGTGTAGAACTAGTAAGAATTTTGAGATAAAACTTGCCTTTACGATCAAATTAATTTCATTTTAAAAATTTTTTTCCAATCTCAATATTGTCATTTGTGTATTATTATTTCAAGTGTACTACAGAAACCCTTCAGGCAAAATAAAAAAAAAATACAAAAAGCGGCTCAAAAATTTACAAAGCACATAACTTATAGGCTTTTGATTTCATGCCAGAAAGTTATGGACATAAGGAAAAAGAAAGAGAGAGAATTTATCTATTTTAGATAAACATTTAAAGATTTTTCCTATATTTTAGGTATGAAGCAAACAAGTGATTAATGTCAGTGTTACTTATGGAATTAGT
>JAWDGP010003291.1:0-18960 GCA_033675545.1 Elysia crispata | reverse complement strand
TAATTATAGAGATTAACCACGGCCATATTGAAATTATGCTAATTATTGAGATGGCCAAAATGGAATTTACCAGCGGCCACATTGAAATTATGCTTTTTATAGAGATTACCAAGATAAAATTCACCGGCGACCATATTGGAATTATGCTAATTAAAGAGATTGCCAAATTGGAATTAATCGGCGGCCATATTGGATTTATGCTTATTTTTGAGATTGCCAAAATAGAATAAACTGGCGGCCATATTGGAATTATGCTAATTATAGAGATAGCCAAAATAGAATCAACTGGCGGCCATATTGGATTTATGCTAATTATAGAGATGGCCAAAATAGAATACACTGACGGCCAAATTGGAATTATGCTAATTATAGAGATAGCCAAAATAGAATCAACTGGCGGCCACATTGGAATTATGCTAATTATAGAGATGGCCAAAATAGAATACACTGACGGCCATATTGGAATTATGCTAATTATAGAGATAGCCAAAATAGAATCAACTGGCGGCCACATTGAAATTATGCTTATTATAGGGATTACGAAGATAAAATTAACCGGCGGCCATATTGGATTTATGCTTATTATAGAGATTACCAAGATAAAATTTAGCGGCGGCCTTTTGGATTTATGCTTATTATAGAGATTGCCAAAATAGAATACACTGGTGGCTATATTGGAAATATGCTAATTATAGAAATGGCGAAAATGGAATTAATCGGCGGCCATATTGGATTTATGCTTATTTTTGAGATTGCCAAAATAGAATAAACTGGCGGCCATATTGGAATTATGCTAATTATAGAGATAGCCAAAATAGAATCAACTGGCGGCCATATTGGATTTATGCTAATTATAGAGATGGCCAAAATAGAATATACTGACGGCCAAATTGGAATTATGCTAATTATAGAGATAGCCAAAATAGAATCAACTGGCGGCCACATTGGAATTATGCTAATTATAGAGATGGCCAAAATAGAATACACTGACGGCCATATTGGAATTATGCTAATTATAGAGATAGCCAAAATAGAATCAACTGGCGGCCACATTGAAATTATGCTTATTATAGGGATTACGAAGATAAAATTAACCGGCGGCCATATTGGATTTATGCTTATTATAGAGATTACCAAGATAAAATTTAGCGGCGGCCTTTTGGATTTATGCTTATTATAGAGATTGCCAAAATAGAATACACTGGTGGCTATATTGGAAATATGCTAATTATAGAAATGGCGAAAATGGAATAACCGGCGGCCATTTTGAATTTATGCTAATTATAGAGATGGCCAAAATACAAAAATAATAGTCGGCCATATTGGAATTATGCTTATCATAGATATTACCAAGATAAAATTTAGCGGCGGCCATATTGGATTTATGCTTATTATAGAGATGGCCAAAATACGGATAATCGTCGGCCATATTGGAATTATGCTTATCATAGATATTACCAAGATAAAACTTAGCGGCGGCCATTTTGGATTTATGCTAATTATAGAGAGTACAAAAATAGAATACACTGACGGCCATATTGGAAATATGCTAATTATAGAAATGGCGAAAATAGAATTAACCGGCGCCTATTTTGGATTTATGCTAATTATAGAGATGGCCAAAATACGAATAATCGTCGGCCATATTGGAATTATGCTTATCATAGATATTACCAAGATAAAATTAACCGGCGGCCATTTTGGATTTATGCTAATTATAGAGATGGCCAAAATACGGATAATCGTCGGCCATATTGGAATTATGCTTATCATAGATATTGCCAAGATAAAATTAACCGGCGGCCATTTTGGATTAATGCTAATTATAGAGAGTACGAAAATAGAATACACTGACGGCCATATTGGAATTATGCTAATTATAGAGATAGCCAAAATTGAATCAACTGGCGGCCACATTGGAATTATGCTAATTATAGAGATGGCCAAAATAGAATACACTGACGGCCATATTGGAATTATGCTAATTATAGAGATAGCCAAAATAGAATCAACTGGCGGCCACATTGAAATTATGCTTATTATAGGGATTACGAAGATAAAATTAACCGGCGGCCATATTGGATTTATGCTTATTATAGAGATTACCAAGATAAAATTTAGCGGCGGCCTTTTGGATTTATGCTTATTATAGAGATTGCCAAAATAGAATACACTGGTGGCTATATTGGAAATATGCTAATTATAGAAATGGCGAAAATGGAATAACCGGCGGCCATTTTGAATTTATGCTAATTATAGAGATGGCCAAAATACAAAAATAAGAGTCGGCCATATTGGAATTATGCTTATCATAGATATTACCAAGATAAAATTTAGCGGCGGCCATATTGGATTTATGCTTATTATAGAGATGGCCAAAATACGGATAATCGTCGGCCATATTGGAATTATGCTTATCATAGATATTACCAAGATAAAACTTAGCGGCGGCCATTTTGGATTTATGCTAATTATAGAGAGGCCAAAAATAGAATACACTGACGGCCATATTGGAAATATGCTAATTATAGAAATGGCGAAAATGGAATTAACCGGCGCCTATTTTGGATTTATGCTAATTATAGAGATGGCCAAAATACGAATAATCGTCGGCCATATTGGAATTATGCTTATCATAGATATTACCAAGATAAAATTAACCGGCGGCCATTTTGGATTTATGCTAATTATAGAGATGGCCAAAATACGGATAATCGTCGGCCATATTGGAATTATGCTTATCATAGATATTGCCAAGATAAAATTAACCGGCGGCCATTTTGGATTAATGCTAATTATAGAGAGTACGAAAATAGAATACACTGACGGCCATATTGGAATTATGCTAATTATAAAGATAGCCAAAATTGAATCAACTGGCGGCCACATTGGATTTATGCTAATTATAGAGATGGCCAAAATACGGATAATCGTCGGCCATATTGGAATTATGCTAATTATAGAGATAGCCAAAATAGAATCAACTGGCGGCCACATTGGAATTATGCTAATTATAGAGATGGCCAAAATAGAATACACTGACGGCCATATTGGAATTATGCTAATTATAGAGATAGCCAAAATAGAATCAACTGGCGGCCATATTGGAATTATGCTTATTATAGAGATTACCAAGATAAAATTAACCGGCGGCCACATTGGATTTATGCTCATTATACAGATTACGAAGATAAAATTAACCGGCGGCCATTATGGATTTATGCTTATTATAGAGATTACCAAGATAAAATTTTGCGGCGGCCATATTGGATTTATGCTTATTATAGAGATTGCCAAAATAGAATACACTGGTGGCCATATTGGAAATATGCTAATTATAGAAATGGCGAAAATGGAATTAACCGGCGGCCATTATGGATTTATGCTTATTATAGAGATTACCAAGATAAAATTTAGCGGCGGCCATATTGGATTTATGCTTATTATAGAGACTGCCAAAATAGAATACACTGGTGGCCATATTGGAAATATGCTAATTATAGAAATGGCGAAAATGGAATTAACCGGCGGCCATTTTGGATTTATGCTAATTATAGAGATGGCCAAAATACGGATAATCGTCGGCCATATTGGAATTATGCTTATCATAGATATTACCAAGATAAAATTAACCAGCGGCCATTTTGGACTTATGCTAATTATAGAGATGGCCAAAATACGGATAATCGTCGGCCATATTGGAATTATGCTTATCATAGATATTACCAAGATAAAATTAACCGGCGGCCATTTTGGATTGATGCTAATTATATAGATGGCCAAAATACGGATAATCGTCGGCCATATTGGAATTATGCTTATCATAGATACTACCAAGATAAAAACTTAGCGGCGGCCATATTGGATTTATGCTAATTATAGAGATGGACAAAATACGGATAATCGTCGGCCATATTGGAATTATGCTTATCATAGATATTACCAAGATAAAACTTAGCGGCGGCCATATTGGATTTATGCTAATTATAGAGAGTACGAAAATAGAATACACTGGCAGCCATATTGGAAATATGCTAATTATAGAAATCGCGAAAATGGAAATAAACGGCGCCCATTTTGGATTTATGCTAATTATAGAGATGGCCAAAATACGAATAATCGTCGGCCATATTGGAATTATGCTTATCATAGATATTACCAAGATAAAAGTAACCGGCGGCCATTTTGGATTTATGCTAATTATAGAGATGGCCAAAATACGGATAATCATCGGCCATATTGGAATTATGCTTATAATAGATATTACCAATATAAAATTAACCGGCGGCCATTTTGGATTTATGCTAATTATAGAGAGTACGAAAATAGAATAGACTGACGGCCATATTGGAATTATGCTAATTATAGAGATAGCCAAAATAGAATCAACTGTTGGCCACATTGGAATTATGCTTATTATAGACATGGCCAAAATAGAATATACTGACGGCCATATTGGAATTATGCTAATTATAGAGATAGCCAAAATAGAACCAACTGTCGGCCACATTGGAATTATGCTAATTATAGAGATGGCCAAAATAGAATAAACTGACGGCTATATTGGAATTATGCTAATTATAGAGATAGCCAAAATAGAGTCAACTGGCGGCCACATTGAAATTATGCTTATCATAGATATTACCAAGATAAAAGTAACCGGCGGCCATTTTGGATTTATGCTAATTATAGAGATGGCCAAAATACGGATAATCGTCGGCCATATTGGATTTATGCTTATCATAGATATTACCAAGATAAAATTAACCGGCGGCCATTTTGGATTTATGCTAATTATAGAGAGTACGAAAATAGAATACACTGACGGCCATATTGGAATTATGCTAATTATAGAGATAGCCAAAATAGAGTCAACTGGCGGCCACATTGAAATTATGCTTATCATAGATATTACCAAGATAAAAGTAACCGGCGGCCATTTTGGATTTATGCTAATTATAGAGATGGCCAAAATACGGATAATCGTCGGCCATATTGGATTTATGCTTATCATAGATATTACCAAGATAAAATTAACCGGCGGCCATATTGGAAATATGCTAATTATAGAAATGGCGAAAATGGAATTAACCGGCGCCCATTTTGGATTTATGCTAATTATAGAGATGGCCAAAATACGAATAATCGTCGGCCATATTGGAATTATGCTTATCATAGATATTACCAAGATAAAAACTTAGCGGCGGCCATATTGGATTTATGCTAATTATAGAGAGTACGAAAATAGAATACACTGGCAGCCATATTGGAAATATGCTAATTATAGAAATGGCGAAAATGGAATTAACCGGCGGCCATTTTGGATTTATGCTAATTATAGAGATGGCCAAAATACGAATAATCGTCGGCCATATTGGAATTATGCTTATCATAGATATTACCAAGATAAAATTAACCAGCGGCCATTTTGGATTTATGCTAATTTTAGAGATGGCCAAAATACGGATAATCGTCGGCCATATTGGAATTATGCTTATCATAGATATTACCAAGATAAAATTAACCGGCGGCCATTTTGGATTTATGCTAATTATAGAGATGGCCAAAATACGGATAATCGTCTTTCATATTGGAATTATGCTTATCATAGGTATTACCAAGATAAAATTAACCGGCGGCCATTTTGGATTTATGCTAATTATAGAGATGGCCAAAATACGGATAATCGTCGGCCATATTGGAATTATGCTTATCATAGATATTACCAAGATAAAACTTAGCGGCGGCCATATTGGATTTATGCTAATTATAGAGAGTACGAAAATAGAATACACTGGCAGCCATATTGGAAATATGCTAATTATAGAAATGGCGAAAATGGAATTAACCGGCGGCCATTTTGGATTTATGCTAATTATAGAGATGGCCAAAATACAAATAATCGTCGGCCATATTGGAATTATGCTTATCATAGATATTACCAAGATAAAATTAACCGGCGGCCATATTGAAATTATGCTAATTATAGAGAGTACCAAAATAGAATACACTGGCGGCCACATTGAAATTATGCTTATTATAGAGATTACTGAATTGGAAGTAATCGGCGGCCAAATTGGAAATCGTGTCATTTTTGTTATATTAAGAGAACATGTAATTATAAAATATAATATATGCAGCCGCTTATTGTTACCGGCTATATCCTGCTTAGGTAAATCAAGATCTCAAATTCGATTATATTTCGATAATATGGAATTATTTTTATGATTTATAGAAACCATTTCGATTCTACAGCATTGGTATTGTATTAGTATAGAGAAAGAAAAAAATATTTAATTATTCAATATTGATTCACCATCTATGTGGCAGTTGTATGTTTCTATTACTTTAAATGGAATTCAATATTTCTTTCGTATAAAAATGACGGACCTTAAATTCTGTGCAAATTGCAATGAATTGAAATCACTTGATAAATACCTTAAACACATACGAAAACCTTTGGGTTTATACTTTCAATGTATTGAATGTGGGAGGTATTAAAAACAGGAACAATATAAAAAATAACAAAGACAGATAAGAGTATTATCTGAGTTTATTCAGAGAAATCCAAATTTTAATAATATAAAAAGAAATCATTTTATTATACACAGTTACCTAAAAAGACACATAATAAAGTCTAAAAAAATTAACGTCAATTAAACTTATGTATATAACATAAACGAATATGACATTTTCATTAAAAGAGATAATACATATAGGGGCATTGCCTGTTAAATGAACTTTAATCTGTTTGACTTTAATATTACATTGCATTACAAAAAAGCACAACTGATAATTCACATAAGATTTTTGTTCACATATTAGTTAATTTACTCCAGTCAATATATTTTCCCTGTTCTCTTTAAAAGCGTTGTCAAGAGAAATAAAAACTGGATGATAAGAAAGCTTTGAGGATTCAAACGAGGTCCCACGTTTTACTTCTGAAAAGGAATCACAAAAAAGAAAGATTAATATGGGGGGCGGGTGAAACCTTAGCTAGATATATATATCAAATTTGAAATATATTGTATATGAAATAATGAGATACAATTTACATGAAGATGGTTTATAATAATTGCACAAAATTCTTTGTTTCAAGAACTAATTTAATCTCATCAGATTTTAGTAATTATCTAAATAGAACTTTACAGGTTTAGAAAAAAAAGTGAAATTGAACATTTTTAGAAAACCTAATAATACAAAAAAATAAAACTGAGCAAGTTTCTTTTTATCTACGGTTAAACCTATAATAAATTGAGGAGGATGGAGGAATTCCGTCCCCCAGTCAAGATCATCAATCATTTTTAAGGGAAAATATTTGCATAAAGGAACAATAATTTTTTTCACTCATCCACAGACACATTCTAGGATGTGTTTTGTCGTACTACGACTCATCAGTGTGGCTATAGAGTATGGATTTATTCAAATGTCCACCATTCAGTTAAAATCGTTTTGTTCTGGATCGAAAGTCCAAAATGCTCAGAAATACCATAACTATAGGCAGTCTTTTTTGGGCTATGTGATGAGAAAAAAAAAACTGAAACATCTTTTCAACAAATGTAGCCCAAAATTTGTTTTGACCTGCAAAGACTTAAAGCAAGAACAGATGATTTTTTTCCCTCTCCTAATTTTTGGAGAAAAAAAATGATTTTTTTGAAAGGTGAAGTTTGTTTTTAAGCAGAAAAGATAGGAAAAGAGATGACATGAAAGATTGAAAAACCTGTCTGTCCTACTGGAGAAAACGAAGAAAAACACACTTAAAAAAAGATAATGATGCAATGATGTCACAAGGCTGCTTGAACTAAACCAACAGAAGATCTCAGCACTTAAAGCCTAAATCTCTGCCAAGTCATGAACGGGGATTGGTTTCTGAAGTCTACCAGCCTTATTCCCATTATAATTGTGATAAAACAATAATTTGACAATAAACTTACAAAAGAATTTTTTTTTACCACATCAAACATATATAACAGCTGATTTTGGATATTTGTTAAATTTAAGTTCCTTTCTTTAGAGCAGCAACTCCTCTCCCTAAAGACTTTGGCAAAAGCTTGTATAATGCTGTGTTTGAAAAGTACAAGTCAATGAACATGTCTATACTAATTTATTTTTACCTTTATAACTGATTTTATTGCTAAGGCATCAAAAGCAATGATCACATGAATTTAAACTTGTTTAAAAATTCTTGAGAAAAGAAGATCAACTTACACATCAAGGGCAAAATTCCTGAACTACGCTACTGTGTCACGTTGATTCTAATCTCGTTCCTCTTCAAAACTCAGTATACGGTAAGGATTCCCTCTCAAAAGCACATTGTCTCAAGTTGTTTAGTCTGTGGCTGGTGATCTTCTCAAAATGAAGATGAGGTTGAAGATCTCCGTCAGATTATCACTGAAGATGTTGAGAGGATCATGTAATTATGAATAGACAGGAACGAGTTACACAGAGAAGGGATAGGGAAGAAAAGGAGGGGATATATATATATATATATATATATATATATATATATATATATATATATAGAGAGAGAGAGAGAGAGAGAGAGAGAGAGAGAGAGAGAGAGAGAGAGAGAGAGAGAGAGAGAGAGAGAGAGAGAGTGCCAAAAAACAACTCTAAGGCAAATACACACCTGGTAGCTATAGCAGAGGTAAAAGACACAGTGAAAAATCTGCAAACAATTTCCAAAACTTAAAAAACAAATACATGCATTACATAACTTCGCATGGAGACAGAAGAGATTGTTGTCTTCCTCTTTGGAGACTATGCTTTCTTGTCCTATTGCATTTCAGGAGCGACAAGGACATTCCGTGCCTGTTCTGTCTTGATTCCAAACAGAAAGTAAGGAACCTACCAAAAAGAGAGCACTACAATCTTTACACACAGATGCACAACAGTTTTTGGAGAGCGGTGGGAAAACAAATGCAGTTAAATATTTTAACAATAAACTCAGACATCCATTCCTAGAAATAAAGATAGCAATCATAGCCCCTCCATATTTACATATTCTTCTTGGAATCACACTAAAACATCCCAATCTGATACAAAAGGAAGTCCAAAATAGACACATTCAAATTACAGACGCAACTGGCTCAAAGCTGAAGAAAAGAAAAAACAAATAGTACTTTCAAAAGGAACGCTATACTGGATGATGAGAGCAGAAGAAGAATGTGGAGAAAAGAGGCAAAGAGGAGTTGAAAAAATTGAAAAGACAAAAATAAAGCTCAGAGACAGTACTACAAAAACAAAATAGAAAGACAAGCATATAATGGTGGAAACTTTATAAGTCACCACTGAAGAAAATGATGACATTTTAGGAGTTGCGCTCACTACCAAAGATATGTTTGACACACTTAACTCACATTTTGCAGGCATTCACTCTTTAATCTCAAAAGCCCAACCAGAGGAAACCACATTACAAGCAGAGACTGCAACTTCTGAATACATCAAATTTTACAGACAGTGCTTTCCAAATCGCATCATTGCCAAGCAGCACATTTTAAAAAAGAATAGCACTGATTTTATGCATAGGACAGGTTTTGGACTAGGCTTTCTTAGGGAGCAGGATGGGAACAACTTCACTCAACTGTTTCACGCTTGGCAAGAAGTGTAGCCATAAGAAATGATGAAAATAGAATGAAAATATAGTAGAAAACGCCTTGCTGTTGTCAGCCCCAGAACTCAACGCCCTTGTACCACAGACAAAAACCAGACAACAACAAAAATAGTTAATAAGATACCCCGCAAAAAAAATTTGAAAATGAAATTTTATTAGGAAAATGACATCTATACTGCATGTTTTGCAATTTTTTGTTTAAAAAGTAGTGTGAATTGCATTCCACATATTCAAGCTGCATGTCTTTTCCTACTGCGTGGGTAAAATTCCTGGGAAGAGACAGTGCCCACCCATCTGTGGTGAGCTGTCAGATAATGGTGCTAGATTTATGGGCTTATGGCAAGTTGCTGACAAACTAAAAGTGAACAGAATTTGACTTCATGTTGAGATACGCTGATGACACTGTATTAATTCCAGAAAATAAAGAAGACTTGCGACAATTATTAACGATTTTTGAAGAAGAGAGCAGAAAAAAAGGGTTGCAATTGAATAGCAAAAAGATAGAACTAATGGTGATTAGTCAAAGTTTTAGTCTCCGCACATCAACATCTTTATCAAAGGTAATAAACTCAAGCAAAGGGGTCAATTAAAATACTTGGGTACTTTAATATCAAGTGATGGACGTAACTTACACTGAGCTTCCAGAGAATGAAATCTATACTAACAAATAACCACATCTCAATTCGCACAAAAAGAAGAGCCCAGAAGTGCTCTATTGAACCCATTCTGATATATCAATACAAAGCTTGCACAATTTCAAAACAGTTACAACAGAAACTGGAGACAACAAAATGAGATTCCACAAATCTCATGGACTGTAAAGAAATCAACCAAAACTGTTACAAGAAGCCGACACTACAAGATTCAGCATAAATAGAATAAGTAATCGCCAGGCAACCTTTTTTAGACATGTCAAGAGAAGAGATAAAATACAAAATCCTGTGACAACTGGAATGATTGTACCAAAACAGCATCAAAAGATGTTGGATGGACTATCAAAGTAGGACGAGTGACAGAAGCACTGAAAGTGATGAGGGATAGAGATGTGTGGAAAGTCATGATCGGCAATGCTAAAGAGCACGGCACCTAACTGAATGATTGATGAGTTCAAAAGACAATTTTTCCTTCTGTTGAAGTAGATTTGGATACAGGCGTCAATCTTGCCATTGGACTAAATTTCCCCTTCTCTTCATCTTTTATCATGCTTGTAATGGTACTAGATCTAGAGGTTTAACTATAATAACTCAACGCCCACTTTGGAAATACTTTATATGAAACGAAACAAACTGTGACAGCACAGTAGGCCTTACAAGACTGCGAGCATAGTTATTGTCCAAAAAGCTTTGGTCGATGTGCTCTCACGGTTGTGGAAACCTGCTCAGCAGTAAAAAAAATGCTTGGACAGTTGCGTAAGACGCTTCCAGTGTGTAAAAATCAACTGATCAATGCTGCTCTTATGGCATAAAACAATTAAAACATCATAACAATACCTCTCGAATAATGATGGGGCCCATAGAGGGCAGGTGCACAACACAATGGCCAGAGAGACTAAATCAAATGTCGTGTTTTCCTGTTTGCTGAAGATGGGTGAGATTGAGGCACTAATAACATACAGCACCTGCAATGTTTCACATAAGCAAAAATTTTCGTTCAATTTAATTTTAAGAAGCACCCTGTTAAAATTTTTTTTCACAAAATACTTAAGTTTATAAAAAAGGAAGAAAAAATAAACACTACTCTGAAATACAGACTTATCAATGCCAGATCAATAAAAAAAATTTAAAGTGCTAAAATGTGACTTGTGCATGTTAAAATATACTAAATTTACTTTGATTTTTTTAAACATATTCATAAATCATTGTTTACACAAAAATCTGAAGTTTAAAAGAAATAAACAGCTAAAGTGTTCAATTATATAACTCTCTTAAGAAGCCTATAATAGTGAAATATCTCATTCAAAAAGCTTATTTAATTTCAATATGGCTTTTTTCAATTCTTTCAGCTTCCCTCTTCAAACATAATTTTTCTCTAACAATGATTTGAAATCTTGATACCTAAGGTTATTTGTTAAAAATATTTGTATACTGTGCCAGCTCTAGTAATCCATAAAATAAACATATCTTAAACAAAATGCAATCAGCACCATAAAAAATATACATTGTGATGTTTAAAAGAAAAGTCTTGTCAGTTTTTCCAATCTCATTTACAAGACAGCCCAACGTGTCTTCATAATGCGTGAAAAGCATATCAAGGAAAATTTGATAACAATGCCAATACTTCGAAAATGTTTGTGCTGTAAAAATTTGAAATTGATTCCACATAACTTGACAATCTGGTATGAATTTGATGCCTACTTTTGTTTTTAAATAAAGAAAACTATAAAAAAAAATATGACTGAGTATTTGTCCTCTCTGTTGTTGGAACTGAATGACACTTCTTAGACAATGTTTTAAATAATTAATGAGAGCCACAGAGGGTTTTTAAACAAGATTCCTCAATTAAAATCCATTAAAAAAAAGTATCAGTTTAGTTAGCTTATGATACTTACACAACTGCTGCTTTCTGTGACTAAGACTGCTGGCTCTATATTTTCTCATTAAATCTCAACAGCCAAAAACCTTGTGGATTCAAAGAAAACCCTTTACTTTCTAATTTATCTTAGATATATATATATACAAATTTAAAGGATAGAAATTGGTTTTGGTTCCTAGCCACAAGATTGTTGATGCTAATGCGAACAAACCTGGAATCATTGACTTGTTTAAGTCTTCCCTCTTTGGGTCTCATAGGCCTGGAAGATGCCAAAGATGATCAGGATACCCTTGCTCACTGATGCAGGAATCCTTTGTAAACCACATTGCTGGTATATACTTCATGGCCGGAATAGATTTTAAGGCTGTCTTTTGAGCCAACACGACTCATGGCAACATAGAGTTTCCCATGTGAAAAGAAATCCTGTTTCAAATAAATGCCTACATGTGATAGAGTGTGACCCTGAGCTTTATTAGCAGTGATGGCAAAGGCAGGTCGAACAGGAAATTCCTTTCTTTTCATGTGAAAGGGAAAAATGTTGTCTGAGGGGATTATTGGGATTCTTGGAATGAATATATATTCGCTTTCCAGCATGGGGTCCACAGGCATCAATGATGTGGTCATGTAAATGTTCAATGACATATGGTGTTTCGTTGCAGTGGTCATTTACTGGGTCCAGATTACGCAACAGCATGATGATGCTGTGCTTTTTTAGCTGTAATATGTGAGGCAGCATTCGTTAGGGACACAGCGTGTTGAGAAAACTTCATATGGGGTAAATTTTCAGGTGTTTATTTTCTTCCACAAAATCATTGCTCCTGTACACTTTGACATCTCCAGGAAATGTGTTCATGATGGTGTTTTTGATGGCATCTACTTCACTGTTGGTAGGACAAATGATTGACTGTGATGCTAGCCAAGTTGCGCACTTGTTCTCAATACCAAAAACAAAGTCCAGAAGCTCTGTTTCATTTTCTACTGTCATGTCATCTGGAAGTTTGATGAAAAAATTTCATTTGTTTTTGTGCTGTTCTTCTTTACCATCTCCAATGCTAAGAAGGAAATCTGCAGATTGTGAAAACTCTCCTCTTTTTTGTGCTCGACACTTTTTTTTCTTATAACCTTGCCCCTTGATCTGAGATCTACTTTTAGATGAAATGAACTTAACAGTCTTATTTCTTTTAATACTGTGCATAGAGGATCTAATGTGTAAAGATACATTCCTTCTTTTACAAACATCAAAATCAAAATCTCCGAATGCTCTTTCCCCCACAAGATTTGTAAGAGGATAGTGCATAAGGTGCTCTTTCATACATTCATCCATATCTTCAAATTTACCACCAGGCAAAAAATCTTCAAGTTGACGTTTGGTGACTCCTAAAGCCTCCACACACATATATTTGAGACATCTTGTGATGATTTCAACATCATTGTTTAGTACAAAATCATGAACTTAGTGAAATCTTGGTGCTTTGGTGACTAGGTCGCCATCAAAAACAGAAAAAAAAAATTTGGGGTGAGTAAATCAGACGGATCATCAATCCACTTTTCAAAATTAGTGACCATCTTTTTCAAATAATGGTGAAAATTAAAGTATTCAACATCACTATTGATAAGTTTCCAGTATGGCCCTGTTATTTTAATAAAAAATAGTGCAACAGCACACACCATGCACATCAATGTTTTGTCTTGCACATCAGGTGAGACACTATGAATTTTTCTATTTGGATTTTCATGCAGAACACCTGATGAAAAAAACTGAACCACTGTAGGCAAATGAAAAATTAGAGAAGCAACTTCCTCAAAAAAGCAGTTAAATTTATTTCCCTTGAAATAAGGTATCACAGAATTTGCGATAAAAGTTGTCCACTGAACACGACATTCTGATTTCTGATTCCCTCTTGGACCCAGTATATCACAAGCAGTTCTAATCACTCGACTCACACAACTTTCTGACCCCTCATTGAACCCGTCATATTTTGCATTCTGATCTCTCCCAAACTTCTGTCTCTCACTCTCTAATTCTTTCTCAACCTTACAGATAGCCTTCTCACATGTACTGCTCATACCAAGAAGGAAATGCGCATTACAATGTAAAAAGTGAACATGGACATCCCTTCCTAACTCAGTCCTGATAAAGTCAGCAAAAATACTTCAAACACTTCATGGCTGCTGCCCTGTCTGTCATAACACTCGTTATTTTAGACAACAAGTCAAAAGTTACTTTTTTAAGGTCTACATTTGACATCAGAGAATATGTTTCTGATAACTTCTGGATAATATTTGAAGTAATTTCAAGTAAAGTACTTGCATTTTCCCTAGCAACAGGAATATAGCCTAAGTAAGATGTGTCACCTACACTGGTTGATATCTGATGACCAACAATTTTCTTTTGGTCAAGAGAAGTTCCATCAGAATGAATTTTAGCATGATTAGATTTAAGTATATTTTCAACAACTTGCATTTATGACAGGGCATATCCATCATCCATCATATTTAGAACAGTTTGTTTACACGGGAGTTTATCTTTAATTTCAGTGCCAAAAATATATTCAGCTACTATTTGAATTGCCTCAAAAACATTTGCAGCTGATACACCACAATCAGCTTAAAGAGATATAACTGCTTGCCTAACATTGTCAGTGTAGACATTATCTTTGCCACCTTTAATAAGGACTGGCGATTTACAATTACAATCTAGTTCAGACTTATCAAGTTCATAAATAGGATTAGGAGCATTAAGGACTGCCATTTCTTCTTTAAATTTTTTAAGCTTTAGATTAAGCATATATCAATTTCACTAAATAATTTTGCTTTTTCTTTTTTGTGCTGTTTACACAAAGACACAGTGTTATTTTTATGTATAAGTTTCAATGACTTCAGCTCATTGTCTTTAATCGAAATAGATTCTTTCAGTTTTTCAATGCAACTTGCAAAACCTTCACAATTTCTCTTATATTTGTCAACAAAGTTCTGAAGTTTCTTCTTTTCACAAGATAAGTCCTTAAGAGCAGATTCAAGAATTTTCACTTTTTCTTCATGTTCCGAAATAGCCCTTAAGAGTCCATTAACAATTTTGTTTGTGTCACATTCACTCTCAAATTGCTTTTCTTTGAAACAGGTGAGGGGTTAGAAAAAGTATAAGCAGAAGTGCTAAAATCAGGCCGGGTAATTATATTGTCAGTAATGTTGCTGTCTGGAATGGTGAACAAACACTCCATAAAACGTTCGAAATCCTCAGGTCTCTTTCCTTTTGAAGACGACAGCTTCAAGTAGGAGTCCATCAGTTTTTTTATACTGTAGTCCACTTTGGAAAAATTCACAGATTTCTCTGTTTCTAAAGTTAACTGAACAATCCATTTTCTGGAAATTTCCAAAGAAAACCCAATATCCTTTCGCGCCCTAACATGGCTAAGTCCCCTCCCCCAGCCCCTACCTCGCCCTTACACGGCTAAGCCCCTCCCCCAGCCCCTACCTCGCCCTAACACGGCTAAGCCCCTCCCCCAGCCCCTACCTCGCCCTCACACGGCTAAGCCCCTCCCCCAGCCCCTACCTCGCCCTCACACGGCTAAGCCCCTCCCCGAGCCCCTACCTCGCCCTCTCACGGCTAAATCCCCTCCTCCAGCCCCTACCTCGCCCTCACCAGGCTAAATCCCCTCCCTCAGCACCTACCTCGCACTCACCGGGCTAAGTCCTCTCCCCCAGCCCCTACCTCGCCCAAACATGGGTAAGTCCCCTCCCCCAGCTCCTACCTCGCCCTCACCCGACTAAATCCGATCCCCTGGCCCCTACCTCGCCCTCACCCAACTAAGTCCCTTCCCCCAGCCCCTACCTCGCCCTAACACGGCTAAGACCCTTCCCCCAGCCCCTACCTCGCCCTCATTCAGCTAATTCTCTCCCCCAGCCCTTACCTTGCCCTTACACGGCTAAATCCCCTCCCCAAGCCCCTACCTCCCCTCACCCGCCTAAGTCCCCTCCTCCAGCCCCTACCTCGCCCACACACGTATAAATCCCCTCCTTCAGCCCCTATCTCGAACTCACGCGGCTAAGTCCCCTTCCCAAGCCCCTACCTCGCGATCATACGGCTAAGTCCCCTCTCCCAGCCCCTACCTCCCCTCACCCGGCTAAGTCCCCCCCCCCCCGCCCCTACCTCGACCTCACCCGGCTAAGTCTCCTCCCCCCGCCCCTACTCCACCATCACCAGGCTATGTTCCCTCTCTCAGCCCCTACCTCGCCCTCACAAGGCTAAGTCCCCTCCTCCAGCCCCTACCTCGCCCTCACGTGGCTAAGTCCCCTCCCCCAGCTCCTACCTAGCCGTCACATGGTAAGTCCCCTCCCCCAGCCCCTACCTCGCCTAAACAGGGGTAAGTCCCCTCACCCGGCCAATACCTCGCCCTCACCCGACTAAATCTGATCCCCCAGCCCCTACCTCGCCCTCACCCAACTAAGTCCCCTGTCCCAGCCCCAACCTCGCCCTCACCCGACTAAGTCTCCTTCCCGAGCCCCTACCTCGCCATCACACGGCAAAGTCCCCTCTCCCAGCAGCTAACTTGCCCTCTCCCGGCTAAGCCCATCCCCCAGCCCCTACCTAGCCCTCACCCGGCTCAATCCCCTCCCATAGCCCCTACCTTGCACTAACACGGCTAAGTCCCCTCTCCCAGCCCCAACCTCGCCCTCAACCGGCTAAGTCCCCTCTCCCAGCCCCAACCTCGACCTCAACCGGCTGAGTCCCCTCCCCCAGCCCCTACCTCGCCCTTACACAGCTAAGTCCCCTCCCCCAGCCCCTATCTCGAACTCACTCGGCTAAGTCCCCTCCCCCAGCCCCTACGTCGCCAAAACAGAGCTGTCCCCTCCCCCAGGTTATACCTTGCCCTCACATGACTTAATCCGCTCCCCCAGACTCTACCTCGCCCTCACCCGGCTGTCCCCTCCCCCAGCTTCTACCTCGCCCTCACACGGCTAAGTCCCTCCCCCCACCCCCCCCCCAGCCCCTATCTCCACCTCACCCGGCTGAATCTTTTCCCCCAGCCCCTACCTCGCCCTCACACCGCTAAGTCCCCTCCCTCAGCCCCTACTCTACCATCACCCGGCTATGTTCCCTGTCCCAGCCCCTACCTTGCCCTCACACGGCTAAGTCCCCTCCACCAGCCCCTACCTGGCCCTCACACGGCTAAATCCCCTCCCCCAGCCCCTACCTCGCCCTCACACCGCTAAGTCCCCTCCCTCAGCCCCTACTCTACCATCACCCGGCTATGTTCCCTGTCCCAGCCCCTACCTTGCCCTCACACGGCTAAGTCCCCTCCACCAGCCCCTACCTGGCCCTCACACGGCTAAATCCCCTCCTCCAGCCCCTACCTCGCCCTCACGTGGCTAAGTCCCTTCCCCCAGCCCCTACCTAGCCCTCACATGGTAAGTGTCCTCCCCCAGCCCCTACCTCGCCCAAACAGGGGTAAGTACCCTCTCCGAGCCCATACCTCACCCTCACCCGACTAAATCTAAAAAAAAATCTAAAGGGAAAAAAAAAGTAAACTCAATTTGTTTTGCATTCAAATCATTGAAAAAGAAGTTTGGTAGAAAGTTTTGGAAAATAATGATTAAACAAGCAAATAAACATTTCTGTCCATCTACAGTCTGTAGGAAGAGAAGGAGTTTACAGATCCGGAGTCTTTTTAGAGGAGTAGCTAACCAATATGTAAAAATTGTAGATAGCAGCTGACCTGGCCTTTTTGATTCATGTTGTTGACAGTTCCGGGTCCATCTAATTCTTGTAGATCTTAATGTTCATTCCTCCAGGTCTCTTCCTCACTGTACTCTTGTCTTCTCCCCATGGAGAATCTTAGCTAACCAGTCACTGAACTCTTTTCCAGCTTCTTTTCATGCTTCTTAATTTAAGGTCTTTTGCGTCTTTGCCTTCTGTAATCTGGAAATAATATCAAAATATGACTAATTTCAATTGCCAAAAACAGTTTTACCTGGCAAAATAAAATGAAAAAAAAATAGGAGAAAGCAAACCCATTCATTTTTAAATGCATATATATACCATTGTAGCTGAATGGTCTTTTTTATTTGTTTTTTATAGTTCTTAGCCTGCTTTCCTGTAGATCCTGATCCCCATTGGCCAGTTCGCCTGAAGAATGTTGTCCACTTATCTCTTTTTTCATTCTCGTGTTGTCTTCTGGCCATGATGATATCTAGCGTAAGGGTCGCAGGTAACTCTTCGAACTGCCTTTCTTGATCCTTAACTTCTTGTCTTTCCATCTTTGCCTTCTGTGATCTTAAAACCTAATATCATGTTGTAACTTATTTCAAAATTGGAGAAAACTTTTGCTACACAAAAAAAAGAGGAAAAATAGGAAATAGGAGAAAAAATTTTTTATTCAATTTTCTTTGCATATAACATTAAAAAGGAAAATTGGGAGAAACATTCGAAAATATTTGTTTATTTTTACCGTTTGAAAAAAGGCTGTAATATCCAAAGATATAAAAGCAGAATGTAAATCAAATCTGTTTAAAAAAAAATGTGACTGGAATGGAGGATATCAGCAGGTTTTTATCTATACTAAAAAGAATCTAAGAATCTAAGGGACAAAAATACAAAAAAATAATTTTTAAAGTCCCTTTCATGGTTGGTGCAAGCAAAGGAGTTGAAGGCCATATGATTCTGACAAGAAAAGCAGCTGCCTTACCTGTGACAATTGTTCTTTACAATGACGATGTCATTTAGCACATGTTGTTTACACTTGTATAATTTTTTGTTTCTTTAGTTTGTGGTCCATGTAGTTCTTGAATGACTCAATGATTTACTCCTCCAGGTC
>JAWDGP010003290.1:0-27509 GCA_033675545.1 Elysia crispata | reverse complement strand
TTTGGTCGTTTGTTTGCCGGAAAAGATGATTAGGAAGTTTTTCTGGGGTAAGGAGAAGGAGTAAAGAACAAAAGAAAAGTAATTTTAAGAAAAAGGTGTTAAGCGCGTTTCTTTAGGCATTATGGGTGGGAAAGACGGAGTGTATGTGGGTAGGTGTATGTGTTCGCGTAATCAGGGGGGAAAAAAGGTAATTTGAAAAAAATGAAACTTGCGCACCTTCGTGGCAGTTTTGGGCACTTTAAGTCGGAATTTCGAAAAAAAAGGTAAGTGGTAATTTTTCCGATTACGAGGAGCGGTAGGATGCAACAGAGGAAAAAAAAAAAAAAAGAAAAATTTTTTATGGGACGTTTTCCATTGCGGTTTTCCTATTTCCGGTGAGAAAAAGGGCGGAAAAAGTAAGTGGTTTTGTTTTTTTCCGTAGAGGGAGAGGGAAATGTGAAATAAATTATAAAAAAAAAGAAAATTTTTTTTTTATCATTTAGGGAACTTTTTTGACTAGGTTTGGTCGTTTGTTTGCCGGAAAAGATGATTAGGAAGTTTTTCGGGGGTAAGGAGAAGGAGTAGAGAACAAAAGAAAAGTAATTTTAAGAAAAAAGTGTTAAGCGCGTTTCTTTAGGCATTATGGGTGGGAAAGACAGAGTGAATGTGGGTAGGTGTATGTGTTCGCGTAATCACGGGGGAAAAAAGGTAATTTGAAAAAAATGAAAGTTGCGCACACTTAGCGGCAGTTTTGGGCACTTTAAGTCGGAATTTCGAAAAAAAAGGTGGGTGGTAATTTTTCCGATTACGAGGAGCGGTAGAGTGCAAAAAAGTCAAAAAAAAAATTTTTTTGATAGGACGTTTTCCCTTGCGGTTTTCCTATTTCCGGTGATAAAAAGGGCGGAAAAAGTAAGTGGTTTTGTTTTTTTTCCGTCAGGGGAGAGGGGAAAAAAGTGAAATAAATTATAAAAAAAAAGAAAATTTTTTTTTGTCCTTTTGGGAGCTTTTTCACTATTTTTGGTCGTGAATTTGCCGGAAAAGATGATAAGGAAGTGTTTCGGGGGTAAGGAGATGGAGTAGAGAGCAGAAAAAAAGTAATTTTAAGAAAAAGGTTTTAAGCGCGTTTTTTAGGCGTTATGGGTCGGAAAACGGAGTGTGTGTGGGTAGGTGTATGTGTTCGCGTAATCACATCGGAAAAAAGATAATTTGTGAAAAAAATGAAACTTGAGCACGCTTAGCGGCATTGTAGGGCACTTTAAGTCGGAATTTCGAAAAAAAAAATGTAACTGGTAATTTTTCCCATTACGAGGAGCGGTAGGATGCAAAAAAGTCAAAAAAAAAAAAAAGAAAAAAATTTTGTTTAAAAGGACGTTTTCCCTTGCGGTCTTCTTATTTCCGGTGATAAAAAGGGCGGAAAAAGTAAGTGGTTTTGTTTTTTTCCGTAAGGGGAGAGGGAAAATGTGAAAAAAATTTTTAAAATAAAGAAAATTCTTTTTCTCCTTTAGGGAGCTTTTTCACCATTTTTCGTCGTTAGTTTGCCGGAAAAGATGACTAGGGAGTGTTTCGGGGGTAAGGAGAAGGAGCAGAGAGCAAAAAAAAGTAATTATAAGAAAAAGGTGTTAAGCGCTTTTTTCAGGCATTATGGCTCAGAAAAACGGAGTATGTGTGGGTAGGTGTATGTATTCGAGTAATCACGGAGGGAAAAAGGTAATGTGAAAAAAATGAAATTTGCGCACACTGAGCGGCAGTTTTGGGCATTTTAAGTCGAAATTTCGAAAAATAAAAGGTAAGTGGTATTTTTTTCCGATTACGAGGAGCGGTAGGATGCAAAAATAGTAAAAAAAAAAAAAAAAGAAAAAATTTCTTAATGGGACGTTTTCCCTTCCGGTTTTTCTATTTCCGGTGATAAAAAGTGCGGAAAAAGTGAGTGGTTTTGTTTTTTTTACGTAAGGAGAGAGGGAAAATGTGAAAAAAAAAAAAAAAAAAATTTTTTTTTCTCCTTTAGGGAGCTTTTTCACCATTTTTGGTCGTTAATGTGCCGGAAAAGATGATAAGGAAGTGTTTCGAGTTAAGGAGAAGAAGTAGAGAGCAAAAAAAAAGTAATTTTAAGAAAAAGGTGTTAAGCGCGTTTCTTAGGCATTATGGGTAGGAAAAACGGAGTGTGTTTGGGTAGGTGTATGTTTTCGCGTAATCACGGCGGAAAAATTTAATTTGTAAAAAATGAAACTTGAGCGCGCTTAGCGGCATTTTAGGGCACTTTAAGTCGGAATTTCGAAAAAAAAGGTAAGTGTTAATTATTCAGATTACGAGCGAGCATGTAGGATGCAAAAGTAAAAAAAAAAAAAAGAAAAATTTCTTACGGGACGTTTTCCCTTGCGGTTTTCCTATTTCCGGTGATAAAAGGGCGGAAAAAGTAAGTGGTTTTGTTTTTTTCCGTAAGGGGAGAGGGAAAATGTGAAATAGATTATAAAAAAAAGAAAATTTTTTTTTCTCCTTTAGAGAGCTTTTTCACTATTTTTGGTGGTTGTTTGCCGGAAAAGATGATTAGGAAGTGTTTCGGGGGTAAGGAGAAGGAGTAGAGAGCAAAAAAAAGTAATTTTAAGAAAAAGGTGTAAAGCGCGTTTTTTACACATTATGGGTCGGAAAAACGGAGTGTGTGTGGGTAGATGATGTGTTCGTGTAATCACGGCGGAAAAAGGTAATTTGTAAAAAAATGAACCTTGAGCGCTCTTAGCGGCATTTTAGAGCACTTTAAGTCGGAATTTCGAAAAAAAAGGTAAGTGGTAATTTTTCCGATTACGAGGAGCGGTAGGATGCAAAAAAGGAAAAAAAAAAAAAAATTAATGTGACGTTTTCCCTTGCGGCTTTCCTATTTCCGGTGACAAAAAGGGCGGAAAAAGTATGTAGTTTTGTTTTTTTCCGTGAGAGGAGAGGGAAAATGTTAAATAAATTATAAAAAAAAAGAAAATTTTTTTTCTCTCCTTTAGGGAGCTTTTTCACTATTTTTGGTCGTTCTTTTAGCGGAAAAGATGATTAGGAAGTGTTTCGGGGGTAAGGAGAAAGAGTAGAGAGCAAAAAAAAGTAATTTTTAGAAAAAGGTGTTAAGCGCGCCTTTTTTTAGCATTTTGTGGTTAGGAAAAACGGAGTGTGTTTGGGAAGGTGTAATATGTCCGCGTAATCACGGCGGGAAAAAGGTAATTTGTAAAAGTATGAAACTTGAGCGCGCTTAGCGGCATTTTTTAGGGTCCTTTAAGTCGGAATTTCGAAAAAAAAAGGTAAGTGATGCCGAATTTTTCCGATTACGATGAGCGGTAGGGTGCAAAAAAGTCAAAAAAAAAGGAAGAAAAAAAAATTTTGTACGGGACGTTTTCCTTTGCGGTTTTTCTATTTCCGATGATAAAAGGTCGGAAAAAGTAAGTGGTTTTTTTTTTTTCCGTAATTGGATAGAAAAAATGTGAAATAAATTTTAAAAAAAAGAAAATTTTTTTTTCTCCTTTAGGGAGCTTTTTCACTATTTTTGGTCGTTAGGTTCCCGGAAAAGATGATTAGGAAGTGTTTCGGGGGTAAGGAGAAGGAGTAGAGAGCAAAAAAAAGTAATTTTTAGAAAAAGGTGTTAAGCGCGTTTTTTCAGCATTTTGGTTAGGAAAAACGGAATGTGTTTGGGAAGGTATATGTGTCCGCAGAATCACGGCGGGAAAAAGGTAATTTGTAAAATATGAAACTTGAGCGCGCTTAGCGGCATTTTAGGGCACTTTAAGTTGGAATTTCGAAAAAAAGGTAAGTTGTAATTTTTCCGATTACGAGGAGCGGTAGGATGCAAAAAAGAAAAAAAAAAAAAAAAAAAAAAAAAAAAAAAAAAAAAAAAAAAAAAAAAGAAAAATTTTTCATGGGACATTTTCCCTTGAGGTTTTCCTATTTCCGGTGACACAAAGGGCCTAAAAAGTAAGTGGTTTTGTTTTTTTCAGTAAGGGGAGAGTGAAAATGTTAAATAAGTTATAAAAAAAAAGAAAATTTTTTTTCTCTCCTTTAGGGAGGTTTTTCACTATTTTTGGTCGTTAGGTTGTCGGAAAAGATAATTAGGAAGTGTTTCGGGGGTAAGGAGAAGGAGTAGAGAGCAAAAAAAAGTAATTTTTAGAAAAAGGTGTTAAGCGCGTTTTTTCAGCGTTGTGGTTAGGAAAAACGGAGTGTGTTTGGGAAGGTGTATGTGTCCGCGTAATCACGGCGGGAAAAAGGTAATTTGTAAAATATGAAACTTGAGCGCGCTTAGCGGCATTTTAGGGTACTTTAAGTCGGAATTTCGAAAAAAAAGGTAAGTGGCAATTTTTCCGATTACGAGGAACGGTAGGGTGCAAAAAAGTCAAAAAAAAAGAAGAAAAAAATAATTTTGTACGGGACGTTTTCCTTTGCGGTTTTTCTATTTCCGGTGATAAAAGGGCGGAAAAAGTAAGTGGTTTTGTTTTTTTCCGTAATTGGAGAGGAAAAATGTGAAATAAATTTAAAAAAAAAGAAAATTTTTTTTCTCCTTTAGGGAGGTTTTTCACTATTTTTGGTCGTTAGGTTCCCGGAAAAGATGATTAGGAAGTGTTTCGGGGGTAAGGAGAAGGAGAAGAGAGCAAAAAAAAGTAATTTTTAGAAAAAGGTGTTAAGCGCATTTTTTTAGCATTTTGGTTAGGAAAAACAGAGTGTGTTTGGGAAGGTATATGTGTCCGCAGAATCACGGCGGGAAAAAGGTATTTTGTAAGATATGAATTTTGAGCGCGCCTAGCGGCATTTTAGGGCACTTTAAGTCGGAATTTCGAAAAAAAGGTAAGTGGTAATTTTTCCGATTATAAGGAGCGTAGGATGCAAAAAATTAAAAAAAAAAAAAAAAAAAAAAAAAATAAGAAAAATTTTTCATGGGACATTTTCCCTTGAGGTTTTCCTATTTCCGGTGACACAAAGGGCGGAAAAAGTAAGTGGTTTTTTTTTTTCCGTAAGGGGAGAGGAAAAATGTGAAATAAATTATAAAACAAAGAAAATTTATTTTTGTCCTTTTTGGGAGCTTTCTTGAACATTTTTGGTCGTTTGTTTGCCCGAAAAGATGATTAGGAAGTGTTTCGGGGGTAACGAGAAGGAGCAGAGAGCAAAAAAAAGTAATTTTTAGAAAAAGGTGTTAAGCGCGTTTTTTTAGCATTGTGGTTAGGAAAAACGGAGTGTTTTTGGGAAGGTGTATGTGTCCGCGTAATCACGGCGGGAAAAAGGTAATTTGTAAAATATGAAACTTGAGCGCGCTTAGCGGCATTTTAGGGTACTTAAAGTCGGAATTTCGAAAAAAAGGTAAGTGGCAATTTTTCCGATTACGAGGAGCGGTAGGGTGCAAAAAAGTCAAAAAAAAAAGAAGAAAAAAAAATTTTTACGGGACGTTTTACTTTGCGGTTTTTTTATTTCCGATGATAAAAGGGCGGAAAATGTAAGTGGTTTTGTTTTTTTCCGTAAGGGGAGAGGAAAAATGTGAAATAAATTATAAAAAACAGAAAATTTATTTTTGTCCTTTTTGGGAGCTTTCTTGACCATTTTTGGTCGTTTGTTTTCCGGAAAAGATGATTAGGAAGTACTTCGGGGGTAACGAGAAGGAGTGTAGAAAAAAAAAAGTAATTTAAAGAAAAAGGTGTTAAGCGCGTTTTTTAGGCATTATGGGTCGGAAAGACGGAGAGTATGTGTTCAAGTAATCACGGCGGAAAAAAAGGTAATTTGTAAAAAATGAAACTTCAGCGCGCTTAGCGGCAGTTTTGGGCACTTTAAGTCGGAATTTCGAAAAAAAAAGGTAAGTGGCAATTTTTCCGATTACGAGGAACGGTAGTGTGCAAAAAAGTCAAAAAAAAAGAAGAAAAAAATAATTTTGTACGGGACGTTTTCCTTTGCGGTTTTTCTATTTTCAGTGACACAAAGGGCGGAAAAAGTAAGTGGTTTTTTTTTTTTCCGTAAGGGGAGAGGAAAAATGTGAAATAAATTATAAAAGAAAGAAAATTTATTTTTGTCCTTTTTGGGAGCTTTCTTGAACATTTTTGGTCGTTTGTTTGCCCGAAAAGATGATTAGGAAGTGTTTCGGGGGTAACGAGAAGGAGCAGAGAGCAAAAAAAAGTAATTTTTAGAAAAAGGTGTTAAGCGCGTTTTTTTAGCATTGTGGTTAGGAAAAACGGAGTGTGTTTGGGAAGGTGTATGTGTCCGCGTAATCACGGCGGGAAAAAGGTAATTTGTAAAATATGAAACTTGAGCGCGCTTAGCGGCATTTTAGGGTACTTTAAGTCGGAATTTCGAAAAAAAAAGGTAAGTGGTAATTTTTTCGATTACGCGGAGTGGAAGGATGCAAAAAAGTAAAAAAAAAAAAAAAAAGAAAAATTTTTAATGGGACATTTTCCCTTGCGGTTTAACTATTTCCGGTGACAAAAAGGGCGGAAAAAGTATGTGGTTTTGTTTTTTCCGTGAGAGGAGAGGGAAAATGTTAAATAAATTATAAAAAAAAGAAAATTTTTTTTCTCTCCCTTAGGGAGCTTTTTCATTAATATTTGGTCGTTAGGTTGCCGGAAAAGATGATTAGGAAGTGTTTCGGGGGTAAGGAGAAGGAGCAGAGAGCAAAAAAAAGTAATTTTTAGAAAAAGGTGTTAAGCGCATTTTTTCAGCATTTTGGTTAGGAAAAACGGAGTGTGTTTGGGAAGGTATATGTGTCCGCAGAATCACGGCGGGAAAAAGGTAATTTGTAAAATATGAATTTTGAGCGCGCCTAGCGGCATTTTAGGGCACTTTAAGTCGGAATTTCGAAAAAAAGGTACGTGGTAATTTTTTCGATTACAAGGAGCGGAAGGATGCAAAAAATTAAAAAAAAAAAAAAAAAAAAAAAATAAGAAAAATTTTTCATGGGACATTTTCCCTTGAGGTTTTAATATTTCCGGTGACACAAAGGGCGGAAAAAGTAAGTGGTTTTGTTTTTTTCCGTAAGGGGAGAGGAAAAATGTTAAATAAATTATAAAACACAGAAAATTTATTTTTGTCCTTTTTGGGAGCTTTCTTGATCATTTTTGGTCGTTTGTTTGATGGAAAAGATGATTAGGAAGTGTTTCGGGGGTAACGAGAAGGAGTGTAGAAAAAAAAAAAGTAATTTAAAGAAAAAGGTGTTAAGCGCGTTTTTTAGGCATTATGGGTCGGAAAGACGGAGTGTGTGTGGGTAGGTGTATGTGTTCGCGTAATCACGGCGGAAAAAAGGTAATTTGTAAAAAAT
Organism: Elysia crispata; assembly: GCA_033675545.1. NCBI lineage: Eukaryota > Metazoa > Mollusca > Gastropoda > Plakobranchidae > Elysia > Elysia crispata. Next base: position 20,275 of record JAWDGP010003290.1, on the reverse strand, counting down.
GAAACTTCAGCGCGCTTAGCGGTAGTTTTGGGCACTTTAAGTCGGAATTTCGAAAAAAAAAGGTAAGTGGTAATTTTTCCGATTACGAGGAGCGGTAGGATGCAAAAAAGTAAAAAAAAAAAAAAAAAAAAGAAAAATTTTTAATGGGACATTTTCCCTTGCGGTTTTCCTATTTCCGGTGACAAAAAGGGCGGAAAAAGTATGTGGTTTTGTTTTTTCCGTGAGAAGAGAGGGAAAATGTTAAATAAATTATAAAAAAAAGAAAATTTTTTTTCTCCCCTTTAGGGAGCTTTTTCACTGTTTTTGGTCGTTAGGTTCCCGGAAAAGATAATTAGGAAGTGTTCCGGGAGTAAGGAGAAGGAGTAGAGAGCAAAAAAAAGTAATTTTTAGAAAAAGGTGTTAAGCGCGTTTTTTCAGCATTTTGGTTAGGAAAAACGGAGTGTGTTTGGGAAGGTATATGTGCCTGTAGAATCACGCCGGGAAAAAGGTAATTTGTAAAATATGAAACTTGAGCGCGCTTAGCGGCATTTTAGGGCACTTTAAGTCGGAATTTCGAAAAAAAGGTAAGTGGTAATTTTTCCGATTACGAGGAGCGGTAGGATGCAAAAAAGTAAAAAAAAATAAAAAAAAAAATAAAAAAAAATTAAAATTTTTCATGGGACATTTTCCCTTGAGGTTTTCCTATTTCCGGTGACACAAAGGGCGGAACAAGTAAGTGGTTTTGTTTTTTTTCCGTAATTGGAGAGGAAAAATGTGAAATAAATTATAAAAAACAGAAAATTTATTTTTGTCCTTTTTGGGAGCTTTCTTGACCATTTTTGGTCGTTTGTTTGCCGGAAAAGATGAATAGGAAATGTTTCGGGGGTAACGAGAAGGAGTGGAGGAAAAAAAAAAGTAATGTAAAGAAAATGCTGTTAAGCGCGTTTGTGAGGCATTATGGGTCGGAAAGACGGAGTGTTTGTGGGTAGGTGTATGTGTTCGCGGAATCACGGCGGAAAAAAGGAAATTTTTAAAAAGTGAAACTTGAGCGCGCTTAGCGGCAGTTTTGGGCACTTTAAGTTGGCATTTCGTAAAAAAAAGATAAGTGGCAATTTTTTCGATTACGCGGAGCGGTAGGATGCAAAAAAGTAAAAAAAAAAAAAAAAAAAAGAAAAATTTTTAATGGGACGTTTTCCCTTGCGGTTTTCCTATTTCCGGTGACAAAAAGGGCGGAAAAAGTATCTGGTTTTGTTTTTTGTCGTGAGAGGAGAGGGAAAATGTTAAAAAAATTTAAAAAAAAAAAGAAAATTTTTTTTTCTCTCCTTTAGGGAGCTTTTTCACTATTTTTGGTCGTTCGTTTGCCGGAAAAGATGATTAGGAAGTGTTTCGGGGGTAAGGAGAAGGAGTAGAGAGCAAAAAAAAGTAATTTTTAGAAAAAGGTGTGAAGCTCGTTTTTTCAGCATTTTGGTTAGGAAAAACGGAGTGTGTTTGGGAAGGTGTATGTGTCCGCGTAATCACGGCGGGAAAAAGGTAATTTGTAAAATATGAAACTTGAGCGCGCTTAGCGGCATTTTAGGGTCCTTTAAGTCGGAATTTCGAAAAAAAAGGTAAGTGGCAATTTTTCCGATTAGGATGAGCGGTAGGGTGCAAAAAAGTCAAAAAAAAAGAAGAAAAAACAATCTTGTACGGGACGTTTTCCTTTGCGGTTTTTCTATTTCCGGTGATAAAAGGTCGGAAAAAGTAAGTGGTTTTGTTTTTTTCCGTAATTGGAGAGGACAAATGTGAAATAAAATTAAAAAAAAAGAAAATTTTTTTTTCTCCTTTAGGGAGCTTTTTTGACCATTTTTGGTCGTTAGGTTCCCGGAAAAGATGATTAGGAAGTGTTTCGGGGGTAAGGAGAAGGAGTAGAGAGCAAAAAAAAAGTAATTTTTAGAAAAAGGTATGAAGCTCGTTTTTTCAGCATTTTGGTTAGGAAAAACGGAGTGTGTTTGGGAAGGTGTATGTGTCCGCAGACTCACGGCAGGAAAAAGGTAATTTGTAAAAAATGAAACTTGAGCGCGCTTAGCGGCATTTTAGGGCACTTTAAGTCGGAATTTCGAAAAAAAAGGTAAGTGGTAATTTTTTCGATTACGCGGAGCGGTAGGATGCAAAAAAGTCAAAAAAAAAAAAGAAAAATTTTTTATGGGACGTTTTCCATTGCGGTTTTCCTATTTCCGGTGACAAAAAGGGCGGAAAAAGTAAGTGGTTTTATTTTTTTCCGTGAGAGGAGAGGGAAAATGTTAAATAAATTATAAAAAAAAAAAAAAATTTTTTTCTTTCCTTTAGGAAGCTTTTTCACTATTTTTGGTCGTTAGTTTCCCGGAAAAGATAATTAGGAAGTGTTTCGGGGGTAAGAAGAAGGAGTAGAGAGCAAAAAAAAGTAATTTTTAGAAAAAGGTGTTACGCGTTTTTTTAGCATTGTGGTTAAGAAAAACGGAGTGTGTTTGGGAAGGTGTATGTGTACGCGTAATCACGGCGGGAAAAAGGTAATTTGTAAAATATGAAACTTGAGCGCGCTTAGCGGCATTTTAGGGTACTTTAAGTCGGAATTTCGAAAAAAAAGGTAAGTGGCAATTTTTCCGATTACGAGGAGCGGTAGGGTGCAAAAAAGTCAAAAAAAAAGAAGAAAAAAATAATTTTGTACGGGACGTTTTTCTTTGCGGTTTTTCTATTTCAGGTGATAAAAGGGCGGAAAAAGTAAATGGTTTTGTTTTTCTCCGTAATTGGAGAGGGAAAATGTGAAATAAATTTAAAAAAAAAGAAAATCTTTTTTTCTCCTTTAGGGAGCTTTTTTGACCATTTTTGGTCGTTCGTTTGCCGGAAAAGATAATTAGGAAGTGTTTCGGGGGTAAGGAGAAGGAGTAGAAAGCAAAAAAAAGTAATTTTAAGAAAAAGGTGTTAAGTGCGTTTTTTAGGCATTATGGGTCGGAAAGACGGAGTGTGTGTGGGTAGGTGTATGTGTTCGCGTAATCACGGCAGAAAAAAGGTAATTTGTAAAAAATGGAACTTGAGCGCGCTTCGCGGCAGTTTTGGGCACTTTAAGTCGAAATTTCGAAAAAAAAGGTAAGTGGTAATTTATTCGATTACCGGAGCGGTAGGATGCAAAAAACTAAAAAAAAAAAAAAAGAAAATTTTTTTATGGAACGTTTTCCATTGCGGTTTTCCTATTTCCGGTGACAAAAAGGGCGGAAAAAGTAAGTTGTTTTGTTTTTTTCCGTGAGAGGAGAGGGAAAATGTTAAATAAATTATAAAAAAAAAAAGAAAATTTTTTTTCTCTCCTTTAGGGAGCTTTTTCACTATTTTTGGTCGTTCGTTTGCCGGAAAAGATGATTAGGAAGTGTTTTGGGGGTAAGGAGAAGGAGTAGAGAGGAAAAAAAAGTAATTTTTAGAAAAAGGTGTTTAGCGCGTTTTTTCAGCATTGTGGTTAGGAAAAACGAAGTGTGTTTGGGAAGGTGTATGTGTCCGCGTAATCACGGCGGGAAAAAGGAAATTTGTAAAATATGAAACTTGAGCGCGCTAAGCGGCATTTTAGGGCACTCTAAGTCGGAATTTCGAAAAAAAGGTCAGTGATATTTTTTCGGAATACCAGGAGCGGTAGGATGCAAAAAAGTAAAAAAAAAAAAAAAAAAAAAAAAAGGAAAATTTTTCATGGGACATTTTCCCTTGAGGTTTTTCTATTTCCGGTGACACAAAGGGCGGAAAAAGTAAGTGATTTTTTTTTTCCGTAAGGGAAGAGGAAAAATGTGAAATAAATTATAAAAAAACAGAAAACTTTTTTTTTATCCTTTAGGGAGCTTTTTCACTATTTTTGGTCGTTTGTTTGCCGGAAAAGATGATTAGGAAGTGTTTCGGGGGTAACGAGAAGGAGTGGAGAAAAAAAAAAGTAATTTAAAGAAAAAGGTGTTAAGCGCGTTTTTTAGGCATTATGGGTCGGAAAGACGGAGTGTGTGTGGGTAGGTGTATGTGTTCGCGTAATCACGGCGGAAAAAAGGCATTTTGTAAAAAATGAAACTTGAGCGCGCTGAGCGGCAGTTTTGGACACTTTAAGTCGGAATTTCGAAAAAAAAGGTAAGTGGCAATTTTTCCGATTACGAGGAGCGGTAGGGTGCAAAAAAAATAAAAAAAAAAAAAAAAAAAAAAAAAAAAAAGAAAAAATTTTAATGGGACATTTTCCCTTGAGGTTTTCCTATTTCCGGTGACACAAAGGGCGGAAAATTAAGTGGTTTTGTTTTTTTCCGTAAGGGGAGAGGAAAAATCTGAAATAAATTATATAAAACAGAAAATTTATTTTTGTCCTTTTTCGGAGCTTTCTTTACCATTTTTGGTCGTTTGTTTGCCGGAAAAGATGATTAGGAAGTGTTTCGGGGGTAACGACAAGGAGTAGAGAGCAAAAAAACGTAGTTTTTAGAAAAAGGTGTTAAGCGCGTTTTTTCAGCATTGTGGTTAGGAAAAACGGAGTGTGTTTGGGAAGGTGTATGTGTTCGCGTAATCACGGCAGGAAAAAGGTAATTAGTAAATTATGAAACTTGAGCGCGCTTAGCGGCAATTTAGGGCACTTTAAGTCGGAATTTTGAAAAAAAGGTAAGTGGTAATTTTTCCGATTACGAGGAGCGGTAGGGTGCAAAAAAAAAAAAAAAAAAAAAAAGAAAAATTTTTCATGGGACATTTTCCCTTGAGGTTTTCCTATTTCCGGTGACACAAAGGGCGGAAAAAGTAAGTGGTTTTGTTTTTTTCCGTAAGGGGAGAGGAAAAATCTGAAATAAATTATAAAAAACAGAAAATTTATTTTTGTCCTTTTTGGGAGCTTTTTTGACCATTTTTGGTCGTTTGTTTGCCGGAAAAGATGATTAGGAAGTGTTTCGGGGGTAACGACAAGGAGTCGAGAGCAAAAAAACGTAGTTTTTAGAAAAAGGTGTTAAGCGCGTTTTTTCAGCATTGTGGTTAGGAAAAACGGAGTGTGTTTGGGAAGGTGTATGTGTCCGCGTAATCACGGCGGGAAAAAGGTAATTTGTAAAATATGAAACTTGAGCGCATTTAGCGGCATTTTACGGCACTTTAAGTCGGAATTTCGAAAAAAAGGTACGTGGTAATTTTTTCGATTACGAGGAGCGGTAGGATGCAAAAAAGTAAAAAAAAAAAAAAAAAAGAAAAATTTTTAATGGGACGTTTTCCCTTGCGGTTTTCCTATTTCCAGTGACAAAAAGGGCGGAAAAAGTATGTGGTTTTGTTTTTTTTTCCGTGAGAGGAGAGGGAAAATGTTAAATAAATTACAAAAAAAAGAAAATTTTTTTTCTCTCCTTTAGGGAGCTTTTTCACTATTTTTGGTCGTTCGTTTGCCGGAAAAGATGATTAGGAAGTGTTTTGGGGGTAAGGAGAAGGAGAAGAGAGCAAAGAAAAGGAATTTTTAGAAAAAGGTGTTAAGCGCGTTTTTTCAGCATTGTGGTTAGGAAAAACGGAGTGTGTTTGGGAAGGTGTATGTGTCCGCGTAATCACGGCGGGAAAAAGGTAATTTGTAAAATATGAAACTTGAGCGCATTTAGCGGCATTTTACGGCACTTTAAGTCGGAATTTCGAAAAAAAGGTAAGTGGTAATTTTTTCGATTACGAGAAGCGGTAGGATGCAAAAAACTAAAAAAAAAAAAAAAAAGAAAAATTTTTAATGGGACGTTTTCCCTTGCTGTTTTCCTATTTCCGTTGACAAAAAGGGCGGAAAAAGTAAGTGGTTTTGTTTTTTTCCGTGAGAGGAGAGGGAAAAATGTTAAATAAAATATAAAAAAAAAGAAAACCTTTTTTCTCTCCTTTAGGGAGCTTTTTCACTATTTTTGGTCGTTAGGTTCCCGGAGACGATGATTAGGAAGTGTTTCGGGGGTAAGTAGAAGGAGTAGAGAGCAAAAAAAAGTAATTTTTAGAAAAAGGTGTTAAGCGCGTTTTTTCAGCATTGTGGTTAGGAAAAACGGAGTGTGTTTGGGAAGGTGTATGTGTCCGCGTAATCACGGCGGGAAGAAGGTAATTTGTAAAATATGAAACTTGAGCGCGCTTAGCGGCATTTTAGGGTACTTTAAGTCGGAATTTCGAAAAAAAAGGTAAGTGGCAATTTTTCCGATTACGAGGAGCGGTAGGATGCAAATTAGTAAAAAAAAAAAAAAAAAAAAAAAAGGAAAATTTTTCACGGGATATTTTCCCTTGAGATTTTCCTATTTCCGGTGACACAAGGGGCGGAAAAAGTAAGTGTTTTTGTTTTTTTCCGTAAGGGGAGAGGGAAAATGTGAAATAAATTATAAAAAAAAAGAAAAGTTTTTTTCTCTCCTTTAGGGAGTTTTTTCACTATTTTTGGTCGTTAGGTTCCCGGAAAAGATAATTAGGAAGTGTTTCGGGGGTAAGTAGAAGGAGTAGAGAGCAAAAAAAAGTAATTTAAAGAAAAAGGTGTTAAGCGCGTTTTTTCAGCATTGTGGTTAGGAAAAACGGAGTGTGTTTAGGAAGGTGTATGTGTCCGCGTAATCACAGCGGGAAAAATGTAATTTGTAAAATATGAAACTTGAGCGCGCTTAGCGGCATTTTAGGTCACTTTAAGTCGGAATTTCGAAAAAAAGGTAAGTGATATTTTTTCGGATTACCAGGAGCGGTAGGATGCAAAAAAGTAAAAAAAAAAAAAAAAAAAAAAAAAAAAAGGAAAATTTTTCATGGGACATTTTCCCTTGAGGTTTTTCTATTTCCGGTGACACAAAGGGCGGAAAAAGTAAGTGATTTTTTTTTCCGTAAGGGGAGAGGGAAAATGTTAAATAAATGTGTGTGTTCCTGGGAAAAGGGCCCATATGTCGGCAGATATGGATTATGAGATAATTGCATTTTAGATTGCCTGGATCATGCTGAACATTTTGCTTTTTGAATTTTTGAGATATCTTTATTAGTTCCTGAGATATGGAATTTTTTGTATGAAAAAGTACGAAAACATTGTTTTGAGAAAAACGGCTTTAAAGTTTCAACACTTTTATTTTACAAAAATTAACATGAAAATGGGAATTGAAACCTTTGAAAATGTAAATACCCATAACTAATCATATAGAGGCATGAATCAAAGTAATATTAAGTTAAATAAAGTAGCATTTTTAATAGTGAGAGAGAAATAAAGCTTTTTTTTCTGAAAGCTATAGAGAGGAAGTAATTGCGGAAAATGGTAAATTGTCATTATTGTGGAAAGAATAATCTTGGCACTTCAAAACTGTTTTGCAACAAAGAAACTGACTCTTTGAAGAAAGAAAAGCAATATCACATAGTATAACATCATGAAATTGAAGTTTTAAGAGAAAATCTGAAAAGAAATAAAGATTAGTTGATGTATTTAGGTGTGATCTGTTTGCAAAGTTAAGGTCCCTCAAAAAATAGTTAAGTTGTAGGAAGATGAAATTTTTTTAAAAATAATAGGCATCCAATGGTATATATCCTTGTGTAAGATTGGTTTACACTTTTTTTGTAATTTCAAGTGATTTTATGTTATAAAAACTAAAGTCTCATACAATCATAAAAAAATATTTTGTAAAGGCAGCGCCTGATAAATAGCTCAAAAGATGACTGGGCTATTAAATTGAAGAAAAAATTCTAGAATAGTATTTGTACAGGCCACACATTAACAAAACACACTTGCATAAACAACATGTTGCATCAGTAAAAAAAAAGAAATTAAATTTATCTGTTAAGCAAAATTAAATATGAATTTTTTTTTAGAACCAAAGGGTAACTCTTCCAAGATGAGGACAAACACAACTGATAAGTTTTCATAATTAATTTTTACTTGCCTCTTCCTTTCTCTTTCCCCTTCCCTTTCTTTGCAATCCCACTAGATGTACTCCCAATATCTGTTGTCTTTGCTGACTTTGCAACTGGCTCAAAAGTTTCCTCTCTGTCTAAACCTGTCTCACTTGGCTGTTTTTCTTTAGGAATTGGAGCAACTAAAGATTTTAGAGAATCAGGCTGGTTCACACTTCGCTGCATTTGAATAGATCTTTGCTGACTGTACCAACAAAGATCAGTGGCTGATTTCTGATTTTTGATGAAAGGAAGCAGATCATTCCAAATTCTTAAAAAACTCCTCAGAGATATCTTCTTTTGTCCACATTCATCCACAGTCTCTGCATACTTCCCATACACAAAATGACGAGAACATTCAGTAGGCAAAAGTTTGCAATTATACTTCCAAGCATACGGTGTGCGGCCTGGCAGGATAATCGCATTAGCTTCCGCAAAATTTTGAATAAAATTGAAGGCAAATTTGACATCTTCAAAAGAAAGAGCATGTGATGGTTGTTTTTTTGTTGATTTGTGAATCCTACTTTCAACTCCATTTTCTTTATATTGCTTGAATAAATTTTTAGTTTTTTTTCTCCAATGCTGTGCAGATGCAAAAAAAAAATTACAACAAATCTCAAAACCTTTATGTCTGTAAATCAAGTGCTTTCTCTCACTCTCTGCTTTTTTTTCTGTCTCACTGTTTCCGCACTCATATGCACACAACTCAATCTTCGCCAACAAGACCAGGTCCAACTCTTGTCTCGTTTTGCCAATGTAATGCAAGCGGCACCTTGAAACTTCCACGTCATCAAAGAATGTGTGACAGGGCTGACCATTGTTCCGCTTGCAGTTACATGGTGAAACTTGTGGTGCCTCTAAGGCTGGTTGGAATTGGGGGTCGTTCAGGGCTGGTAGCAGTACCGAGAGGTCCTCAATAATGTTATGATCTTCAGAGGGGTCATCTGGAGTGGAAAAGAAAGAGAGAAAAAAGAACAAAAAAGAATTAGAATAATGCACAATAAAAGTTTATCATGTATTATGTAGGTATAAAGGTGTAAAGGTTTTGAAACAAGAACCTAGATCTAGATCCAGACCTTCATCTAGACTTAGATCCAAACCCTAGCCTTACTCATTGAAAATTTAGATATAAAGAATAGTTACTTTCATTTCAATGAGCTAAATGTAACTAATTTGCCTACCTGTAGACTCATCAGAAGGAACTGGTTGCAAATCTGTCTGTGTGGGTATAGGTGAGGTCTCCTCATCCTCAGACTCGATGATAAGTCTAGATCTAGACCTAGCTCTGCTTCTTGAGCATCATGGTCCTCTGGGTTATCCAAAAAGTATGATTTGATGACTTCACAAAGGGCATGATCTTCAACATTGTTAAGGCCAAGTTGAGTGGCGGTGTTGAGAAGACGAGCAATCTGCTCCTCTCTTGGAGTGTCGTCACTAGGACGCTGCATCTTGACAACCAACCCGGAAATGAAAATTTTCAGCTACCTAGCTATGAATTTTGGCTTTTATTTTAATTTAAAAACTGCTTCAACCAATATAAAGATAAAATTTAGAAACTAGAAGTTTTGGAGCGTCCACATCAAGAAGGAATTAAAATTTTGAGCCAATTTTGATAGTTTAGACTGGGGTTCAAATGAGGGGTATCTGATAATTTTGATGTCTGCTAGCAGTCTATGATGCGTAAGTAGTCCCCTTGGAATGTAAACATCCCGATTCATGCGCACTAAGTGTCAAAGTGTAGGGGAAATAACTACGAAAAATTTGATACCAAACATGATAGGGTTAGTATTCATCTAATGGCCATCATCGGCGAATAAAGAGGTGGTGTTATTTTGTTATTTTTAGCACATATTTTAGGATTTTATTCGTGCATAGACCTTACAAAACCATGAAATTTAGATCTTTATATGTGAAATTGGGCACTAATCTTTTGGAATATGGTTTAGAAATGGTTAAACTTTCATATTATGATGAAACTACATTTTTGACCTCCAACACCCTATTCACCTTTATTGGCTGATATCTCGAAATCGCCCCCACCGACATATGGGCCCTTTTCTCAGGCACACATACAAATTATAAAAAAACAGAAAACTTTTTTTTTATCCTTTAGGGAGCTTTTTCACTATTTTTGGTCGTTAGGTTCCCGGAAAAGATGATTAGGAAGTGTTTCGGGTTAAGGAGAAGGAGTAGAGAGCAAAAAAAAGTAATTTTTAGAAAAAGGTGTTAAGCGCGTTTTTTCAGCATTGTGGTTAGGAAAAACGGAGTGTGTTTGGGAAGGTGTATGTGTCCGCGTAACCACGGCGGGAAAAAGGTAATTTGTAAAATATGAAACTTGAGCGCGCTTAGCGGCATTTTAGGGTACTTTAAGTCGGAATTTCGAAAAAAAGGTAAGTGGCAATTTTTCCGATTACGAGGAGCGGTAGGGTGCAAAAATGTCAATAAAAAGAAGAAAAAAAAATTTTGTACGGGACGTTTTCCTTTGCGGTTCTTCTATTTCCGGTGATAAATGGGCGGAAAAAGTAAGTGGTTTTGTTTTTCTCCGTAATTGGAGAGGGAAAATGTGAAATAAATTAAAAAAAAAAGAAATTTTTTTTTTCTCCTTTAGGGAGCTTTTTTGACTATTTTTGGTCGTTCGTTTGCCGGAAAAGATTATTAGAAAGTGTTTCGGGGGTAACAAGAAGGAGTGGAGAAAAAAAAAAGTAATTTAAAGAAAAAGGTGTTTAGCGCGTTTTTTCAGCATTGTGGTTAGGAAAAACGAAGTATGTTTTGGAAGGTGTATGTGTCCGCGTAATCACGGCGGGAAAAAGGTTATTTGTAAAATATGAACTTTGAGCGCGCTTAGCGGCATTTTAGGGCACTTTAAGTCGGAATTTCGAAGAAAAGGTAAATGGTAATTTTTTCGGATTACGAGGAGCGGTAGGATGCAAAAAAGTAAAAAAAAAAAAAAAAAAAAAGGAAAATTTTTCATGGGACATTTTCCCTTGAGGTTTTTCTATTTCCGGTGACACAAAGGGCGGAAAAAGTAAGTGGTTTTGTTGTTCTCCGTAATTGGAGAGGGAAAATGTGAAATAAATTTAAAAAAAAAGAAAACTTTTTTTTCTCCTTTAGGGAGCTTTTTCACTATTTTTGGTCGTTCGTTTCCCGGAAAAGATTATTAGGAAGTGTTTCGGGGGTAACGAGAAGGAGTAGAGAGCAAAAAAAAGTAATTTTTAGAAAAAGGTGTTAAGCGCGTTTTTTGAGCATTCTGGTTAGGAAAAACGGAGTGTGTTTGGGAAGGTGTATGTGTCCGCGTAATCACGGCGGGAAAAAGGTAATTTGTAAAATATGAAACTTGAGCGCGCTAATCGGCATTTTAGGGCACTTTACGTGTATGTGTCTGCGTAATCACGGCGGGAAAAAGGTAATTTGTAAAATATGAAACTTGAGCGCGCTTAGCGGCATTTTAGGGTACTTTAAGTCGGAATTTTGAAAAAAAAAGGTAAGTGGCAATTTTTCCGATTACGAGGAGCGGTAGGGTGGAAAAAAGTCAAAAAAAAAGAAGAAAAAAAAATTTTGTACGGGAGGTTTTCTTTTGCGGTTTTTCTGATTCCGGTGATAAAAGGGCGGGAAAAGTCAGTGGTTTTGTTTTTTTCCGTGAGAGGAGAGGGAAAATGTTAAATAAATTAAAAAAAAAAAGAAAATGTTTTTTCTCTCCTTTAGGGAGCTTTTCCACTATTTATGGTCGTTAGGTTCCCGGAAAAGATGATTAGGAAGTGTTTCGGGGGTAAGGAGAAGGAGTAGAGAGCAAAAAAAAGTAATTTTTAGAAAAAGGTGTTAAGCGCGTTTTTTGAGCATTCTGGTTAGGAAAACCGGAGTGTGTTTGGGAAGGTGTATGTGTCCGCGTAATCACGGCGGGAAAAAGGTAATTTGTAGAATATGAAAGTTGAGCGCGCTTAGCGGCATTTTAGGGCACTTTAAGTCGGAATTTCAAAAAAAAAGGTAATTGGTAATTTTTCCAAATACGAGGAGCGGTAGGATGCAAAAAAATTTAAAAAAAAAAAAAAAAAAAAAGAAGGAGTGGAGAAAAAAAAAAAGGAATTTAAAGAAAAAGGTGTTAAGCGCGTTTTTTAGGCATTATGGGTCGGAGAGACGGAGTGTGTGTGGGTAGGTGTATGTGTTCGCGTAATTACGGCGGGAAAAAGGTAATTAGTAAAATATAAAACTTGAGCGCGCTTAGCGGATATTTAGGGCACTTTAAGTCGGAATTTCGAAAAAAAGGTACGTTGTAATTTTTCCGATTACGAGGAGCGGTAGGATGCAAAAAAGTAAAAAAAAAAAAAAAAAAAAAGAAAAATTTATCATGGGACGTTTTCCCTTGCGGTTTTCCTATTTCCGGTGGAAAAAAGGGCGGAAAAAGTAAGTGGTTTTGTTTTTTTCCGTGAGAGGAGAGGGAAAATGTTAAATAAAATTTAAAAAAAAAAGAAAATTTTTTTTCTCTCCTTTAGGGAGCTTTTTCACTATTTTTGGTCGTTATGTTCCCGCAAAAGATAATTAGGAAGTGTTTCGGGGGTAAGGAGAAGGAGTAGAGAGCAAAAAAAAGTAATTTTTAGAAAAAGGTGTTAAGCGCGTTTTTTCAGCATTGTGGTTAGGAAAAACGGAGTGTGTTTGGGAAGGTGTATGTGTCCGCGTAATCACGGCGGGAAAAAGGTAATTTGTAAAATATGAAACTTGAGCGCGCTTAGCGGAATTTTAGGGTACTTTAAGTCGGAATTTCGAAAAAAAAGGTAAGTGGCAATTTTTTCGATTACGAGGAGCGGTAGGGTGCAAAAAAGTCAAAAAAAAAAGAAGAAAAAAATATTTTGTACGGGACGTTTTCCTTTGCGGTTTTTCTATTTCCGGTGATAAATGGGCGGAAAAAGTAAGTGGTTATGTTTTTTTCCGTAATTGGAGAGGGAAAATGTGAAATAAATTAAAAAAAAAAAGAAATTTTTTTTCTCATTTAGGGAGCTTTTTTGACCATTTTTGGTCGTTCGTTTGCCGGAAAAGATGATTAGGAAGTGTTTCGGGGGTAACGAGAAGGAGTGGAGAAAAAAAAAAGGTAATTTTAAGAAAAAGGTGTTAAGCGCGTTTTTTAGGCATTATGGGTCGGAAAGACGGAGTGTGTGTGGGTAGGTGTATGTGTTCGCGTAATCAGGGCGGAAAAAAGGTAATTAGTAAAATATGAAACTTGAGTGCGCTTAGCGGCATTTTAGGGTACTTTAGGTCGGAATTTCGAAAAAAAGGTAAGTGGCAATTTTTCCGATTACGAGGAGCGGTAGGGTGCAAAGAAGTCAAAAAAAAAAGAAGAAAAAAAAATTTTGTACGGGACGTTTTCCTTTGCGGTTCTTCTATTTCCGGTGATAAATGGGCGGAAAAAGTAAGTGGTTTTGTTTTTCTCCGTAATTGGAGAGGGAAAATGTGAAATAAATTAAAAAAAAAAGAAATTTTTTTTTCTCCTTTAGGGAGCTTTTTTGACTATTTTTGGTCGTTCGTTTGCCGGAAAAGATTATTAGAAAGTGTTTCGGGGGTAACAAGAAGGAGTGGAGAAAAAAAAAAGTAATTTAAAGAAAAAGGTGTTTAGCGCGTTTTTTCAGCATTGTGGTTAGGAAAAACGAAGTGTGTTTTGGAAGGTGTATGTGTCCGCGTAATCACGGCGGGAAAAAGGTTATTTGTAAAATATGAACTTTGAGCGCGCTTAGCGGCATTTTAGGGCACTTTAAGTCGGAATTTCGAAGAAAAGGTAAATGGTAATTTTTTCGGATTACGAGGAGCGGTAGGATGCAAAAAAGTAAAAAAAAAAAAAAAAAAAAAAAGGAAAATTTTTCATGGGACATTTTCCCTTGAGGTTTTTCTATTTCCGGTGACACAAAGGGCGGAAAAAGTAAGTGGTTTTGTTGTTCTCCGTAATTGGAGAGGGAAAATGTGAAATAAATTTAAAAAAAAAGAAAACTTTTTTTTCTCCTTTAGGGAGCTTTTTCACTATTTTTGGTCGTTCGTTTCCCGGAAAAGATTATTAGGAAGTGTTTCGGGGGTAACGAGAAGGAGTAGAGAGCAAAAAAAAGTAATTTTTAGAAAAAGGTGTTAAGCGCGTTTTTTGAGCATTCTGGTTAGGAAAAACGGAGTGTGTTTGGGAAGGTGTATGTGTCCGCGTAATCACGGCGGGAAAAAGGTAATTTGTAAAATATGAAACTTGAGCGCGCTAATCGGCATTTTAGGGCACTTTAAGTGTATGTGTCTGCGTAATCACGGCGGGAAAAAGGTAATTTGTAAAATATGAAACTTGAGCGCGCTTAGCGGCAGTTTTGGGCACTTTAAGTCGGAATTTCGAAAAAAAAGGTAAGTGGCAATTTTTCCGATTACGAGGAGCGGTAGGGTGCAAAAAAGTCAAAAAAAAAGAAGAAAAAAAAATTTTGTACGGGACGTTTTCCTTTGCGGTTTTTCTATTTCCGGTGATAAAAGGGCGGAAAAAGTAAGTGGTTTTGTTTTTTTCCGTAATTGGAGAGGAAAAAGATGAAATAAATGTAAAAAAAAAGAAAAATTTTTTTGACCTTTAGGGAGCTTTTTCACTATTTTTGGTCGTTAGGATCCCGGAAAAGATTATTAGGAAGTGTTTCGGGATAAGGAGAAGGAGTAGAGTGCAAAAAAAAGTAATTTTTAGAAAAAGGTGTTAAGCGCGTTTTTTCAGCATTCTGGTTAGGAAAAACGGAGTGTGTTTGGGAAGGTGTATGTGTCCGCGTAATCAGGGCGGGGAAAAGGTAATTTTAAAATATGAAACTTGAGCGCGCTTAGCGGCATTTTAGGGTACTAAAAGTCGAAATTACGAAAAAAAGGTAAGTGGTAATTTTTCCGATTACGAGGAGCGGTAGGGTGCAAAAAAGTAAAAAAAAAAGGAAAATTTTTCATGGGACATTTTCCCTTGAGGTTTTCCTATTTCCGGTGACACAAAGGGCAGAAAAAGTAAGTGGTTTTGTTTTTTTCCGGAAAGGGAGTGGAAAAATGTGAAATAAATTATAAAAAACAGAATATTTTTTTTTGTCCTTTTTGGGAGCTTTCTTGACCATTTTTGGTCGTTTGTTTGCCGGAAAAGATGATTAGGAAGTGTTTCGGGGGTTAAGGAGAAGGAGTGGAGAAAAAAAAAATAATTTAAGAAAAAGGTGTAAAGTGCGTTTTTTAGGCATTATGGGTCGGAAAGACGGAGTGTGTGTGGGTAGGTGTATGTGTTCGCGTAATCACGGCGGAAAAAAGGTAATTTGTAAAAAATGAAACTTAAGCGCGCTTAGCGGCAGTTTTGGGCACTTTAAGTCGGAAGTTCGAAAAAAAAGGTAAGTGGTAATTTTTTCGATTACGCGGAGCGGTAGGATGCAAAAAAGTAAAAAAAAAAAAAAAGAAAAATTTTTAATGGGACGTTTTCCCTTGCGGTTTTCCTATTTCCGGTGACAAAAAGGGCGGAAAAAGTAAGTGGTTTTGTTTTTTTCCGTCAGATGAGAGTTAAAATGTTAAATAAATTATAAAAACAAAGAAAATTTTTTTTCTCTCCTTTAGGGAGCTTTTTCAGTATTTTTGGTCGTTAGGTTCCCGGAAAAGATAATTAGGAAGTGTTTCGGGGGTAAGGAGAAGGAGTAGAGAGCAAAAAAAAGTAATTTTTAGAAAAAGGTGTTAAACGCGTTTTTTCAGCATTGTGGTTAGGAAAAACGGAGTGTGTTTTGGAAGGTGTATGTGTCCGCGTAATCACGGCGGAAAAAAGGTAATTTGTAAAATATGAAACTTGAGCGCACTTAGCGGCATTTTAGGGTACTTTAAGTCGGAATTTCGAACAAAAAGGTAAGTGGCAATTTTTCCGATTACGAGGAGCGGTAGGGTGCAAAAAATTCAAAAAAAAAAGAAGAAAAAAAAATTTTGTACGGGACGTTTTCCCTTGCGGTTGTTCTATTTCCGGTGATAAAAGGGGCGGAAAAAGTAAGTGGTTTTGTATTTTTCAGTAGTTGGAGAGGCAAAATGTGAAATAAATTAAAAAAAAAAGAAATTTTTTTTTCCTTGTGTGGGAGCTTTTTGACCATTTTTGGTCGTTTGTTTGCCGGAAAAGATGATTAGGAAGTGTCTCGGGGGTAACGAGAAGGAGTGTAGAAAAAAAAAAGTAATTTAAAGAAAAAGGTGTTAAGCGCGTTTTTTAGGCTTTATGGGTCGGAAAAACGGAGTGTATTTGGAAAGGTATATGTGTCCGCAGAATCACGGCGGGAAAAAGGTAATTTGTAAAAAATGAAACTTGAGCGCGCTTATCGGCAGTTTTGGGCACTTTAAGTCGGAATTTCGAAAAAAAAGGTAAGTGGCAATTTTTCCGATTACGAGGAGCGGTAGGTTGCAAAAAATTAAAAAAAAAAAAAAAAAAAAATAAAAATTTTTCATGGGACATTTTCCCTTGAGGTTTTCCTATTTGCGGTGACACAAGCGGCCTAAAAAGTAAGTGGTTTTTTTTTTTTACCGTAAGGGGAGAGGAAAAATGTGAAATAAATTATAAAAAACAGAAAATTTATTTTTGTCCTTTTTGGGAGCTTTCTTGACCATTTTTGGTCGTTTGTTTGCCGGAAAAGATGATTAGGAAGTGTTTCGGGGGTAACGAGAAGGAGTAGAGAAAAAAAAAAGTAATTTAAAGAAAAAGGTGTTAAGCGCGTTTTTTAATCATTATGGGTCGGAAAGACGGAGTGTGTGTGGGTAGGTGTATGTGTTCGCGTAATCACGGCGGAAAAAAGGTAATTGGTAAAAAATTAAACTTGAGCAGGCTTAGCGGCATATAAGGGCACTTGAAGTCGGAATTTCGAAAAAAAGGTAAGTGGTAATTTTTCCGATTACGAGGAGCGGTAGGATGCAAAAAAGTGAAAAAAAAAAAAAAAAAAAGGAAAAATTTTTCATGGGACATTTTCCCTTGAGGTTTTCCTATTTCCGGTGACAAAAAGGGCGGAAAAAGTAAGTGGTTTTGTTTTTTTCCGTGAGAGGAGAGGGAAAATGTTAAATAAATTATAAAAAAAAAGAAAATTTTTTTTCTCTCCTTTAGAGAGCTTTCTTGACTATTTTTGGTCGTTAGGTTCCCGGAAAAGATGATTAGGAAGTGTTTCGGGGGTAAGGAGAAGGTGTCGAGAGCAAAAAAAAAGTAATTTTTAGAAAAAGGTGTTAAGCGCGTTTTTTCAGCATTTTGGTTAGGAAAAACGGAGTGTTTGGGAAGGTATATGTGTCCGCGTAATCACGGCGGGAAAAAGGTAATTTGTAAAATATGAAACTTGAGCGCGCTTAGCGGCATTTTAGGGCACTTTAAGTCGGAATTTCGAAAAAAAGGTAAGTGGTAATTTTTTCCGATTACGAGGAGCGGTAGGGTGCCAAAAAGTCAAAAAAAAAGAAAAAAAAATTTTGTACGGGACGTTTTCCTTTGCGGTTTTTCTATTTCCGGTGATAAAAGGGCGGAAAAAGTAAATGGTATTGTTTTTCTCCGTAATTGGAGAGGGAAAATGTGAAATAAATTATAAAAAGAAGAAAATTTTGTTTCTCTCCTTTCGGGAGTGTTTTCACTATTTTTGGTCGTTAGGTTCCCGGAAAAGATAATTAGGAAGTGTTTCGGGGGTAAGGAGAAGGAGAAGAGAGCAAAAAAAAAAGTAATTTTTAAAAAAAAGGTGTTAAGCTCGTTTTTTTCAGCATTTTGGATAGGAAAAACGGAGTGTGTTTGGGAAGGTATATGTGTCCGCAGAATCACGGCAGGAAAAAGGTAATTTGTAAAATATGAAACTTGAGCGCGCTTAGCGGCATTTTAGGGCACTTTAAGTCGGAATTTCGAAAAAAAGGTAAGTGGTAATTTTTTCCGATTACGAGGAGCGGTAGGTTGCAAAAAAGTAAAAAAAAAAAAAAAAAAAAGAAAAATTTTTCATGGGACATTTTCCCTTGAGGTTTTCCTATTTCCGGTGACACAAAGGGCGGAAAAAGTAAGTAGTATTTTTTTTTCCGTAAGGGGAGAGGAAAAATGTGAAATAAATTATAAAAAACAGAAAATTTATTTTTGTCCTTTTTGAGAGCTTTCTTGACCATTTTTGGTCGTTTGTTTGCCAGAAAAGATGATTAGGAAGTGTTTCGGGGGTAACGAGAAGGAGTAGAGAGCAAAAAAAAGTAATTTTTAGAAAAAGGTGTTAAGCGTGTTTTTTCAGCATTGTGGTTAGGAAAAACGGAGTGTGTTTGGGAAGGTGTATATGTCCGCGTAATCACGGGGGGAAAAAGGTAATTTGTAAAATATGATACTTGAGCGCGCTTAGCGGCATTTTAGAGTACTTTAAGTTGGAATTTCGAAAAAAAAGGTAAGTGGAAATTTTTCCGATTACGATGAGCGGTAGGGTGCAAAAAAGGCAAAAAAAAGAAGAAAAAAAAATTTGGTACGGGACGTTTTCTTTAGCGGTTTTTCTATTTCCGGTGATAAAAGGGCGGAAAAAGTAAATGGTTTTTTTTTTCTCCGTAATTGGAGAGGGAAAATGTGAAATAAATTTAAAAAAAAGAATATTTTGTTTTCTCCTTTAGGGAGCTTTTTTGACCATTTTTGGTCGTTCGTTTTCCGGAAAAGATGATTAGGAAGTGTTTCGGGGGTAACGAGAAGGAGTGGAGAAAAAAAAAAGTAATTTTAAGAAAAAGGTGTTAAGCGCGTTTTTTCAGCATTTTGGTTAGGAAAAACGGAGTGTGTTTGGGAAGGTATATGTGTCCGCACAATCACGGCGGTAAAAGGTAATTTGTAAAATATAAAACTTGAGCGCGCTTAGCGGCATTTTAGGGCACTTTAAGTCGGAATTTCGAAAAAAAGGTAAGTGGTAATTTTTCCGATTACGAGGAGCGGTAGGATGCAAAAAAGTAAAAAAAAAAAAAAAAAAAAAAAAAAAAAGAAAAATTTTTCATGGGACATTTTCCCTTGAGGTTTTCCTATTTCCGGTGACACAAAGGGCGGAAAAAGTAAGTGGTTTTGTTTTTTTCCGTAAGGGGAGAGGAAAAATGTGAAATAAATTATAAAAAACAGAAAATTTATTTTTGTCCTTTTTGGGAGCTTTTTTGACCAATTTTGTTCGTTTGTTTGCCGGAAAAGATGATTAGGAAGTGTTTCGGGGGTAACGAGAAGGAGTGGAGAAAAAAAAAAGTAATTTAAAGAAAAAGGTGTTAAGCGCGTTTTTTAGGCGTTATGGGTCGGAAAGACGGAGTGTGTGTGGGTAGGTGTATGTGTTCGCGTAATCACGGCGGAAAAAAGGTAATTTGTAAAAAATGAAACTTGAGCGCGCTTAGCGGCAGTTTTGGGCACTTTAAGTCGGAATTGCGAAAAAAAAAAGGTAAGTGGTAATTTTTTCGATTACGCGGAGCGGTAGGATGCAAAAAAGTAAAAAAAAAAAAAAAAAGAAAAATTTTTAATGGGACGTTTTTCCTTGCGGTTTTCCTATTTCCGGTGACAAAAAGGGCGGAAAAAGTAAGTGGTTTTTTTTTTCCGTTATTGGAGAGGGAAAATGTGAAATAAATTAAAAAAAAAAAGACAAATTTTTTTCTTCTTTAGGGAGCTTTTTTGACCATTTTTGGTCGTTCGTTTGCCGGAAAAGATGATTAGGAAGTGTTTCGGGGGTAACGAGAAGGAGTGGAGAAAAAATAAAAGTAACTTTAAGAAACAGGTGTTAAGCTCGTTTTTTAGGCATTATGGGTCGGAAAGGGAGTGTGTGTGGGTAGGTGTATGTGTTCGCGGAATCACGGCTGGAAAAAGTTAATTTGTAAAATATGAAACTTGAGCGCGCTTAGCGGGATTTTAGGGTACTTTAAGTCGGAATTTCGAAAAAAAGGTAAGTGGTAATTTTTTCGATTACGCGGAGCGGTAGGATGCAAAAAAGTAAAAAAAAAAAAAAAGAAAGAAAAATTTTTAATGGGACGTTTAACCTTGCGGTTTTCGTATTTCCGGTGACAAAAAGGGCGGAAAAAGTAAGTGGTTTTGTTTTTTTTCCGTGAGAGGAGAGGGAAAATGTTAAATAAATTATAAAAAAAAAGAAAATCTTTTTTCTCTTGTTTAGGGAGCTTTTTCACTATTTTTGGTCGTTAGGTTCCCGGAAAAGATGATTAGGAAGTGTTTCGGGGATAAGGAGAAGGAGTAGAGAGCAAAAAAAAGTAATTTTTAGAAAAAGGTGTTAAGCGCATTTTTTCAGCATTTTGGTTAGGAAAAACGGAGTGTGTTTGGGAAGGTATATGTGTCCGCAGAATCACGGCGGGAAAAAGGTAATTTGTAAAATATGAAACTTGAGAGCGCGCTTAGCGGCATTTTAGAGGCACTTTCAAAAGTCGGAATTTCCGAAAAAAAAGGTAAGTGGCAATTTTTTCCGATTACAAGGAGCGGAAAAGGGGTGCAAAAAAGTCAAAAAAAAAGGAAGAAAAAAAAATTTTGTACGGG